>VDFB02379711.1:241301964-241407312 GCA_007258455.2 Sequoia sempervirens
ATTCCTATGTACTCTTCTTCTTCCTACGGTGGGACACTATGGAATAGCATTGAAACAGTGATTACACTTACCAAAATGTATCGTCAGAGTGGAGAGGATCCCACCAAAATTATATTTTGTCAACTCTTGTGCAATTTAAGGAAGGCTCAACCTACAATTGCAGATTGGCAACTGCTAATGTCACTTTTAAGCTCAACACTAATGTCCACAGAACAAAGTGCTTTCTTATCATCCATACATATTTTTGCAACCAATGAAATGGTGTCACTAAATAATAAATGCAAGTTGTTGTCTTTGGCATAGCCCATTGCCTTATCCACTACAGAGAAAATAGGGAGCTCATCACAATTAAATTTAGATGATGAACAGTTGCAACCTAAGATCCTATTATGCATCAACCAAAAGGTGATCCTAAGGTGTAGTCTATGGATTGATATAGGCCTCGTCAATGGTGCTCTTGGACAATTCAAACACATTATCTACAAGAAGATAAAAAAACCACCACAACTCCCCTTGTTTGTTGTTGTTCGTTTCAAGCATTACTGCTACCTAATTTTTAGCTTTCAGCTGAAATTAGGTAACTTAGTGTTCTTTCTTTTGGTGTTTTCATCTAAACATTTAAAAGATAAACCATAAGTCTACTAAGTTCAATATCCATGAAAAAGGGATTGTCAAATGAAACAGATTACATTTTTATTCCAATGTTGCAATTACAATAATTGAGAAAAGAAAATCATATGTATACAAATGTAATATTTTATTGATAATCATGAAGTGTACATGTCCCTCACAAGCCAAGGGACTAACTTTACTTATTCAATGGAAATATGAAACAATTTATATAGGAATAAGTAAAAACAAAAGTGCATATAAGAATGGAGACTAGTCATTGCCTAAGAATGACTGGTTACAAAGTTGCCCGATTGCCTTACTGCTACTGCCCCAAGTTGATTGTGTCCTTCCTAGATTCGTTGTGCTCCTAGCTCCTACATCTTGAAAAATAATGATATTAGAGTGAGGATCTAAGAAATAAAAGATCTCAATCCTTACATACAAACCTACCTATGCATGTATAAACTGATCTATAAGTGCTTAAAATAAGCATGCAAACTTTAGATGTCTTGGAAAATAATAAAGTCATCAAACACATCCAAAATATGCATTTATTTTCTAACTATTTGCTTCATGTGCAGATTTAGGACAAGTTTGGTTACTATTCTGATTCAGTTAAATACAAAATGTTGGGTAAATGTGGCTCCCACGAGGGTAGAGCTCAGCATGCTTTGAAAGAAAAAGGAAATTGAGCAACTTGATCAAAGATTTATCTATTATCAATGCATTAAATCAATATGGAATCACACCAGCTAATCAACTTTTATTATCAAATTCAGAAGATGCATCAAGTTCAATTATGCATCTATTAAATAATGAGAGGGAAATTCAAAGTATTTTCAAGTCCCTCCCACCTTCACCCTATTGGAAAACCATACATCACATAGGATGGTGAGCTTTTAGGTCGCAGACATAGGGGACATGTGTCTTCCCACTAGGATCAAAGTGGGAGACAGTTATGTATCACACATGAGCAAAAAGCAAACAAATGTGGTGGAATGAAAAGAAGATTCAGGTGGGACAAGGACATTTATTCTCATGTCATGGAAGGACAACAATAATGAATGTATACTACAGTACCATTAAAGGCTCCAAAATCATAATACAATACCTCTACAATGAAGGTTGGGTTTCAAAATGATCAATGCACATGCCTCATGATAATGTACCGGTTAGAATGACCTTAAGGCATGAAAAGTAGATCATGTAGCACAACAATAAAAAATGGAAGAAGCATAGGTACAGTGATTTGTGCTACAAGACATCAGGAACAAATGAATAATGACAATTTTGTGTGGCAAGAAAAAAATGCAATCCGAGATAAGAAAAAGGCATGGCACAATAATAGTGCTATGGAATCAATGTCAAACATTAAGAATATAGTCCAAAATTAAGGAGAAAGTTGCATTTCAGTCCATGAGGTCCAAGATATTCTTCATGTCACAAATTGGAGCAATAAATCATGATAATGGAAAAAAAGACAGTCATATTTTATGAATATTCCATTACAAGAAGTCAATGACAGCACTGGAACCCTCGTATGATGTGATCAAGATACAATTTCAATGCCATAACACAAAGAAAAATGGTCTTCTACTCTCCATACTGAGCCGTTAACTTATGTTAATGATTGTGAAGGTTGCCAAATAGTTTCCTCTGGAAATGATTCCTCTAAGCATAGACAAAAAGGCTCAAAGAACAACAATGATATTTGAAATGGCATGATAGTCATGGGAGAGCAGTGACAGAGGTCCTTGCAAGACATCATCCATCACAATCATAGACCTCCAATGTGGAAGAACTATAATGCAAAGAGAAGTGGTTTTGAGAGCTTTAAACACAATAGTTTTGCATCAATCTTACAAATGAGAAGTTGCAACAACATTTATACAGAAGGAATCTATGATACTTAACTAAATGTTCCAATGAAATGTGATCCCATGGAATGTTGTTATTAGAGGATATGCACAAAATAGTTATTTTAAATCATACATGGTTGTAGGTGAACAACATTCAAAGATGACTATGGTACAATGTACACTGGATACCAAAACAAAAGACAATCTAATGTGGTGGAGGCTACTATGTTTGATAGTAGACCACGAGAAGAAAACATGAAAGTGCCAAGAATTTAAGGCCTGTGAAAAAAAAAGGACAACATTAGGTTCACATGAAGGTTGAAAGTGACCATCCAAAATTCTCAATCAGATAGTAAAATACAGTCGAATGCTATGAAAAGAGACTTCACCTCACGAACGACAATCAAGCCAGTGGTGTTAGAGCCATGGTAAAAGGTTCAGATAGATGGACAACAAAAGTAGAAGATAAGGATAGTCATGGTAGCATAGTGGTCATGATACACACTATGTGCATAGTGAACAATGGTGAGAGTCTTTCTAAGAGAGGCAAGTTATGGTGAAATGAAACAGTGGATTCTAATACTAGATTTCAGGAAAATGTGCAGGGTTTGGAGATTCAATGCATTTTTGATATAGTGTGTGAATTGCATATTGTTATCGAAGATGTTTCATTTCAATACATAGTTTTCTTTTCCATTTTTATATACAAATCCAATATCAATAAAGACATCACAGTTATCAAAGGAAGTACACAACACTATTATTTCCTATGGGAATAGCTGGAGGCAATGAAAATATTCAACAACCTATAATGCCTATATGGTTGGATCAACCTCCACAATATTCCCAAAATTTCCAATCTCATATGGTTTGGTTTGCACTTCCATTGCAAGTGATTCATTTTTGGTTCTCCATATTATCGAAGTTGTGCTGGAGATTCATACTAGCCACAATTCAGTACTATATTACATCCATCCCAAAGGTCATAATCTATTGTGTTATCAGGATCAAAACATTATTCAACAGATGGAGTAGAGGTAGGAAGCCCAGGAAGTCTGAGATCTATTGTACAATCTCAAGGTCTCACAAACCAAAGTGGACATTCTGAGTTGGAGAAAGAATGTAATATTTGGCCAATGAAGACCACAAATAGAAGATCCTCCAATAGGTCAGATTAATGGAGCTAAGGGCACTTCCTTCATGTTAGAAATATGAATATGAGAGAAAAGATGAAATAAATCAGAAAAGTACAAACCCAATATGGAGCACAGTTCTTGAAGGAGGATGCATAACGCATACAAAGGTCGAGCCAAAACAATCAATAAATAGAAAAATGTGTAGATCCTCTAAGATATATCTGTGTTGTGCAATGGCATTGAATCTTTTAGAAAATCATGTTTTGTTCACATAATAGCATTTTCTTGTGGAACTTTGACTGAGATAACCCTTGTTTCAACTTTTCAACCCCATGAGATCTCATTCACATTATAATCTTGCACATTTTTATCTATTGCATGAGAGGGTTTTTCTTAAACAATAGTTTTCTTCATAAAATTTGTATGAAATCACAGAGGGAAAGCATGGAGCCACGAGTTTAGGGTAAACCCAGAGGAAAATGTACAAAAATAAACATTACAACTATTGTTCTACTCAGATGAAGACTCAAGGTCAAGCATAGGAAAATACATTAAATAAAATCAAATGTAAATTCGAGCTCAAGTTATAGAAATGCCAATAAAATTCTAGGGGAAAACCATAGGGCATGTGCAGGATAATCATGGAAAAAATAGGCCCTTAAGTGGCAAAAAATTTAGAAAAATAAGAGTTAGGAAACTTGACGTAAAAATTTGAATAACTTATTTATATTATTTCAAAAATATGTAAGAATAGAATCTGTAGAAAATTGAATGTAGTTTCTAAACTACAAGGTTTGTTTAAAAATAAAATAAATCTATTTGGTGAAAATTTGAAATTTCAATGCCGGTACTTAAATTTTAGGGAAAAATAAGAAGTAGGTGTTTGTTTGACCACCTAACCACAATAAAATGATAATATTTTTATAATATTTTAGATATAAGTAGAGGAATCATACCTTGATGTGATGCATATTTTTTGTAATTATTTTCCAAGTAAATAATTAATTATGAATTTTTATTACAAATTTTTAAAAAATATAAAACTTGTATGTATGACCACCTTAACTTGGTTAAAACTTCATTAAATTCAATTTTTTATTTTTTTAATCCTATAGTATACGAAGCATAGAATGTGATGCATGTTTTGGATTCAAAAAATATGATACCAGTTGAAAGCTATAGATATTTTTCAATCAGCCTATCAATCAGGACTTTAGTCATAATTTGAATAGAAAATGAATAATAATTACTCATTAAATTCAAAGTAAAGAATAATTTATGTTGGTGGAAAGCTCATAATCTCCTTTAAAAACCCTTTTCGTTTCATCAATTTTGGGTAAAAAATAGTGGTCAGCCACATACCCATCATATTGCCACTTTTTGGCCCATCATAATCCTGCACATACCCCATAGAAATCACCGAGGAATTGAAAAGAACACAAACTATTCATCATTTCTTCACAATAGAGCTCGAAATGATCTTTTTATTTACAGAAAATATAAAAGCAATGGCATTTTTCTTCAAGAGATGACTTACTCTGGCTCGACCTGATGTTCCTCATAGAAATGTCAAAATACTTTCACCATGGAGATTCAGGAATATTTAACCAATGGTGGCTGAAGAAGCATGAGCAACCATAAACCAAAAACTAGAACAACAAAATGATAAGAAACATTCTATAGGTTGTGGCCTTTACACCTCAAATGACTTTCAAATGGTGTCAAAAATATAGATTCTTGCTCAAAAAATAAATTAACTGTTGGTTCCAATATGAAAACCACAATTTTTATCCATAAAAATAGTCAGCAAAATGTTTTCTAGTAATACCCTTGAAACCCTATGGCTGTTGAGAGCTTCTGGAATGTTCGATGGTGAGAATGATTATGTTTTCTTCATTATTTTGGTTTTGATGATTAGGGTTTGACCCTTCTTTGGGAACCGATGGGATTTCTTCCCATTTAAAAAAAAAAAATTGAAACACTTTTAATTGCATAGTGGGGGCCGAATGCAGCTTTTGAGAGTTAGGCAAATTTTGCCTTATTTTCGACGTTGAAAACATTGTACCTTTTCAAAATGTTGCTAAGTGTTTCAAGAAAACATATGAAGTGTGCCAATACAACACATGATATGCCTTTGAGTTTTTCCCAACATCATGTGACTTGGAATATGCTTTCAAAGGAATTTGGAGGTCGGCCATATTGGCCAAGTATTTTGGAGCTTTATGATGCCTTTGCAAACTAGTGAGTATTGACCATGTGTGACCTTAAAATGCAGAATGAAGTAAGAAGAGATGGTCAAGTGACTTGGAAGCTTTGAAAGCTTTTAGATATGACATTATATGTTGCATTTTATTTCAATGTATAAGATATCATTTAAGTGATTTAAAAAATCACTTTTATTATGTCTTTTTAATGCAAATGTAATGTAATTCAAGGATGGTGGGCCCCTTATAATTTTGTACTTTAAATGTAAAATGACTTGATTAAGTGATGTTTTATAAATCACTTAATCAAAGTTATTATCTTTTAATTCCTTTTGGAGTCTTGTGTTTCAAAACACACATATTGCATGACTTGTGTGTGGGACAAGGACCTGTGTGAGGACCAATATGACTTGCAGAAGTGAGGAATGTGTGGGATGGTATTTTGACTATTTTTGGAGGAAGGGGGGTTGTTTGGAGACTTTTTTGTCACATTTTTAGCATGACTATTGTCATGGATTGACTTTCTTGAATTTGGAGGACCTTTTGGAGTAATTTTGGAAGCTTCTATTTTGGATTTTGTGCTTCATCCGACCTAGGGTTTCTAGAAGGAATTGTGTGGGCTGTTGGTTGATTTTGTCTTAAGTATCTTGAAACTGAGGTTTTGAGGGAGTTCTTTATTTCTTCCTATAGCTATTGTAGCTATTTTGGAGCCTTTTCCAGGTCGAGGACAACATTGTAACTTAGATTTGCAGACTTATGTAGCAGTGTAACACCTTTTGATGAATAAGTTAATGTATTTTACCTTCTCATTATGCTATTTATTGTGAAAGCTTTATAAATGGTTGGTGAAATCTTATGGCATAATTGTTTTCCCTTTGATTTTGTCCTTTTTTTCTTTTCCTTTATGTAGTTAGTATGAATTTGTAGGTCATAACATGTGTTGAGTTAGTTTAGGATAAAGTCTAGGTTGCGAGGATACAATTTTCTTCCTTCTAGATGTTGTCCATGAAATTTTTAGCCTGGTTATGAAACACTGATGCAAAGGCATATGGAGTTTTGAGTTGTGTAAACCAATGTTAAGTTATTGACCATTCTTGTGTGTAGAAGTAGTTGTATGGCTCTGAGGAAAATAGACTAGGTACATCACCATAGGGGTTAGTTTTCTTTTCATGCTTCTTTCTCCCCTTTTGCCAGCAAGAAATAGTTTAGGTGACACCATCAAAAGGGGAAGCCAACCCATAATCCAGAGGTCTACTTTCAAATAGGTTACCCACAACCTAAAAGCAGTTCCATGTTAGTCCAAATCTACTAAGTTCACTCAAGGCTTAGCAAACATTGTGCAGATTTGGGTACCTAACAGTTTTGGCATGCCTGGTGGGACCGTGAACTACTTCTCAGTTCATGTTTATGCATTTTATTGCTGTTATTTGGTGTGTGCAACAGTAGTTTCAGCCGTTTGGAGGAATTTTCTTTACATACTTGGTGACTCTGGAAGAATAACAATTGGTTTCAGGCAGATTAAGTGTTGGTATGTTCTTATTTCCAGAACACTCAGACCTCGTTTTCTTGTTTTACAAGAAATTTCAATGAATTTCCAACTTCTATGAATGCTCCAATATGTCTACATTTTATGAAGACATGTTCTATCATCCCTCATTTCATGAAAATGTTGCTCATATAGCCAATTACCAACCACATTAAAATGAGCATGCAATTGTTTTTAGTTTGAATTCCTTTGCTATAGGAGATTATCAATTTTCTCCACAAGTTTTCCACCCTCCCACCCCTGCTCAACCATCATGGAAGTCAATATGTGCTCAAGATCAATCCCAAGGCCTCTATTTTTCTAGAAATCAACAGATCAATCCCTATGATTAGCTTCAAGAATTTCAAAGTTTTGAGGATAAGCTCAAACAAATCCACAATCCATATTTAACATTGAGGATAAGAAACATGTTTCTTGAAGGGAAGATTAGAAAGAGTGGATTGAATATGCATCAAGAATGGTTGGTTTGTCCAACCTATGATTGCTCACATGATTATATCCTTGAAGGATAGCAGGAAGTTGATTGGCAACAGAAATAGGAGGCTTACCAAGCTCAGACGGATGAACAAGAATGGGAGGCCAAAAAGAGGAAATTTGAGGAGAATCTTGCCCAACAGCTTGCTACAAAGGATGCAAAAATGAGGCTAAAATTTTCCAAATAAGAAGTCCCCAAGTACAAGTTTGCAAGCTTTAGGAAAAATAAGCCTCTAGAATCCCCTAGTAAGTCTTCTCATTTTTAAATTCAAAATTTTAAAGGATTCAATTCAATGCAAGAGAATGTAGTACCTATACAAGATCAGTCCATCATCCCTCAAGAACAACCCATTGATCCAGATGACTTACTCCTCATGGAGGATCAAAAAAGTAAATACAATGCATTTAGTTGTAGCATGTTACCGACTACAACAAAAAAATCTCAAACAGGAGGAGGTTGAGCTAATAGTAAAACATATTGAAGATATCCCTCAAGTTTAAAGCTCTTATGAGGTCAAACTTGAGAATCTAGACCTTCAAATTGAGAAATGATATTTTCAATAGTGTGCTAAGGAGCCCAATCATTTAGGAAAGAAAATTCTAGAACATGGGGATCCCCAAGTCATTTCTCATGCAGCTAATGAGTTTTCATGTACAGAGGTGGATAACCAATCAAATCAGATTCTGATCACAAAACTTGTAATTGTGGAACAACAGATAGATGCAAAGGAATAGCGTCTTCTCTTCCCTCAACAATGTTGTCTTGAAGAGAATGATAATCATTTGATCATTAAAGATACTGAGCAAACTAATGAGGAGTTGTTCTGAGATGATTTGGAATTTTCATTTCAAGCTTGGGTAATAAGCGGTCTTCTTGTGAGGAGCATCAGGTAAATATGAGTATGTCAAGTGAAATAGAGCTTGAGCATCAATCCCTTACTGATTTGTTTGATGAGCTCCCTAGTTTTGTGGAAGAAATAATCATGTTTTATCCTACATATTGGGAATCAGATGATTCCAATCAGCAAGATGAGATCAAAGAAATAGATCATAAAGATGAACTGTGTTGTCCCAATCAGCAGGGGGAGACAAGTGAACATGAGGAGCTAGGTGAAAAAGAGGTTGATATGTTTTGGTATGATGGGTTGCCTTCTTTTGTTGAATAAAGTGAAGAAGGTATGCCTATGATAACAAAAAAATTGGTACAGCTACCTGATGTTCAGATGTGTGATGAGTTGTTGGTTCATGGAAGTCAATATGAGAGTGAAGATTTGGCTTATGAAGTATTTTAATTTTGGGATGATCTATAGTCTATTTTGGCTCATGAAGAAGCCTTTTTTTTCCCAATTTTGGCTATTGGGCCAACATCTTTTGAAGAAAAAAACCAAGAACAGGATGAGGAGCAACAACATGATTTGGAGTTATAGGAAACTAGCATGGAAAGTTCTGGATTCGTGTTTTCCAGAGGATGCCCAATCAGGAATTTATCCAAGATGGAGGTCAATAAGGATATTGACACCTTGTTCACACCCAAACATGAGGGTACAACTAAGGAGAAGAACACTCAAGTTTCCTTTCCACCTCAGAATAGGAATGTTTACATTCCATATGAAAAGATTAGTAAACTTGTATATGTTCTTCAAGAGATATTGCAACTTTTTTCTAAGTTTCTATTCATGTTCCCTCTCTTTATAGTTGTTCTCTAGCATGGAAAAAATTTCAAATTCTTTAGAAAAGGTAGCTATTTCACACAACCAGTTAATGGGTCCATTCGACTAGCTTCTTTGCTGGTTAGAGTAGGTATTTTAGTTTCATTTCAGATGCATTTCCAGTTTTCCCTAAGCGCTTTTCAACATAGTTAGATAGTTTTCATTCCGCAGTGTTGGATTTTCAATAAATTTCATGTTGTCTCTTGCTATTTTAAGTGAGTTACAACAAAACACAATGTTGTTTTCAAGTGGTTTCAGCCTTTAGATGACTCTGTGCCCAATGGATAAGCTTGAGGTAGCTAGTTTGATGTTTTGCAGGAAAACATATAGTGGATGTTGCCAAAAATGTTACCTAATTTTTAGCTTTCAGCTGAAATCAGGTAACTTAGTGTTCTTTCATTTGGTGTTTTTGTTTAAAAATTTAAAAGATAAACCATAAGTCTACTAAGTTCAATATGCATGAAAAAAGGATTGTCAAATGAAATAGATTACATTTTTATTCCAATGTTGCAATTACAACAATTGAGAAAAGAGAATCATATATATACAAATGTAATCCTTCATTGATAATCATGAAGTGTACATGTCCCTCACAAGCCAAGGGACTAAATTTACTTATTCAATGGAAATATGAAACAATTTATACATGAATAAGTAAAAAAAAAAGTGCATATAAGAATGGAGACCATTCATTGCTTGAGAATGACTGGTTACAAAGTTGCCTGATTGCCCTATTGCTACTGCCCTAAGCTGATTGTGTCCTCCCCAACTCCATAGTCATCCTAGCCTCTACATCTGGAAAAACAATGATATTAGAGTGAGGCTCTAAGCAATGAAAGATCTCAATCCTTCATACACACCTACCTATGCATGTATAAACTGATCCATAAGTGCATAAAATAAGCATGCAAACTTTTGATGTCCTAGAAAACAATGAAGTCATCAAACACATCCAAAATATGCATTTATTTTCTAACTATTTGCTTCATGTGCATATTTAGGACAAGTTTGGTTACTGTTTCGATTCAGTTAAATACATGTGGGATAAATGTGGCTCCCATGAGGGTAGAGCTCTGCATGCTTTGAAATAAAAAGGAAATTGAATAACTTGATCAAATATTTATCTTTTATTAATGCATGAAATCAATATGGAATCAGACCAGTTGATCAACTTTCATTATTAGATTCAAAAGATACATCAAGTTCAATTATGCATCTATTAAATAATGAGAGGGAAATTAAAAGTATTGTAAGGTCCCTCCCACCTCAAGATCCTATTGGACAACAACACATCACATAGGACAGTGAGCTTTTAGGTCACTGACATAGGGGACATGTGTCTACCCACTAGGATCAAAGTGGGAGACAGTTATGTATCACACGTGAGAAAAAGGGAAACAAATGTGGTGTACCGAAAAGCAGGTTTAGGTAGGATAGCGAAATTTATTCTCATGTCATGGAAGGAAAACAATAACGAATGTATACTACAATACCATTAAAGGCTCCAAAGTCAGAATACAATACCCCTACAATGAAGACTGGGTTTCAAAATGATCAATGCACATGCCTCATGATAATGTATCGGTCATAATGACCTTAAGGCATGAAAAGAAGATTCATGTAGCACAACAATAAATAGTGAAAGAAGCACATGTACGGTCATTTGTGCTACAAGACAACAAGAACAAATGAACAATGACAATTTTGTGTGGCAAGAAAAAATGCATTCTGAGATAAGCAAAAGGCATGGCACAATAATAGTGCTATGGAATCAATGTCAAAGATTGAGAATATAGTCAAAACTTAAGGAGAAAGTTGCATTTTAGTCTATGAGGCCCAAGATATTCTTCATGTCACAAATTGGAGTAGAAAATCATGATAATGGAAAAAAAGGACAGCCATATTGTATGAACATGCCATTATAAGAAGTCAATGAAAGCACTGGAACCCTCGTATGATGTGATCAAGATACAATTGCTATGCCATAACACAAAGAACAAGGGTATTTTACTCTCCATACTAAACCATTAACTTATGTTAATGATTGAGTAGGTTGCCAAATGGTTTCCTCTAGAACTGATTCCTCTATGTATAGACAAAAAGGCTCAAAGAACAATAGGGTATATGCAGGATCATGATGGGCCAAAAAGTGGCAATATTATGGGTATTTGTAGGGTATGTGGCTGATGACTTTCTTTTACCCAAAATTTGATGAAATGAAAAAGGTTTTTAGAGGAGATTCTTAGCTTTCCACCAATATAAATTATACTTTTATTTGAATTTAATAAATAATTATTATTCATTTTCTATTAGAATTACGACTAAAGTCCTGATCGATAGGCTGATTGAAAAACATCTATAACTTTCAAACGGTATCACATTTTTTGAATTCAAAACATGCGACACATTCTATGCTTCACATAATATACGATTAAAAAAAGAAAAATTAAATTTCATGAAGTTTTGACCTAGTTAATGTGGTCAGACATACGAGTTTCTATATTTTTTAAAAGTTGTAAGAAAAAATTTATAATTAATTATTTACTTGGAAAAAAATTACAAAAAAATATGCATCACATCCAGACATGAGTCCTCTGCTTATGTATAAAATTTTATAAAAAAATATTATCATTTTATTATGGTTAGGGTAGTCAGCAGACACCTACTTCTTATTTTTTCCCTGAAATTTAAGTACTACTACATTGAAATTTCAAATTTTCACTAAATAGATTTTATTTATTTTTAAATAAACCTAGTAGTTTAGAAACTAAATTCAATTTTCTATAGATTCTTTTCTTACATATTTTTGAAATAATATATATAACTTATTCAAATTTTTACTTCAAGTTGCCTAACATTGATTTTTCTAAAAATTTTGCCACTTAAGGGCCTATTTTTTCCATAATGATCTTGCACATACCCAACAATGATATTTGAAATGGCATGACAGTCATGGGAGAGCAGTGACAGAGGTCCTTGCAAGGCATCATCCATCGCAATGATAGACCTCCTGTGTGGAAGAAGAGTAATGCAAAGAGAAGTGGTTTTGAGAGCTTTAAACACAACAGTTCTGCATCAATCTTACAAATGAGAATTTGCAACATCATTTATACACAAGGCATCTATGCTACTTAACTAAATGTATAGATGAAATGTGATCCCATGGAATTCTCTTATTAGAGGATATGCAAAAAATAGCTATTTTAAATCATACATGGTTGTAGGTGAACAACATTCAAAGATGATTATGGTACAATGTATAGTGGATACCAAAATAGAAGACAATCTAATGTGGTGGAGGCTACTATGTGTGATAGTAGCCCATGCGAAGACAACATCAAAGTGCCAAGAAAAGGCCTATGAAAAAACCAAAGGAAAACATTTGGTTCACATGAAGGTTGACAGTGACCATTCAAAAGTCTCAATCAAATAGTAAAAGACAGTCCAATGCTATCAAGAGAGACTTCACCTCATGAAGGACAATCAAGCCAATGGTGACAGAGCCATGGTAAAAGGTTCAGATAGATGGACAACAAAAGTAGAAGATAAGAAAAGTCATGGTAGCATAGTGGTCATGATACACACTATGTGCACAGTGAACAATGGCGAGAGTCTTTCTAAGAAAGGCAAGTTATGGTGAAATGAAACAGTGGATTCTAATACTAGTTTTCAAGCAAATGTATAGGGTTTGGAGATTCAATGCGTTTTTGATATAGTGTGTGAACTGCATATTTTTATCCAAGATATTTTGTTTCAATACATAGTTTTCTTTGCCATTTTTATATACAAATCCAATATTAATAAAGAAATCACAATTGTCAAAGGCGGTACAACACATGCTCCTATGGGAATAGCTGGAGGAAATAAAAATACTCAACAGCCTACAATGCCTGTATGGTTGGGTCAGCCTCCACAATATGCCCAAAATTTCCAATCTCATATGGTTGGGTTTGGACTTCCAGTGCAAGGGATTCATTTTTGGTTCTCCATATTATCGAAGTTGTGATGGAGATTCATACTGGCCACAATTCAGTCCTATATTTCATCCAACCCAAAGGTCATAATCTACTATGTCTATAGGCTCAAAACATTATTCAACAAATGGAATAGAGGTAGGAAGCTCAGGAAGTTCAAGATCTATCGTACAATCTCAAGGTCTCACAGACCAAAGTGGACATTCTGAGCTGGAGAAAGAATGTAATGTTTGGCCAATGAAGACCTCAAACAAAAGATCTTCCAATAGGTCATATTAATGGAGCTAAGTGAACTTGCTTCATGTGAGATAAGAATATGAGAGAAAAGATGAAATAAATTAGAAAAGTACAAACCCGATATGGAGCATAGTTCTTGAAGGAGGATGTAGAATGCATACAAAGGTCGGGCCACAACCATCAATAAATGGAAAAATGTGTATATCCTCTAAGATATATTTGTGTTGTGCAATGACATTGAATCATTTAGAAAATCATGTTTTGTTTAGAGAACATCATTTTCTTGTGGAACCTTCACTGAGATAACCCTTGTTTCAACTTCTCAACCTCATAAGATGTCATTCACATTATCATTTTGCACATTTTTTATCTATTGCATGAGAGGGTTTTTCTTAAAAAATAGTTTTCTTCATAAAATTTGTATGAAATCACAGAGGGAAAGCATGGAGCCGTGGGTTTAGGGTAAACCCAGAGGAAAATGTCCAGAAATAAACGTTCCAACTATTTTTCTGCTCAGATGAAGACTCAAGGTCGAGCATGGTAAAATACATGAAAGAAAATCAAATTTAAATTAGAGCTCAAGTTATAGAAATTCCAATAAAATTATAGGGGAAAACCATAGAAATCACCGAGCAATTGAAGAACACACAAACGATTCATCGTTTCTTCACAATAGAGCTCGAAATGATCTTTTTATTTACATAAAATATAAAAACAATGGATTTTTTTTGCAAGAGATGACTTACTCTAGCTCGACCTGATGTTCCTCATAGAAATGTAAAAATAATTTCACTATGGAGCTTTAGGAATCATCAACCAATGGCGGTTGAAGAAGCATGAGCAGCCACAGACCAAAAAATGGAACAAAATGATCAGAAACATTCTACAGGTCATGGCCTCTACACCTCAAATGACTTTCAAATTGTGTCAAAAATACAAATTCTTGCTCAAAAAATATATTACCTGTTGATTCCAATATGAAAACCACAATTTTCATCCATAAAAAATTTCAGCAAAACGTTTTCCAGTGATGCCCTTGAAACCCTATGGTTGCTAAGAGCTTCTGGAATGTTTGATGGTGAGAATGATTATGTTTTTTTCTTTCTTTTGGTTTTGATGATTAGGGTTTGACCCTTCTTTGGGAACCGATGGGATTTCTTCCCATTTTAAATAAAAAACTTGAAACACATTTAATTGCATAGTGGGGGCTGAATGGACTTTTGAGACTTAGGAAAATTTTGCCTTATTTTCATCATTGAAAACATTGTGCCTTTTCAAAATGTTGCTAAATGTTTCAAGCAAACATGTGGAATGTGCCAATACAACATAGGATATGCCCTTTTTTTTTCCCAACATCATGTGACTTGGAATATGCTTTCCAAGGAATTTGGCAGTCGACCATATTGGCCAAGTATTTTTGAGCTTTATGATGCCTTTGCAAACTAGTGAGTTTTGACCATGTGTGACCTGAAAAATGCAGAATGAAATAAGAATAGATGGTCAAGTGACTTGGAAGCTTTTGAAAGATTTCAGATATGCCATTATATGTTGCATTTTATTTCAATGTATAATATATCATTTAAGTGATTTAAAAAATCACTTTTATTATGTCTTTTTAATGCAAATGTATTCTAATTCAAGGATGGTGGGCCCCTTATTTTGTACTTTAAATGTAAAATGACTTGATTAAGTGATTTTTTATAAATCACTTAATCAAAGTTATTATCTTTTAATTCCTTTTGGAGTCTTTTGTTTCAAAACACACATATTGCATGACTTGTGTGTGGGTCAAGGACCTGTGTGAGGACCAATATGACTTGCAGAAGTCAGGAATGTGTGGGATGTTGTTTTGACTATTTTTGGAGGAAGGGGGGCTGTTTGGAGACTTTTTTGTCACATTTTTAGTATGACTATTGTCATGGCTTGACTTTTCTACATTTGGGGGACCTTTTGGAGTAATTTTGGAAGCTTCTATTTTCGCTTTTGTGCTTCATACGACCTAGGGTTTCTAGAAGGTCTTGTGTGGAATGTTCGCTGATTTTGGCTTAAGTATCTTGAAATTGAGGTTTTGAGGGAGTTCTTTCTTTCTTCATGTAGGCATTGTAGATTTTTTGGAGCCTTTTCCAGGCAGAGGACACCATTGTAACTTAGATTTGTAGACTTATGCAGCAGTGTAACACCTTTTGATGAATAAGTTAATATATTTTACCTTCTCATTATGTTGTTTATTGTGAAAGCTTTATAAATGGTTGATGGAATCTTATGGAATAATTTTTTTCCCTTTGATTTTGTCTTGTTTTTCTTTTCCTTTATGTAGTTAGTTTGAATTTATAGGTCATAACATGTGTTGAGTTAGTTTAGGATAAAGTCTAAGTTGTAAGGATGCAATTTTCCTCCTTCTAGATGTTGTCCATGACATTTTTAGCCTGGTTATGAAACACTGATGCAAAGGAATATGGAGTTTTGAGTTGTGTAAACACTGTTAATTTATTGACCATTCTTGTGTGTAGAAGTAGTTGTATGGGTATGAGGAAAACACGTTAGGTGCATCACCATAGGGGTTAGTTTTTTTTCATACTTCTTTCTCCCCTTTTCCCCGCAAGGAATAGTTTATGTGACACCATCAAGAGGGGAAGCCGACCCATAATCTGGAGGTCTGCTTTCAAACAGGTTACCCACAACCTAAAAGTAGTCCCATGTTAGTCCAAATCTGGTGAGTTCACTCAAGGCTTAGTAAATAGGGTGCAGATTTGGGAACCTAACAATTACATAGGCCCTACTTGGGATCCAAAAAATCCAACAGATGTTCCTATTACCCATTTGAGCCATGGTGTGCGGCAGAAAATTCCACTAAAAATGGCATGGGCCTTAACCATCTACAAATCACAGGGCCTTACACTTCAAA
The DNA here is from genome assembly GCA_007258455.2 of Sequoia sempervirens. Classification (NCBI taxonomy): domain Eukaryota; kingdom Viridiplantae; phylum Streptophyta; class Pinopsida; order Cupressales; family Cupressaceae; genus Sequoia; species Sequoia sempervirens. Next base: position 241,318,621 of record VDFB02379711.1, read on the forward strand.
GGGCCACAATTGACATTGGCAACATTAACTGACAAGGGTTGAGATTCACAACAGTTTCTAGAGTCAGTCATCTTGGACGTCTTCACATCCACCCTTCATTCACATTCCACAGATACACACGCAAGCAACACAACCCTTATGTTGCACAAAGGATAAAAGAGGAGGCTCGACTGTCAACACTATCAGCTTCAAACACTTGACATTATCAAATACTTTTCAACAAGAAATTATAGGTTGGTTATATAATTCTTTACTCCTTGCCTTGCAAAATCTACATTACTTCCACATACACAATTGTTCCAACATCACGTGTCCAAAAACTTGCAGTTTCCTTTTTTCCAATCTGTCTTTAGGGAGTTCCTAAAATAAATTTTACTTCCTATTTTTAGTAGATTTTTACTTTTTCAATTCATAATTAAGTTTCAATTGTCAATTCACAAATTTTTAAGATAAATTAAAAATGGTTTATATTACTTTATCTACAATCAAGAAACTAAAAACATATCTAGTTTTTTGTAGGGATCCAATTTTGGATGGAATGGAAGCACTATTTTATGCAAAAAATATTTTCATGCAAGCTAGATCTCCATGGAATACAAACTGCATCAGTGACTGATGTCTTAAGGTTTTTTCTAGAATTAACAGACGTTTATGTTGTTTTGGTATCATAGTTTACAAGTATCATTTTGTTTGTATACTGTCACCATGCCTATCATCCCCATTTGTGTGATAATTTTCATATGTTAATGCTAAAAACTACATATCTTGATTATACTTTATTTTAGAAGATACATGTGTAGCATGTGTTGCTTGAAAGTTTCTCTTTTACAAAACTCTTTATTTTGCTCATTTTCAGCTCACCTACACTATATTAGGAGTCTCCTTTCAAGACTAACATGAAGATTTTTCCTGCAAACTCCACCTATTTTTTTCTTTGGAATCCTTCACAACTCGACACAATGTGTGCTAAAACTTAAGGTAACTCACTTGCCATTATTTTAGTCAATTTTGTTTTGAGAATCTAGACACGGCCAGATCACTTTTCTTGTGTTTTAATTACAACTTTCTTGACAACATCTTTTACTATTGAATGTATAGCAGTTGTAAATGCAATGGTTTCCAGACCTTTCCTAGTAACTCAACTTCAGATAACTCACTTTACATTATTTGTGTGAAATTTTTTATGTTCATTTCATAGTATACATTTTTGGCTAACTTTATTTTCCTTCTTCTTTACACTATTTTGTTGCCAACTTTCCTCACAACTTTATTTACTATTGAATGTATAGAAACTGCTACTGAAGCTACAAATGCAATGGTTTTTAGAGCTATTTTCACAATAGCTACAGTACAGATCAAATCATCTTCATATGTTAATCAAAGCATTTTTCAGCCATTTTACTGCTTATTGTCCTTTGTAAAAATACCAATTATATTGGTTCTTGTACTTTAAAGACAAAATGTCAAAACTATATAACATATGTTGCTGCATAGTTTAATGCAATGAACAGTAGAGCATGGATCATCTTCATATATTAAACTTAATACATTGTTCTTTACAGAGCTTATGAATTATACAGTGAATATTTCCTTGAAATTTTCTACCATTATATTGGTTATTGTACTTTGCGAAAATACTCTGTGCTACTTTTACACAATGACTTGTAGTTCAAAATCAAATTTTGTTAATTAAAATTAAGTGACAATAAAATATATATGCATACCTTCATTTATTTAAAAAAGTTTGACACTTCCCATTTTACAATTTCTATCTTTCAAATAGAATACCATAAATTAAAATATTGATCTCCACAAATCTTCGGCGTATCCATTGCACACGAAGGTGCGATTACTAGTTTTATTAGAAATTTGTTGGTTTCATAAGAAGTGGTTAGGTTCTCATAAAAAAGAGAGATGAAGAAGTTATCTAGTAGTAATTTTGAGTTTTGGAAGCAAAAATGAATGATATTATATTATAGAAAAATATCTCTAGGTTACAATATTTTTAAAAAATCCTTCTATAATGGAATAAGAAAATTGTGATATTTTATAAAGAAAATATATGGGTCTTGCGCTATTCCATTTAGTTGATCGAATATTTTCTAATGCATACAAGGATTAGAATAAATTGGGATATTGAAAACAATATTTGGGGTGGGATGGCGTCGTTGCAGGAGGAGGTGTGCGCACGCGCAGGCTAGGGCTTCTCTGCCCTAGCTGCGCCTTTTGCTCAAATTTTTTAGTGCGGGTGGTAGATCGGTGGGTTTTCCTGGAGCGCAGGTTTTGTGGCTTGGGTGGCCACGTCTTTTACTGGATTTTGTGCCTTTTGCACACATTTTTTCTGCTTCAACCAGTGCGTCTTGTGCTCTGCACGTGGTGGTTGGGGGGTGATCTCGCCTTTGGGGGGCTATGGGTTATTATGGTGCTTTAATATTGGTGAAGGGAGACTGGTGTTATTTTCTGTGATATTCTCCAGTGTGCTCTGGGGTGTTGGGGTTTTTTGGGCGTTTTTGGCTTGGGCCTTGCATGGCTCCAAACGGGACTTCCCCTGGTGGTAAGGGGCTGTCTTTCAAGGATGTGGTGGCTGGAAGCAATCCTTCAGTTCTTCTGCATACGAATCCTTGTTTTGGTGAGTCTGGATCAGGAATGGGTGAGTCCTCACATTTGTCTGGAGGTTTTAGGCCCTCAAAGGTGAATGGGTGTCTTGCTAAGAGTGATAACAGGCCGATTGTTGAGATCCAACCTGAAGCTATTGTGGACGATATCAACTATTTATCAAAGCATGCTCTGATCTGTAAGTTTCTAGGGATTCGGGTATCCTTGACTTTTTTGGAATCATGGGCTCGGCGTACCTGGTCTCCCGAGGGGGATATGGATGTTCTGCTGGCAGCCAATGGCTATTTTCAAGTGGTTTTCTCTTGCATGTCGGACAGGAATAAAGTTTTCGAAGGAGGGCCCTATTTCTACAATCAAGTGGGTCTTTTCATTAAGCCTTGGCATGTGGGATTCAATCCTATAGAAGAGCTTCCTTCACGGGTCCCAGTTTGGGTGAGACTACCATGGCTTCCTTTAGAATTCTGGCGTGAGGACATTTTTAGCTTAGTTGCAAGCCAGCTTGGAAAACCAGTTGGTCCTTCAAGACAGACTATGGAGAAGAAGGTAATTACCTATGCTCGGGTATGTGTCGAACTTGATTTGAATAAGCCCTTGCCTGATTCTATCGAAATTCGTTTGGGGTCAAATTCATGGATTCAACAACTTGATTATGAAACGTTGCCGTTTCGTTGCCGCTTTTGTCATGAATATGGGCATTTGCAGAGGGTGTGCCCTAAATCAAAACCTATAGAGGATTCAAACATAGGGCCGGCGAGTGCACCTCACACCCACGATAAAGGGAAGGCCCCTATGAGGGAGGACAAGGAGGGCTTCATCCCGGTAAGAGGGCGTAATAAGGGTCGTGGCCAAAAGAGGACCTTTAAGGATAGACAAACAGATGAGGTTTTCAACAGGTTTGATGGATTGGATGACTTAGAACAGTTTGATGGAACTATTGCTAATATGCCAGCTAGCCATGAGCTTTTGGAAGCAAAGGAAATAGGTGGGGAGGAGAACAATGTAGTTCAAGCTGATCCACAGGAGAGAGAACTTGGGATACAGATGGTCACAGATACTTCAGCGAGTCCTTTTGAGGAGTTGGGATCCAGTGGAGAAAATGAATTGCAGGAGATTTCTACTCATGCGCGAACCAAGGCTTGCACCGGAAATGTTTGGCAGGAAGATAGCAAAGGTAAGGGTTCCCCTTCTATGTTAGGTATTCATCAAAAAACCATTAGAAAAGATACCCCAGAGAAGTCTCTTAAGGTGGGGAGGAAGAAAGACCAGGAAAAGGTGAAGTTAGTGGGAGAGATCTTAGTGGAGTCTGGTTCTGTGAAGACCATTGATTCCCACTTCCCCCTTCATCAGAAATGATCGTTCTTTCATGGAATGTAAGGGGATTGAATAGCATCCCTAGACAAAAGGCTATTCGGGAGTTGATTAAGTCTCATTTGCCTGAAGTGGTTTTTATTCAGGAAACTAAACTATCTATTGATAGGATGCATTACACGGCTACTAAGATTTGGCCTAGATTTCTTTGTCAGTGCATTGGCGCCCAAGGAAGTTCTGGGGGTTTGGCTCTTTTATGGGATCCTCGCAAGCTGGCCCCGCTCTGGTGGGTTTCTAGCAAATCTGCTATCTCCTTGGTGGCCACGTGTTGCGTAACTGGTGAGATCCTTCTCACTAATGTTTATGCCCCGATTGATTTTATTGGAAAAACCTTGCTTTGGTAACATATAGGATATGTTCGCTCTCTTGCCCCTCTATTCCCTTGGATTCTGGCAAGAGATTTCAATGCAGTTTTAAGCTTGGAAGAGAAGCGGGGAGGCATTCCCAAGCTTGATCCCTCTGCAGGCCTTTTAAGAAGTAACATTGAAAGCTTGAGGGTGGTGGACGTCACCTCTTCCAATGGGTTATTCACATGGAATAATAGGAGATGTGGGGCGGAAGCGATAGCAGAAAGATTAGATAGGTTTCTGGTTTCTTGCTTCTGGATGGCGGACAATTGGATTACTAGTTCAGAGATTTTGGACTGGAGGGGTTCAGATCACTGGCCAATTCTTTTGACTGCTTCTAAGTTCCAAAAGATAAAGAATCCCTCATTTAAGTTTCAGCTTATGTGGTTGAGGGATGCTTCTCTCCAGGATCATATCACCACTTGGTGGAGGGAAGGGAAGCCTGCTTATGGCACTGCTATGTTTTCCTTTGTTAAGCAATTGCAATTTGTTAAGTTTAAGCTAAAAAGGTGGAATAGGGAGTGCTTTGGAAATCTCTTTGGAGCCAAGAGAGTGGCTCAGCAAAGGGTGGACAATATTACGCGCTAAATCAGGGAACAGGGCTTGTCTGATGGGCTATATAGAGAAGAAGCTGCAGCCTTAAAGGAGCTGGAGGAATGGGAGCTACGGGAGGAGATTTACTGGAAACAAAAAGCTCGAATTGATTGGCTCCAGGAAGGGGACAGAAATACTAAGTTCTTCCACGACACTGTTAAGGACAGAAGACACAGGAGCGTCCTCACTTCTCTCATGACGACTGAAGGGATCCTCCTTTCCTCTCATAGGGAGATTGCCTTGGAGGCTACTAGATACTTTGGGAGCTTGTTTTCAGAAGACTCGAATCTGGCTAGGGCTGAGGAGGACATGGTTCTGGCTTGCATTCCCTCCTTGGTCACTCCTGAAATGAATGAGGCTCTCATTAAGCCCATTACTCTACCTGAGATAGAGCTAGTTGTGTTTGGAATGAAAAAGGGTAAAGCCCCGAGACCAGATGGTTTTCCTATAGAGTTCTTTCAAGCCTTTTGGGAGATTGTCAAGATGGACCTCTTTGAAGTGGTGCAGGAATCCTTTAACAATAAACAGATGCTTAAGGCCTTGAATGCAACTTTCCTTGCTCTCATCCCAAAGAAGGAAGGAGCTAACCCCCTTAATTTTTTTAGACCTATTGCTTTGTGCAATGTGATGTACAAAATAGTTACAAAAGTGATTGCTGAATGGTTAAAGCCATGGCTTAGCAATCTAATCTCAGAGGAGCAAGGGGGCTTTGTCATAGGACGACAAATTTTGGATGGGGTTATCATAGCGGCTGAAGCTATGCACTCTATGGCCACCTCTAAGGAAAAGGCTGTGTTCATAAAGTTGGACATGGCCAAAGCTTATGATAGGGTTAGATGGAGCTTTTTGCAGAAAGTTTTACAGGCTTTTGGTTTTGGACAGGAGTGGATCAGTTGGGTTATGAGCTGTATAACTTCTCCCTCTTTTGCTGTCCTGATTAATGGTGTACCTTCTGACTTATTTGGTGCGACTAGAGGCCTTAGGCAGGGGGATCCTCTTTCCCCTTACCTTTTCATTCTGATGGCAGAAGGGCTGGGAAGACTTATTAAGTCTCAAGTTAGTCAGGGAGGGATTCAAGGTTGGAAGTGGGGGCATGGCATTCCTCCTTCTTCCCACCTCCAATTCGTGGATGATATGTCTTTGATGGGTGCTGCAAGAATTCAAGAGGCAGCTAGTTTCCGAAGAGCTTTGGACATTTATGTGAAAGCCTCAGGACAAAATATTAATGAAGAAAAGTCACAAATCTTCTTTTTCAATACCCCCGCTTCTATTCAAGCTCGTATTGCTCATATCTTGAGGTTTCAAATTGGTACGCTTCCTTTAGTGTATCTTGGCATCCCTCTTTCAGACCAAAGGCTTTCGAGGGGTGTGTGGCAGGAGATTTTAGATAAGCTTCGAAGTAAGGTGAGTCATTGGACTCACCGGTGGCTCTCAACTGCTGGCAGAATGACCCTTTTGAAGTCTGTGATCCAAGCTCTTCCTATCTACATGTGTCTTGTGCAAGCAGCCCCTGCTGGTTTCACTAAGGATTTTGATGCCCTTTCAAGGCAATTTTTATGGACAGGTAATTTTCTTTCCTCAAAATGGAGCTTGGTCAAATGGGATTGTGTTTGTAGACCAAAGCAGGATGGTGGCCTTGGTTTAAGGAATACAAGCTTGAACGGTTGGGCTCTTGCTGCTAAGCTATTTTGGAGATGGTGCATAAGCCAAGATCAAGGATGGGCTAAAATCCTTAATGTTAAGTACCTTGGTGGGGTGAATGGGAAAGATGTACCAAGGTATAACTTGACTGGTAGGGGGTCCATGATCTGGGAGACCTTGAAGAAAGGGGCACAGCTTGTCAAAAAGGGTCTTTTTTGGATTTGCAACAGCGGTTCTGATGCCTTGTTTTGGGAGGATTCTTGGGATGGTTTTCCTCCCATTTTATCCCAGTACCCCCACCTTCAACCTTTATGTGATAGTTTCCTTGCAGCTGGATGGAGTAAGGTGGAGGATTTTAAGGTGTTTACAAGGATGGGGCGGGGAGAGGTTGCTAGATGGAAAGAGCCCGAAGAATGGCCTCCTGGGGGTTCTGAGGGAGAGAGAGAGACTCTTGCTAGGATTCTTGCTAGCAGAATGTGTAACTCTTTAAGAGGAGCTGATACGCTCGTTTGGGGCCCCAATCCAAAAGGAAAGTTCTCAGTTGCCTCTGGTTATCAAGAGTTGGAAAGATAGAATTTTGACAGGATTGACATTTCATGGTGGAAGCAAGTTTGGAATAAGTCGGCTTGGCCCAAGTGCAACTTTTTCTTATGGCTTGTGGTGCAGAATAAATGCCTTACCTGGGAGAATCTCCAGAAGAGGGGCTTTCAAGGGCCTTCTATCTGTACTTTATGTAATCAAATCGAAGAAAACATTTTACACCTTTTTTTCCAATGTTCTTTCACTAGGGTTATTTGGCACTGGTGGTGGGAAGCTTGGGAGCATGCTTGTATTCATGCTCACTCTTTGGTCGAGTTCTGGAATAGTCTTGGTAGACCCCCTTCTAAGACTTCCTTTTTGGAGGTGGCTTGGGGTATTGGTCCAGGATTTATTATCTGGCAGGTGTGGCTGGAAAGGAACCGTAGGATTTTCCAGGATAAGCCAAAGAGGGTTCAACAGGTGTGGTTGCAGGTTCTAAATATGCTACAGGAGACTCTTGCTGCGAAGTGTGATCTCTCGGAGGATATTGCTCCTGGAGACGTGCGGGTGGTTCAAAAGTTGAATATTCTATGTGATGATTCTAGTGGTGCTCATTGGAAAATACAACAGAGCAGAAGTAGGAAAGCTAAAAGGAAGGTTTGTAGGGAGGGAAAGTGGTCCCCCCCCCTTTCGGGACTCTCAAGATCAATACTGATGGATCTTCGAGGGGAAATCCCGGGCATGCTGGGGTTGGAGGAATTGGCAAGGACAGCTCTGGTAAGGTTATTTTCTTCTTCTCTGAATATAAGGGGATTCAAACCAATAATTACATGGAGGCTCTTGCTGTCCTCATGGCTCTTGAAAGAGGTTGTGCTCTAGGATGGAGCAAGATTATCTGCGAGTCTGACTCTCAGGTGGTTGTGGATATGCTGAATTTGCAACCGGTGGAAGATGTGGATTGGCATCTGGCAGTGGTGGGGAGACAAATTCTTAGGTTGAGCGCTTCTTTGGATGTTGTCTCTTTTTGTTATGTTCCTCGTGAGTGGAATAAGACTGTTGATTGCCTGGCTAAGTGGGCTTCTGATCGTGGAGAGGGATGGAGGATGGGAGATTGGACTCACCTACCTCCAGAATGTGCTTTGGATCTTGAGAATCTTGTCAAGGAAGATATGGATGGTTAGTGGTGCCCCTTTAGGGGGTTTTTCTACTGGTGTTGTGTTCTCTTTCGGGCTCTTGGCCCTTGCTCTCTGTAATTTGATGGGTTGATTCAATAAATTTTTACCCCTTTTCTCAAAAAAAAAGAAAAGAATAAATTGGGATATTTGAATCAAGATCACCCTTTTGTTCATAAATTATTTTTGCAAAATGTTATATTCCCTCAAGATGGAGGATGAAAGCTCTACAATTAAACACACAAATGTGTTTAATAAGGTTTCTACCTACTTTCACTTTTTTGGAGTAAAAATTGAGGAGGATTAATTTTTCCTTTCATTTTTATGTTATTTACTAGATTAACTACATCATTTTGCTACAAATATTCAAAATACTATCATAAAGGTGAAAATGAGTGAGGTGCCAATATCATTTATTTTTAAAGAGATAAAAGAAAAACATAAATATACTAAGGAGTCCCTATCTATTAGTGGTAGACATAAAAATACATGAAGAAAGATAAGTCTTGATCAAAATCCTATGGGAGATCTCAATCTCATATTAAGTCCAAGGAAAAATAATGGAACTATGGAAAAAATGACCATTACAAAAGAGACTATAGGAAGAAGGAAAACAATAATAAATGTTTTGAGGGTGAAATTTAGATGTCATCGTAGGATAATTATCATATATTTGTTATAGTTTTGGATACACATGCATCAAAAGGTGAATATTTTGTTCACTTTAGTGTAACTTTTGACATGAACATACATCAAGTTTGCTTTACAAAATATGAAATAAATGATGGTGGAAAGGTGTAGCATGAAGATGATTCTCAAGAAAATGTTGTTAGCCATCAAAGAGTCAATATTTTATTTATTTGTATAGATTCATAAAGCTTGGATTCTATAAGTAAACTTATTGATATAGGTTTATAAATAAAATATTTATTTGACACAAATACTTGAAACTATGAATTAAAATCTTAACCTATATTCAACAAGACAACTAATTGAGAAATATAATAAAAAATAATAATGAATAAAATTAAACAAATTTACTCATATTTGATTCTCTTTGCATTCATATAAGAGGTTTTGATCACAAAGATTGAAATTTCATTACTTGCTTTAGTAGCATAATGGTAAGATCTAGAAATTGAATGCCTAAAGTGGCTCAAGATTAAGATTTTTAAGGGTTTTGAATAAAGATATAAATGTTGGAGATCAAAACATAAATAGATGTTCAAGTTTGAGCTAGTTTAGGTGCTTAAAAGATGGAGGGTGGATGATAGTAGGAATTTCATTAATTTAAAGAATTCAATTCTAGAGAAGGTTGGGTAGTTAGCGATAGAGGATTTTGATTAATCTAATTAATTAAATCATGTGTATGAAAGGGATAAAACTATGTAAAGGTAGGACAAGACTTATGAATATTTAAGAGTCTATATTTAATGATATATTTGATTGGATATTTTACTGGGGATAAGTCTGATCAAGTTTATTCTCCATGAAGCCTTGTCTATGATCACTATGAATTATAGTGATGTCTATTCATAGAGTTGGCATATTTGAAGTTTTTGCTCACCTTTTCTTAGGTTTGTTTCTAAGTTTCCCACCAAAATATGTGTTATAAATTCATTGCTCAAAGTTCAATTGAAAGAACTTTGTATTTTTCAAAGCTTGTCTAAGTTTGTAAGGATCTCATGAAATTTGCATAAATTGTAACACAATTGCTATGAATTTTTCCCAAGAAATTTGGGTGGCGACTCTAAAGTCTCTGCACTAATGACACTCATGGAAAATGGGTGAAAGAAAAGGATGCAAATACAAGTAAGTCTACCCCTCATCCTACTCCTAAGCATGAACTTCATTCGAGTTCTAGTTCTGAATGTGAAAGAAACTTGTGAATTTTTAGTGATAATACTTCTCCTGAAAGAGGGGAAGTTATAATGAATTTTTTTGTGAGTGAGAAGCATTTAGATCAAGCCTTACTAGCTAGATAGAGAAGAGAGAGGGAAAGGATCCAACAATATAATGTAATTTCTAGTCATGCGAGGGATATAGGGCATTTTGCTACAGCTTCTATCATGAATACTCCTCTTCCTCAATATTTTCTAGCTGGTTTTGATGAGTATTCCCATGAATATTCCCATGAAAATACCCCTAGCCATGCTGAAATTGTGGTAACATCTAATGTCGATACCACTTTAGTAGAAGAGGAGGAAGTTTTTAATGATATGCAATGGCTTAGAGAGAGAGAGAGCCTTAAGATGTGATGAAAATATAAAGAAAGGGGATGAAGCGAAATAGAAGAGGAAAAGGGAAGCCATGATTGAGAGAGATATGTTACGAAGAAAAGTTGAGAAAGTGGAGGAATTGGACAGGTTAGTAACTAAATCTTCCCAAACATCTGGTCCTACTATTGAAGAGATTGTAACAATGGATCCTATAGTACCCTCTATTGATAATGCTTGTGTAAATTCATGGACCAACCATGCTCTAAAGGATTCCATCCTAGTTCACCCTCCTCTTAGTAATACAAATCATGCTTCCTAGAATGTTGATAAAGGAAAGAATTCCATGGGGGGAGTAAAGATAAATGAGGGAGGTTATTTTAAGAAGGATACATCACAAAATGATTCTATCTCATTAGTTGATGAGCTAATAAAAGAAAACGAGGAGTTATAGGAGAATGTGCAAGAGATGGAACTGCTAGCTGTGAACACTGAAATGAAGCAAAAACTAGGTTTCCTAGAGTCTACGATAAAGGTTGTTGTCCTTGAAACTCAAATCCCTCAATATCGTACACCATCTTCAAGTCCCCATGTGAATGAAAACCCTTCATCCAATGCAAATCCTTTCAATTCATCTTTACAGCTAGAGAATAGGGCTAGGAGAACCCAACAATATGACTAAGATGATTCCCAACCAAAAAGGACTGAAAACAATTATGATAGAAGGAATCATGACAATCAAAATGAGGAAGAAGGACCCTTTGGAAGAAGATTATTGCATACTGATAGATATAGGAAAATTTGTTTTGATAACATCTTGTGGTACCCAAATCTTGTCCCAAATAATGCAAGAAAACATGTACCTAAATTTATTGGTAATAATGCTCTTAGTGGGGAAGATCATTTTGAAGCCTTTCAGAGTTTTGTGGAAGATTTTGAGCTATGGGATGATGATGTTGCTATGAAATACTTTATGCAATCCTTGACTAAAGACACTAGGGATTGGTACATGAGTTTTCCTGATGCAAGTATTGATTTAAAAGATGCTTTTTATAGAATTTTCAAAGAACAATATGGAGACCAAACTAATCCTAGGTTTAGGCTGAATAATTTTACTAATATCACAAAGGGACATAATGAAATGGACACTATGTTCAATGCAAGGTTCCAAAACGCTATGTATAAATTCCCTAGTTATTTAAGGTCCAATGAAAATGCATGTCTGGTGTTATACTGCAATGCATATGATTCAAAAATTTGTTACTTAGGGATACAAATTTATAGAATCTAAGAGAGGCCTACAAAATGGTAGTTTATATAGAGAACAACAAGAGGGCATCGGGTAAATTGGGTAGAAGGGATTACCCTAAAGCTCTGAAGAATCCTGGTGTTCAAAATGAAAAGGTTGGTAAAACTACAGCTCTTGAGGATTGTTAGCCTCCTACAATGATTTAACAACTAGGAGTTTACAACTGTGATTCGGAGATTGGACATCTAACCTAAATAGCTATTTCAATCATCATGAAGGTGCATTTAACTTGTCAATCCAGTGATGTGAACTTGAAATAGGTTAGCATAGTATGTGCACTAGGAACTCAAAGTAGCCATTTTCACTCTACAACTAAGAAAGATGCAATGTTGAAAGTAAATTTCTTGAAAAGGAATAAAATAAATGTTGAACATCAACCAACAACTAAACTAAGCTTGAAATACATGACAGAAATTAAAATATGAACAACAAGCATAAAACTACTTTATCTACTTCAGCTACAGGAACAATCACAAAATGGAGTTCTAGTGGTTGCAGGAACAATCAGCGTTAGATTCTTAACTAATTACTAAACATAAAGTAATAAATAGGATAAACTAAGCTAAAGGATGGATTTCTCACCAAGTGGCCCCCCTTGGATGAGTATCCTCTACTACAAATGAAAACTCAGATGCTCAAACTTATAACCTCATTTTATTCATCAGGAAAACATGAGTACAATAGAGTAATGTAACTATATCACTGTAAACTAAGAATCCAATTAAAATATCACATCACGCAACCTCTTAAAAAGGAGTGTCTAATCCTTACTTACACTACCAACTAAGCAAGGAAGTCAACTCCATGAATTGGGAGGATGCCAATTTAGGGAAAGCAGAGAAAATGGAGAGGCGGTTACGTGAGCATGGAATCTGGTCAGATGTGTCCACAGATTTAGCATAGTAGTAATGTCAATATTTGCTCAATAAAATTAAAGTCCACTACAAGGTGGTTACATTCAATTTGCATGGGGAATCTCCTACTATCAACCTCCTTTGACCTTTGAACGATTCCCTTGTTGGACCTTATGGTGCATGCTCAGTTGGTGGTGTCTTTCTCAATTTAGTATCTTCAAATTATATTTGCATGACAATGTTAGCACACACAATAATTGCATATCTATAACTACCTTAAAAAAAATTCATTAACCACATGCAAAATTAATATAGATAGTCCATATAACATGCCAATGTCATTAAAGATTTGTAGAAATAAGATTAGGCCCAATGTCTATAGTTTGAGGAAATATCATAAAAAATATCAACACTTAACATCAAGGTCTATGATAACTTCATCAAATAAATCATAAATTCTTCTCAAAATTATACCATAAACTAGGCTCATCACTCCCCCCAACCTAAGGTTTTGTTGGTCCTCCAGTAAGGGAAGGGTTGTTCTTCTACTTGGTCAATGCTCTGAAATTTGTAACTGACAACTTCCCTACATCAGTGTTTGTTGTGTGCGTATTAGGGTCCTAATAGAATCCTACCAATCTATCCAATATGCTCCATCTTTGTCTCTCTACAACAATATCATTGTTGTAAAACTTGTAACTTGGCCCGAGCCACATCAGGAGGGGTGGCTGAAAAGTCAGGGGAAGCCAAAATCATCCCTTTGTTCTTCCAACCTATATATATCTGTCAATTCTTTTGAGTGTTGCAACATAGTTCTGGATGGAATGAGGATCAACCTATTTTAGCTCATCAGTTAGGTTGTTCCATCTTTGTGAGAGGTATCTCTTCATGGTTTCCTCTTTTTCTTTTTCCTTTACCTCATACTCACTATAGATTGCTTCTATCTAAGGCATAATCCTATTACCATAGATAGGTCTGAAAATAATTCTACGACATTCCCTGTAAATGTCCCTTGGATTCCTTGATTCAATCTTGATGGGTAGAGGGATGTTGGATTCCAATTTCTTACAAGCCCCATATTGTTGTCCCCAACTGATCTTATTTTGTACCCAAGAAATGAATGCCCTTAATTGGACATCTCCAACATACAACAGTGGATTCCAATCATGGTCTTGAGTCACAACATAATTATGCAAATAAAAATCACACAACAAATTCTTCATTTCAATGGAATCAATTCGATAAGCATTGAAAAATTCAATAGGAGTCTTAATAGAAGGGTTCAAACCTGAGACAATTCTTGCTAGCTTAAAAGAAAGACATTTTTCCTTCAAACGTAGAGCATAGACCCTTGGAGGGGTCCTGCATTCTAAAATATGTGGTACCAAGGCTTCCATATCATCCACATTCTTATTCAAGGTGGTAATTTTTGTAGCCTTGTCTTCAATCTCCTCATCTTTCTTTCGAATTTCCTTCTTTAACCTACATTTCTCTTCTTTCCATTCCTCTTCTCTTCTTTGCATCTCTTTCCATAAATGCATAGCTACCATGTGCATTGATAAATTAGGGGGGTTATGCATTCCTACCAACATTTTCCCTCGCACTGATGCTTGCTCTCAATATAGTACTAATTGCAAAGATTTAGGTTGTCCCATCAATTCTGGCTATAAGGGTACTGATTGTTCTTGTTTTTTTTGTTGTTGGAAGAACTCTTGCTATAGGATCTCTTGTTGTAGGATCCCTTGCTGGAGGAAATCCTGATTTTCCTCACAACCTTGATTCTCCACTTGTTCTGCAATGTTAGCAAGATCTGCCAATGTTATGTTTGTTGCCATCTTAGACACATCCTCTTCCTTGAAATTCATTTTCTCCATTAGATATTTTTGTGTCCCCTTGTGATATTTCTCTAGACTCAAGGCTTTCTTGTAGAGGCATACCAAAGGCTGGCCTGACTAGTCTTGATTTTCTGGGAGGGCTCTGATGTTTTTCTTTGGTTGTAGGATGAACAGTGTCAGCCTTCTCTTTCCTAGATCTTGGTACTTCTTTTATGTCGATTGCTTTTTAGATTTTCCTTTTCTCATTTCTACCTCTCTTTTTTATGCCCTAGTTTTCATTAGGATGCCAAGTGAAGCATCATCATCAGAATCTAGAGGAGAACTTTCTTTGTCTGAGTGTTGTGTCCCAGAAGAGCTAATTTATATGGTTTCTTCTACTCTAGGAGAGTTTACACTAGGGCCTACTCCAGAGGTTGAAGCACCAAGAGTTGCTTCAGCCATGTTCAATCTACTACTAGACCTACGAGGTTGAGGTAAAACCCTAGGTTGCAAGTGCTCAGGTTTAATTTGGCCATTTTTTATGAATTCCTCCTAGGTCATTCTAGATACATCGTGCAAAGACTTCTCAACTAATAATTTAATCAAAAAATGGTTGGAAACAAAATTGTCCCTACCTTTCTGAGTCTCATCTACCATGATCGAAAAAAGGTTGCATAGTACGTTTGACACATTCATCCTCCTCTCGTGCCTCATGTGATTCAAGAGTTTATAATGCAAAAAATGTAGATTTGGTTGGCATCCTTCACAGGTGATATATTTTATGATGTAAATAGCTATCTGCTTCCATGGCTCAGGCAGAGAGGTTCTCTTCACCCCTTGTTTATCTATGCTCAATGGAGGGTCGCTTGGTTCTATAAATTCAGCCCTAGCTGATCTGGCGTCTCTAGAAGCAGGGTAATCTTAACCGTCAATCGGCAACCCTATAACGGTCTCTTCAATTCTTTCTTTGGTAGCCAATACTTCCAACCATTTTACCATGGCTTTCCCTTTAGACAATGTCTGGGTGAATTCTAGTGCAATGCCTTCATTAAAACCATCCAGCTTCATGAAATAGTCTAACCAGCCATAATTTTTGAATTTAATTAGGCAGGGTGCATCCTATAGTAACACATCATGCACCATGGGTTCATTTTGAATTAACCCACCTCCCATTACATACAATCAAATAATCACTCTGTAGTTTCCTTTCCTTCCTGCAATTCTCATCTAAAACCAAATTCACCTTCCTGCAACACTAGCTAAATTTCCAATGCCAATGTCGACAAAATTTTCCCTTTTTAGCTTTTGTTTGCAACTTGAGATTGTGATAGGGTCAATAATGGCAAGGAAGGAGTAATAAAGGAAAGCTATGATGGAGAGAAATTGTGGCAGAAATTGGTGTCACTTCACACATGCTCGAGCCATCCTCTCACTCATATTTCAAATTGACTCAATTTAAATTTTGTTGACATAGACTAGCATGGACTGACACATGGGAAAAGTATTCACATCTCCCCCCCCCCTTGAACCTAAGTTGGGGCATGTGTCCTCACATGCAAGATGATGATTTGACATGGGTAGGGAATAATGGCATTCTATGGTGAACATCCATATTAACGTACAACTATTAAATGAATGCACTAAAAGACAATTAAGATATAGAAATTAATGCGCACATACCTAAATGTGTGGAGGATTCATTGGAAAGATGGTAGAGAAAGTACCATTCATGTTTTTAGGAAATAAGTGGAGCAATTAATGAAAATGAGGTGGAATGAGGTCGAGTGGAATGA
Organism: Sequoia sempervirens; assembly: GCA_007258455.2. Classification (NCBI taxonomy): domain Eukaryota; kingdom Viridiplantae; phylum Streptophyta; class Pinopsida; order Cupressales; family Cupressaceae; genus Sequoia; species Sequoia sempervirens. The sequence goes on from VDFB02379711.1 coordinate 241,334,864, forward strand.
AGTGATGTGATGGAAGAGAGAGAAAGGTGGAAATGGATGGGCAGATGGGTGGATGGGTGGATGGGTGAAGAAATGGACTCCCACGGAAGTGGAAGTCTTTATTATGACAAGTAAATACCTTAATTAGCCAGAAGGAGGAACACTAGGTCCACTTCCTTCGGCTACAGGAAGCTTAGGTGTAGTATGATGAGTGATTTTTTGTAGGAACTCCTCCTTGGAAGTTGGCTTGTGATACAATCTTTAGCGATGACCATTGAAAAGCAACTTGAATCTGATTGGGTCAATAGTAGTGAGTTGAACATCACCCTTAGGGAATACTTCAACAACCTCATATGGTCCTAACAACTTTGTCTACAATTTTCAAGAATTGTCCTAATATCTAGAATCATAAAGCAATGCCCAGTCTCCTTGCTGGAATTTCTTGTCCTTGATGAATTTGTCATGCCACTTGATTCTCTAATTTTGCACTATCTTTGTGTGATGCAAGGTTGCTCTCCTCATCTCATCCAAAGAATTTAGTTGTAGGATTATTTCTCTTTTTTCCTTAGAGATATCCATCCCCAAATCTACTATAGTCCTAAGAGTCTTATGTTCAAATTTAATGGGCATCATGACTATTTTTCCACACAACTCAAATGGAGTGAAGCCTGTAGTTATTTTCCAAGTAGTTTTGTAGGCCCAAATAGCTTTTGGTAATTTTTTTCCTAGTCCTTTCTATGGATAGCTATTGTTTTGGTCATAATAGCTTGAATTTCTCTATTGGTCTCCTCAACTTGGCCATTGGCCTAAGGGTGATAAGGAGTAAACTTCACATGTCTTATGTTGTACTCATTAACTAGTGCTGCAAAAAGGGTTGATGCGAATTGAGTCCCTTGATCAGTCACTATCTCTCTTGGAACTCCATACCTTTTGAAAATGTCCTCATAAATAAATTCTGCAACCCTTTTATCTCTTGCATGCTTCATGGTCTTAACTTCTACCCACTTAGTTACATAATTATTGCATACTAGGATATAAGACTTATCATTTGATGGAGGGTCAATGGGCCCTACAAAATCCAATCCCCACTTGTCAAAGGGGGTGATTACTACCCAAGGAGAAAGAGACATCTCATCAAATTTGGTTGGTATTCCGATTCTTTAGCATCTATCACATTTTTTGGTATACCTTGCTTCATCCTTGCAAAGTGTTGGCCAGTAATATCCTATGTTCAAAATCTTCATTGTTGTCCTCTTGGCTACAAAATGTGCTCCACATACTTCATTCTGACATGCATGGAAAATGTCATATGTCTCATCTTCTCTCACACATCTCCTAATGACATGGTCTAGTCTAGTATAAAACAAACATTCAACAATCCATTAGAAAGGAAAATATTTTTCAATGAGTTCCCTTCTCTCTTTTGGAGAGAAGTGAGGAGGAACCCTACTTGTGACCAGATAGTTAGCTATGTCAGCATACCAAGGTGTTTGTACACTGATGGAAAATAGATACTCATTAGGAAAAGAGTCATCTATGGCTTGATTGTCTTCTGATGCAGTCAACCTTGAGAGAAAATCTGCAGCAACATAGGCCTTCCCTAGTTTATCCACAATGGTTATGTCAAACTCTTTCATCAACAATAACCACCTTTCCAGCCTACTTGTGATTAGGAGTTTATTCATGAGATATCTAATGGCTGCATGTTCAGTGTGCACAAAGATTTGGTAACCTGTTATGTAATGCTTGAATTTGTTTAGGGCATAGATCACTGCCGACATTTCTTTTTCTGTCACTGTATAGTTGAATTCAGCTCCTTGCAAATTTTTGCTGACAAAATAAATGGCATTTTCAATAGCTCCTTCTTTTTTTCCTAAGACTGTTCCTATGGAATAATCTGATGCATCTATATGGATGTGGAAAGCAAGCTCCCACTTAGGCCCTTTGATTATAGGAGCATTACTCAAGGCTACCTTCAAATCAGAAAATTCCTTGTCACAATCTTCTTTCCATTGAAATTCAACATCTTTGGTGAGAAGAGTATACAATGGTGTTGCTATTTTTCTGAAATACTTGATGAACCACCTATAATAGCTTGTATGGCCCAAGAAACTGCTAACATCCTTCTATTTTGGAGGCATGGGAAGATTTGTGATCACCTCAATCTTTGCAGGATCTACTTGAATTCCTTTTTGGGAGATGTAGTGTCCAAGAACAACACCTTCCTACATCATCATGAAGCACTCGTCACTATTTAAATTGAGTTGTGGTCTTCACATATTTGTAGGAATTTCCTAAGATTCTCCAATGCTTCATTGAAATCAACACCATAGGTGGTAAAGTCATCGATATAAATTTCCATGCAATCATGAGAAATGTCTAAAAAATATGCTAATGACTGCCCTCTGAAAAGTTGTAGGTGCATTGCATAAGCCAAATGGGAGTACTGAGTAGGAATATGTCCCCCATGGATAGGTAAAGCTATTCTTATTTTGGTCCTCTGGTGCAATTTGGATCTAGTTGTAGTCGCTAAATCCATCTAGAAAAGAAAAGCATTGCTTTCCTGCAAGTGATTCCAAAACTTGATCTATGAAAGGTAAGGAAAAATGGTCCTTTCTGGTGGCAGCATTGAGTTCTCTATAATAAAAAAAAACTCACCATTTCCCTCATTTCTTAGGCATAATCACTAATGGAGACACCCACTAGCTATCTAAAATGGGGTAGATAAATCCTGCATCTACCAATTTCTGCAGTTCTCCTTTTACAATTTCTCTCAGTGCAGGGTTAATTCTTCTTTGTGGCTACCTCACTGGGGTGTGGTCATCTATGATGTGAATTCTATGAGTGGAAAGATTAGTATATAATCCCTTCATCTCATGATAGTCCCACACAAATGCATGTTATTGGGTCCTCAATAAGTTTTCAATAACAATTGTTGTTCTTCACTCAGTTTGTTGTTAACATTTAGGTACTTTCCTTCTAAATGTACTTGCATAGTTGACACTATCATAGCTACTTCATTAACACATGGTACTTTGAGCTCATATGGAAACAATGTATGGGACATTCCTGTTGCTATAGGAAGTTCATCTACAAGAAGAGTGGTTGCAAGAGGAACATCGACAAGAATAGTGGTTGCAGGAAGGACAGGCAAAAATTTCTTGACTAGAGTAGCAGAATGAGAGATGCTTCCTCCACTTCACAATGTTTCTGAATGATGTTATCTAGTACTTCATCTTCATCTTGAAGTTGCATGAAAGAGCTTCTACCTAGCATCATGTTGTCCCACATAATTAACTTCCTCGGCCTCTTCACCAACATGTGGCCATATGGGATTATCCTCATCATAGAATGGCTGAGTAGGAGGATAAAGAGCAAAATTTTTGGTGCTCTTCCCATAAAAAATGGTCATGTCACATGACCGACATCGGATATATGCATCTATAGTTGCTAAGCATGGCCTTCCAAGTACAATGGGATACCCACCTAGTGTAGCTTTAGGAGAAAGAATCATGAAGTCTGTTGGGTACTCCCAAGAGTCTAGAATCACCACAAGATCCTCCATTATACCATTAGGCTTAACAGTAGAACTATCAGCAAGATACATGATTGTAGGAGTAGATCTCATGCTTGCAACGTTTAGTTGTTGCAAGATTTCCTTAGTCATTACATTTATTGTTGCCCCTAAATCCATCAAAGTATTGTTTATTTGAATCACATTTATAACAACTTCTACCATAGGACTACTTGGGCCATTGTACTTAGGGATAGTCACTTTTCCAAGAATGATTTCAGCTAGCTATCCCACCACATGAACCATAGTGGGGTCTTTCTTCTTCTTTCCTGGATTCTTGAGGCATGCTTCTTTGATTTCCTTTCCATAGATTGGGATATCCTTTATGGCCTAAATTAAGGGTATCTGGACACATAAATGCTTCAACTAATCCAAGATGTCAAAGGTTGTATCCTCCTTTTCTCCCTTCTTTTTGGAAACTTCCAATCTCTGAGGAAATGGTAGTTCTTGTTCAATTGCTTGACTTGGACTGGTTTAGTATTTTTAGGTGCACTTGGCTGAATGGGATTATTCAGAGGTTCCTCTTCCTCTTCCACATGAAGCTCAATGATAATGGGATTGGAAGAGTCAAGTAAATTAGTTCCTAAATGCAAGTGGATGTCACTTACACTCATAGCATATGCAGGGAATTGGTTTGAATCAGCAGAGTATATAGGTTATTGTTGTGGTTTATTACTTTGATTGGGTGTGGGGTGAGTTGGTAGCTAAGTAGGCTTAGGTGTGTTTGAGCTTGAATTAGAAAGTGGAGGCATTATAGTAGGATGTTTGGGCTAAGAAGGTTTTGCATGTAACTATTTGTCTGGGTAGGCCATTGTTGTCCTCCCCTCCATTGATTTGTTTGTTGTCAATTTCCTAGAGGTGGCTACCAATGCCCTTGAAATTGTTGCCAATTCCCTTGAGGTTGCTGCCAATGGGGTGGAGAGTTTTAAGGATTGGACCAAGCATTTGGAGGGTTACCCCAAGGCTCTGGTGGATATCCTCCATAGTTGGATGGATATGGGGGCTGCCATTGGTTATTAGATGAATAGGAATTGAAATATCACTCAGCATAAGAGAGTGGATCTAGTGGCATACCTTGTCTTGGAGCCCAAAGCCTCCTTTGTGCAACAAAGTAGACTTGATCTTCTTCAATCTGAATTTATTTGAACGCGGGTGCAATCTGCTTACCTTCAATATTAGCTATCATCTTGCATCTATAGTCCTTCTTTTATCTGCAATGGGGGAAATACTTTGCCAACATTTCCTTTGCCTCCTCTTGTTTGTTCCTAGCCTAAAGTGTATCCAACTGAGTACCTAGATTGTTTATAATTTCTTGCTTGAACTCCACTAGAAAATGAGTAATTTCCATTCTTGAGACTCCACTGGTAGATGACTTACCCCTGGAAGATTGGTAAGCTCTCCCTTTCAGTGAAACTGCCCTAGAGTAGTTCTGGCATATTTTCTTGATATCCTCCCAGGGGACTTGGGAGATATCTCCTCCTCCCATCAAGTCCAAGGAATCAATGCAGCTATCATTAATTCCTCTCAGGAAAAGAAACTTTAGTGAGTCTTCATTAAGTGTATGGTGTGGAGAATTTTGTAGGAAAAACATAAACCTTGCAATGTAATCTTCCAAGCTCCCATCTTCCTTTTGTTGCATCCTAAAATTGTCACCTCCTCTCATGTTAGTGCCCCTGCAATACTCCTTGTATTTATCAAGGAATTTTATCTTCATTTCCTCCCAAGTTTCCATAGTATCTCTACCTAGGCTCATGAACCATCTTAATGTAGCTTCTTTCATAGTGGTAGGAAATAACTTAAGCCTATAAGAATTGGTGGTATAGTCATAACTCCTGCACAGTATGTCAAACTCAAACAAGAAGGTATCAGGATCTTCTGTGACAAGTTTATAAAACTTGGGGAGTGTTGAAGCAGAGATATTTTTTATGTTGTCAAATTCATTATGATGGGAAATGCGGAAAGGAAAAGTTGGTTGGCTAGATCTATTCCTATTTTCATCACCCATGTAGTTCCAAGCAAAGAGATTCTCAAGCTAATTTTGTTCTTCAGAGGAAACTTCAGAGCTAGTCAGATCAGGAAATGCATCAACAAAGGGGTGTGTATCTTCTTCTTCTCTTGGAAGGTTCTAATTTTCAACTAGCTATAATTGATTAGGATTATTAGGAATGAATCTCTCATAGGAATCTATTCTCCTTCCTCTATGCATGTGGTATCAACTCACTATCAACTAGCTCACACAAAGAATTGGTAAAGAATAAGGGGGGTCATTACTTCCTAAATGAGCTTTTACTAAGATAATTATTTAGAAATACTACAACAAGAAAAACTACCAATGACTCCAAAGAACTCCCTAGGTTTGACACCATCCCCGACAACAGTGCCAAAAATTTTGGCCTCCTACAATGATTTAACAACTAGGTCTTTACAACCATGAATAGCTAACTTGAATAGCTATTTCAATCATCATGAAGGTGCATTTAACTTGTCAACCCAGGGACATGAACTTGAAATGGGTCAGCACAGTATGTGCACTAGGAACTCAAAGTAGCCATTTTCATTCTACAACTAAGAAAGATGCAATGTTGAAAGTAAATTGTTTGAAAAGGAATAACATAAATGCATAAAATAAACCAACAACTAAACTAAGATTAAAATACATGAGAAAAATGAAAATTTGAACATGCAGAAAACTACTCTATCTGCTTCAGTTGTAGGAAGAGTCACTGAATGAAGTTCTAATGGCTACAAGAACAATCAGCGCAAAATTCTTAACTAATTACTAAATAGAAAGTAATAACTAGGATAAACTAAGCTAAAGGATGGATTGCTCACCAAGTGGGCCCCCTTGGATGAGTATCCTCTACTACTAATGAAAACTCAAATGCTCAAACTGAGAACTTCATTTTATTCATTAGGAAAACATGAGTACAATAGAGCAATCTAACTGTATCACTAAAAACTAAGAATGCAAGTACAATACTAGATCCCGCAACCTCCTGAATAGGAGAATTTGATCCTTATTTATACTACCAACTAAGCAAGGTAGTCAACTCCATGAACTGGGAGGACACCAGATTAAGGAAAGTAGAGAAAATGGAGAGGTAGTTATGCGCACATGGAATTTGGTCAAACGTGTTCGCAGATTTAGCACAACAGTAATGCTAATATTTGTTAAATAGCATTAAAGTACAATACAAGGAAGTTACATTTGATTTGCATTGGGAATCTCCTTTAGTGGAACTCATTTGACCTTTGAACAATTCCCTTGCTGGACATTATGGTGCATGCCCAGCTAGTGGTGTCTTTCTCAATTTAGTATCTTCAAATTATATCTGCATGGCAATGTTAGTATGCACAATAATTTCATATCTATAACTACCTTAAAGAACATTCACTAACCACATGCAAAAATAATATAGATAGTCAATATAACATGCCAATGTCATTGAAGATTTGGAGAAATAAGATTAGGGCCAATACCTATAGTTTCAGGAAATATCATTAAAATATCAACACTTAACATTAAGGTCCATGATAACTTTAGCAAAAAAATCATAAATTCTACCCAAAATTAGAGCATAAACTAGGCTCATCAAGGATAAATTGGATCAAGTTATTAGTCTGCTACAGAAGGTGGCAAAGATTGAAAAACCATAGTTCCATAGAAATGAAAGGCCACTAAGATTACAAGATTACACTTATCATACTAAATGGAATAATGGAAAGTTGGTTCATAATAATGAGAGAAATGTCCAGGCACAAGGTACACCTGACCCATTATAGAAGCACTCTACAAGTGTCACTGAAGATTTACCATGATGTATGGTATGTCAACTACCTCACTCACAACAACAATGTATAGTGCAAGATCTGTGGAGGAGTCCCAAGATGATAAAGGAGATTTTGAGCCTCCTCAAGATTAGGATGAGATAGTAAATGTACTAATGAATGCATATAATCTTGTTTGTCATGATTATTCTTCTGATGATGAGCCTTGTAGAGGTGATATTGATATGAAAAGACAAGAAGTGAGTGCAAAACACCAATAAATATTCTTTGAAGAAGAAAGAGATGATGACTTCCATGTCTATAATCTTGAAGTGAGTAATGTTTGTTTGAGGAGACCCTCAAATGAAGAGATTGAAAGTATGACAGCTGCATTGGATAATCAATCAATAAGTAATTATTATTTGAGAAACATACTTGTGAATGATGATCAAGGAAAACTTGGTAGCTTGTTCATTAAAGAGAAGAAAGTAGATGACAAGGGGACTAAATCAGAAAATAGGAAAGATGAGATAAAACCGAAAGAGGATAAAAGAGCCAAAATTTGGGCTAAAAAGGATAAATACAAGGTGGCCAATCAATTCATTTCATCGATTATCAAGGACAAAGAGTAGGAACATATTGTGGGAAAGGGTGAGAAAAAAATTGACAAAATAATGGGTAAGGAAGTAGTCTTTCCTAAATTGCCAAAATATACCTTTGTGGATATGTTTCAAGCGTTGTATCAGGTCAATGTTACAGTTCCACTTTTGGAAATGATGAGGATTGATGAACATAAAAATAAGATACTTTCCCTCATTAATAGTGTAGCCTTAGTCTCTAATGAAAAATTGATGGTTGATCCACCTAAAGTGGTCAAGAACTAAGATAAGAGTGATAAAGTGGAAGGAGTGGTTGATAAAAATCCTGAGATCTATTTAGGGACTACAATTACTGTAAGTCCAATTCATATTAATCCATTTTTCCTGAGTTTGATCATTGATCAGAAGTTGTTAAGAAACTTCATGATTGATTCAGGGGCCTCAAACAATGTAATGTCAGTAGAAATCATGAAGGAAATGGGTTTGAAGATTGATAATGCTTATGGAAAGTGTTGTGCTATGGACTCAAGAGAAGTACCTATCATAGGAGTGATTAATAGAGTCCCATACAAGCTTGCAACATTCCCTGAGCAAGAATTGTACATGAGTATCATAGTGGTGGATATCCCACCAAATTATGGGATGTTGCTATCAAGACAATGGAGTGCATCCATCGGTGGAAGCATTCAATGTGATTTATCTTTTGATACCTTTTGCATTGACCAAAAGGATGTCAAAATTTCTAGGGAACCAAGATTTCATCACTTGATTGAATATGAAAAGGATCCAAAAGAGCCAACAAAAATCAACTTTTCAAATACTAGGTGATCCCACAATACTCGTTTACAATTTTTGGCCAAACTGGACACTAAACTAATTTTTTCTAGCTAAATCTTCACTTTCGGGCACCTATAGTGGCTAAACCGTGACAAATTTTAAGATGATGGAAACTAGTGATTTGTGAAATATTTTCCGTAGACTATAAATATATTTTTTTGAAAAATATTGGAATCAGATTAAACTTATTTTTCCATATCCTTCAAATACTAGTTTTTTTCAATAAACACCATTTTTAAGGAGCAATGCTCATCGTATAACACATAATTTTTTTCCATGAAGGATAAAATTCTAATTATTTTGAATTTAGATTTATAAATACTATATCTAGTGCTTCCAATTGGTTTCATAGTGTTTTATTGAATATTTTTCCCTTAATCAAGTTTCAAATTCAAACCAATTACAATTTACAAATAGGTGGACTCTATAACACATAATTTTTTTTGTATGTATCGAAATTCTTTTTTTTTTTTTGGATCAAGGACTTCAATATCTAGTGCACTCATATTTTTCAAAAAAAATTTATAATCTTCTATTTTTCCACATGTGCAGAACAAAGAGTTTGATTTTTGTTGAAAAACCTACATTCACAAGAAATAAAAAATAAATATAATAATAAAATTAATTTTATTTACAAATATAATTTTTGAGAAGCTTATAATAAAGACTACGTACTTCCAAAAAATAAATTTTAACTAAATTCATTTTATCCCCAAAAAGGTAAATTAAAAGTGGATTTTTATTAGCATTTTGATAGGTGTAAAATAAACTACGTTATAGGTATGGTTTAAAACTAGCCGGGTTCTTTCCAAGGGGGTTTGATCTATGGTAGATTGATCAAACCCTCTTCAATTGGAATGCTATAAATGGAACTTTTTAAGGCTTAAATCATTATATTTTCTAAAAATATGTGATTTCAACAAAAATCAGAATCTCCTAGAAATTGTAAACCAGCTTTGTGGGGTCACCCTACTATTCTCGACACTTTTTAGGTTGAACAATTGAAATAAAAAGAAGAGGCTAAGCTTGCACTAATTGATAGAGAGGTCCTAGTGTGCCATAGAAAAATGGCCCCTTGTCATTTTCATGGCCTTTTAGGTCTCGTTTCATAATATTTGGTTTATTTTTCTTTGATTTTATATTGTAATGTGGCTTGAACATGCATATTTAGGTACTAAAATTTAAATAATGACATCTTGTAAAGGTGTTGTGAAGTGTTGTAAAAAAATTCTACACTCTTCTAGACTTTATTCATTACAATTCACCTAAAAATCACCTTTTCATCACTAAACAAGTCCTATTTTGAAGTGTTGTAAAGTCTTGTAACAAGATTTCATGCTTTTCTAGGAATAAATTCACTATTTACACCTTTCTTATGCTTTACATGACCCCTTTATGCCCTTATAAAGCTTAATTAAGTGTATTTTTGAATGTAAACCTAACAAATAACATTAAATGCAAAATAATTCCCAACACCCACTTTTAGGTCCTAGGTGCCACCCATTCGGCATGGGTGGAAAATGAGTCCCCCTTGGCTCCAAATTCAAAATATTTCAAAATTCTTTTTGGGTTTTTATTCAAAATCACTTGATGTCGGCCTATGATGAGGTATCAATGGGTTACTAAGGCACAAGATTGTATAAATAAGTTATTTTCACCTCATTTTACATCTCCCACAAGTATACATCACATCCAAGCAATCTTTACATTCACTCAAGCATTCACCAAGCATTTTGAAGCGTCCATTGACATATATTTAGATTTTATTCAACAAGGGTTTGGTAAGTTGATAGAATTTGCATGTTATTTGTTTATCATTCTCTTTCATTTCACTATTTCATTAAGGGTTTGATTACCAAAGTGGGGTTTGACCAAGGAAAACCCCTATTTGCTAACCCTCAACCATTTTCCCCCTCTTGCATGTGTGTTTGTAGAAATTTATTTGTAGATTTAACAAGAATTTAGCTATTGAAGAGTTGTCATCAAGTCAACTAGGTGCTTCTAGTCAAATCAACCATATTTCAATCTTGGAGAAGGTATTTTGTCCGTTTCCTACATAATTGACTTTGACAACCCGACACGTAGATATCCTCAGATCTGGTGTTGTAGAGTTGTCTCCTAATTTCTCAAAATTTTAAGAGAGGACTAATTCACCACCGGTGGTGAATGGGTCCCACTTTAAGGCTGGAAATCTATGTTTTTTTAGATTCCAGATCCTGACACTCAGAAACCTATTCTTGATAGTTTTCATCAGAATGAGGACTGATTCACCACCCTGGGTGAATGAGTCCCACCGGTGAATTTTTGTAATTCCATATAGGATACAGAACATTCCAAAAACCTCATCAGACCTCCACGTGCACACTAATTCAACTCATTTTTTTCTATTCTACATTTACTCATCCTTTACTCATTATTTGCATATCACACTATGTTTTCAAACATAACATAATTCTTAGGTTTTGCATACATAATCAGTCATTTAGATCACTTAATTGCATTTAGATCATTTCATTTAGGCATAATAGCATCCTACATTGCATAATTTGAATGAACCTAGCTAGAATATTTGGCGCTACTCTCTCCTTTTAGGTGAAAAACCCTAGAAGAGTTAGGGAGTATTGTGGGTGCCAAAAATCAACGATTCATTTTGGTGAACCTGCATTTTGAACACTTTACATTTCTAATTTTCATTGCATCTTGCATCTTAAGCTTCATTTGCATCAACATTCAATTAGGGTATTGTTTTTTTTTTTTGCATCCTAGGGATTCTTAATTTGCATTAGTGAAAGACTCATTTAGAGTTCATTTTTGCATTGCGTATCATTGAAGAAACTAAAAAATATGAATCTACATCCTTCATTGGCATTTGAAAAGAATTGGAATCATTTTCAAATTTCTGAAAAACACAAAAAAAGCTCATATTGGGACTCATTTGCCACCCTGGGCGAATCATTCCACCTGCACTTTTTAAACAACATTTCTAGCATTTTTTTGGTATTTTACTGTATTTTTAATTTTTGTGGTTACTTCTTTGATATAGTTAGCAAAATTTCTATTATTTTCCTTTAGCACTCCTATATTAACTTGCATTTGCATTCACCCCATATTTTGTGGTACTTGTATGAGTGTTTGGTGCCTCATTGATAATACTTTAGTGAGACAAAGTTCTAGACTCAGGGGCACCCATGATAGCACTTTCATTGTGGACAATGGGATCTCAAGAGTTCCTACTCCTAGTATGGACAATGGTGCATTAGGTATGGACAATACCACTTCTATGTCTTCACCTTTCCATCCAATGCATGTGAACACACTAAAAAACTCCATCTTGCAAGAAAAGGTCATTAATATTCATTAGGATTTTGCACATTTACAACAAGACTTTCCCTTGAAAACATTTCCACCACTGCCATACCCGTGATAGAAAACCTTCATTATTTGATTGAAAGTGATGATGGTTTACAAGTTATGAAAATAATTGTTGATATTTACAATAAGCATGCTTCTAATTCTCCATCCAAAAACATTTCTGTAAGCCAAGGAAGACCTCACATTCCTCCTCCATCAACCATAGCATCCATACCAACTTATACCACTCCTCATATTACAACAACTATGCAACAAGTTAGTCATGTGGCTCCTTCTTTCACAATTACAACTAGCATTCCTAGTTCTCTTGTGGCATTGCAAGTCCCCTCCACTACCTTCACCCATCTTAGTGTCCCTTTCACTTCCCCTCACATTACATATACTCCATTGACATTTTCTCTTCCAACCCAAACCACCTACCCTAATCCCATCATTAAAAAACTCCTTAATATTTTTTCATCCATGCAACAAAAAATTTCCACCATTAGCCAAGGCCAAACTGCTCCACCCACATATCATGTTTGTAGTAGCCCCTTATCCTTAGAAATCTTACACACACAGATGCCACAAGGGATATAATTTCCTAGGTTTGAGAAATACGGAGGTAAAGGAGACACTATTAACCATGTCAATGCTGATACAACTTTATGCAGTGATTTTGTTCTTGATGTAAAGGACCCTAAAAGATACTGCATTGGAGTGGTTTTTCAATTTTCCCAATCATTCCATCTGATGATTTAATGAGCTTTTGGATGTCTTCATAAGTCACTTCCAAGTTCATATGACCCCTAAAAAGACAATGGATGACCTAATACGTTATAGAAAAAATGTTGATGAGAAAGTCACTGATTTTATTTCACATTATCAGTCATTGTATGCTCAAGTGGATGTCAAAATTCCTAATTCACATCTATAGAAGATGTTTATCGAAAACTTACACACAAACCTTTAGGATAAGTTAACTATGATGAAATTACCTTCGTTCATGCACTTATGCACAACCCTATGCAAATATCATAATTCGGTTTCAAGTCGTGATTCAAAATCCACTTCTAACCAAGTTGAGAAGCCAGAGCACAACAATCAAAAATTTCACAAATGAAATAGAGGCTCTTTACAATTCAATCCACCTCCTCAACTGAAACCAAACCTACTTATTCCAAGTCAAGTGGCAGCTATTAAAGCAGTGATTCCTCATACCTATGGGGACCCAAAGAGACAATTTACTCCCTTACCCAATACTCTCCATAATACAATGAACCAATTAATCCAACAACAAATGATCACTTTTCCTACCATTAAATTGCTTGATACCACCAAACCTTTACCACCCACCTTAAACCTAATTCTTATTTCCATTTTGATCACCAAAATTTCCATGACACTGAACAATGTAAGCATCTCAAACACTTAGTTCAAGACCTCATTGATTTGGATCATTTGTCCATTGCGGGTGTTAATGATCAAGGAAATAAGTTTGTTGCACCCCCTAACCAGAATTTGCAAATCTTTACCAATCCCATGCCTAAACACAATATTTCATTTGTTAAGGCTAGTGAACCTTCAAACCCTCATGTCATGAACATTGATACAAATAGTGAACGACATGATATAACTCCAAATGTTACCAAAGTTAATCGTATAGATTAACTTGTGGGTGCAATAGACATTATCCCTCGTAAGGGCCCAACCAACAAAACTCTTGATATCACTTTTTCTTCTAAAGATATACTTCAAAAACTTCCTGATGGTCCTCTTTACATAGCCAATAGAATCTATGATAATCCTACCAATGGGATATTAATAGATCCCTCCTATGATGAGAATGTGATCATGGAAGAATTTCTAGTATTACACAATCTATATCAAGATGATTATAACAAACCAACTACATGGATTAAAACACGTACTGGTTTTGTGTGCCCAACGATCAGATTAATCGTACTCCCCTTACAAATAGGACCCAAAACTTTGGAGGTAGCATTTTAAATTATTCCACAATCGGATCAATTTCCTTTGCGGCTAAGCCACCCATGGCTTTGCTCAATGAAAGTGGTCCCTTCAATTGTTCACAAATGTTTGAAGTTTCCACATGAAAATGAAATATTTACCATGCACCATAGTGGCTTTCATCCATTATCGTCTAAATGTAATTTTTCCTTAGAATCCTTTTGGCCTGTACCTATGGAACCCATCAACCCTCATAAAGATTTCTTTTTCATAACTTATCAAAAGTTCAAAGCCAAAAACATAGCTGAATTGTCTCTTCATAACATGTCCCTATTAGCTTCCACCCCACCTATCTTAGATGAAACCATGATTCAACCTGATTCCGACATTGAAAAAACCATAAAACCTTATGAACAACCACCCTTAGACACTTCCCTGCCATTGTTTAAATGACCAAGAGAAAGTGAAACCAATCCTGTCATACCTCCCCTCGTTAAACAAGTGTATAAGGCTAAAGAGAAAGAGATTGATCCATCCTCTTTTGTTTCTTACATTCTTCCCCATTAAGAAGACAAGGAACCTATGATGAATCAACCTAGTCTTACACCTCAACAACTTTTAAAAAAATTAAACAAAACTGTGGTGCTTGAGAGCATAGACATCATCATCATCTCCTTGCTTGTCAATCTTGAATGGAATAAGATCATGAAAACCAACCTCCACCTTTGACTAAAGCAATAGATGACCACCCTCTTTCTCTTGACCAGCCACATGGTAGCACCATCCAACCCTCACAACAAAATGAACAATTCCAATAGCCGCAACTTTTAATGTATCCTTCCTTAGAAATCACCCTTCATCCTCTTATCGTAATCAATCTTGATGATGATGATGATGCAAATATTGCAAAAATAGATGAAGATGTGCATAATTATTTAAACTCTTTATTTTCATCTACCATGAGCTTAAATGATAAATCTTCTCAACCAAGTGAGGAACCTAGTATGTCTCCTAGTTTGGCACTTTCATTTTTTCCTTTGGATAGTCAACCGCCCTCACACTATACTACACATGATTGGGAGGCGAATGAATTGTTATATGGTTGAATTGCATTCACCTTACTATCCTTTTTGCATTTATTTTCCTTTCACTCTTTTATTTTAGCTTGATTGTATGTGTATATCATGTTCCCCTATATCATGTGTTTGATGTTTTCTCTCTCACTATACACTTCTTCTATTTGTACCTCTTTTCTTCTATATGTCATACATTTCCTTTTTCATTTTAAATTTTTTTGTTTTCCTTTTGGGGATGACACAATGCATAGAGATGCCCTATGTCTCTTCCATGTTGACCCAAAAGGTACTTATCTTTTTCATTTTTGTATTGTGTTTTCCTTTTGGGGATGACGCAAAGCATGAGACGTCCTATGTCTCTTCCATTTTGACCCAAAAGCTCCTTATCTTTTTTTTTGTTTTATTTTTTCCTTTTGGGGATGATGCAAAGCATAGAGATGCCCTATGTCTCTTCCATGTTGACCCAAAAGTTCCTTATCTTTTTCATTTTTGGTTTGTGTTTTCCTTTTGGGGATGCCACAAGGTGTAGAGATGCCCTATGTCTCTTCCATGTTGACCCAATCGGTCCCTTTTCTTTTTTACTTTGTCTTTTTCTTGTGTTTTTCCTTTTGGGGATGACATAAGGCATCGAGACTGCAATGTCTCCTTCATGTTGACCCAGAATATTTTTCTTTTTCATTTCCTTTTCATTTTCCTTTTTCTTGTATTTTCCTTTTGGGGATGATTCAAATTGTTGAGACTGCAATGTCTCTTCAATGTTGACCCAAAATGAACTTTTTTTTCTTTTTTTTCGCTCTCTTTGTGTCATTCTTCAAGTTATATGTGCTTTCAGGAATGATGACAGTTTCGAGCTCCTTACAAAACATTGCAACAACGAACATATTGACCCCAAATCCATAGATCCCTTATGTGTTTGGTGTTCTCTTTTTTGGGGGGGCAACTCCCTTTCTTTTGTTTTCTTTTTTCTTACATGACGAAGCCTAACTTTGAAACATATGACTTGGCATAGGTCTTTCCAACTTAGCTCTCATGTCTTGTTTTATTTTTACATATTTTTTCTTTTTCTTCACTGCTTTAAAGTAATTTCTCACATAACGATGTGTAGCAATTCTCTTAAAGTAGGGGGCACACATTACCATATATCATTTTTCATTTTTTAGTTCTTAGTGTATCCTTTTCATTTCATACGATGCATTTGTCACTTTGTGGATGACATTGGGTATGATGTCCTTCACAAGTGTGATCTATCTTAGCCTATTACATTCCTCTTAGTGTCCTGATATGATAGACTGCATCCCATAAGTTGTGAATATTCTATTCTTTGATTGGTCCTCTCTTGGAGACATTAGACACAATTTTCCCTAAGTGGTAGACCTTGCATGAACTTAACAAGACTCCTTTGAACATCTTTTACATTTTTACAATTTTTTCATTTTATATTTTTGCATTTTTACCACCTTGCATAATCCAACTTGCATGCTTGTGGTACCATCCTTTTTGTTCATGAGTTCTAAGCATATGAAGCTTTGCTTGTCTCATGAAGCACGAACTGACATTTTCCTTTGTGACACCTTATTAAAGTTATTACCAGGTATAACTTTGATATGGTTGAGCAAGAAGCCCATTCAGCGACACGACTTTCCCCATAGCCACCTTTGTGTTTGCGAGTGCATACCAAATAGCGTATGTATCTTACCTTTTGGGTCTTCTCACCCAGAGGACCACCATGAGTTTTGTCACTCTAGAGTGAGTATACATTCTCTTTTTCAAACAATCAGCCTAGATATAATCCACAACTAGTTGGATAGACGGTCGAAGCTTCATTTGATTCTATCATTTCAACACTTGCATGTTCCTTTGTTCTCATGCTTAGTTTTCCATGGGATCTTCATCTTGGTGACTTGATCATCCCTCTTTATTGTTGTCATTCCATCTTGCTAACGTAAGTGCATTTGAACCCTCCTCTCTATGTTCATGGCTACTTTAGTGTCAGTTTGAAGCAGGTTCATCCTCTCACTAAAGTGGAGGCTAAATGTGCCATAGAAAAATGACCCCTTGTCATTTTCATCGCCTTTTAGGTCCCGTTTCATGATGTTTGGTCTATTTTTCTCTAATTTTATATTGTAATGTGGCTTGAACATGCATATATAGGTACTAAAATTCAAATAATGACATCTTGTGAAGGTGTTGTGAAGTGTTGTAAAACATTTCTACACTCTTCTAGACTCTATTCATTATAATTCACCTAACAATCACCTTTCATCACTAAAGAAGTTCTATTTTGAAGTGTTGTAAAGTATTGTAACAATATTTCATGCTTTTCTAGGCATAACTTCAATATTTACACCTTTGTTATGCTTTACATGACCCCTTTATGCCCTTATCTTAATTAAGTGTATTTTTGAATGTAAACCCAACAAACAACATTAAATGAAAAATAATTCTTGACACCTATTTTCAAGTCCTAGGTGGGACCCATTTTCCATCGGTGCTGAATGAGTATCCCTTGGCTCCAAATTCAAAATATTTCAAATTTCCTTTTAGGTTTTTATTCAAAATCACTTGATGTCACCTTGTGATGAGGTATCAACGAGTTACTAAGGCACAAGATTGTATAAATAGGTGATTTTCACCTCATTTTACATCTCCCACAATTATACATCACATCCAAGAAATCTTTTCATTCACTCAAGAATTCAAGCTCTTTACAACATCAAATCAAGCATCCATTAACATATCTTCATATTTTATTCAACAAGGGTTTGGTAAGTTGATAGAATTTGCATGTTATTTGTTTATCATTCTCTTTCATTTCACTATTTCATTAAGGGTTTGATTACCAATGTGGGGTTTGCTAACCCTCAACCATTTTTTCCCTCTTGAATGTGTGCTTACAAAATATTGTATGAAAATTTAACAAGAATTTAGGTGTTGAAGAGTGGTCAACAAGTCAACTAGTTGCTTCGATTAAAATCAACCATATTTCAAGCTTGGAGAAGATATTTTGTCTGTTTCCTGTAGAATTGACTTTGGCAACTTGATAAGCAAATATCCTCAGATCTGGTGTTGTAGAGTTGTCTCTTGATTTCTCAAAATTTTGGGAGAGGACTGATTTTCCACCAATGGAAAATGAGTCCCACCTTAAGGCTGGAAATCTAAATTTTGTTAGATTCTGGATCCTGACACTCAGAAACTTGTTCTTGAGAGTTTTCATGAGAAGCAAGACTAATTTGCCACCCTGGGCGAATGAGTGCCACTAGTGAATTTTTGTAATTGTAGAATACATCCAAAATAGTCCAAAATCCTCATTAGACCTCTAGGTCCATATTGATTCAACTCATTTCTTTATGTTCTGCACTTATTCATCCTTTGCTCATTATTTTCATATCACACTATGTTTTCAAACATAGCTTAATTCGTATGTTTTTCATACATAATTAGTCATTTAGATCATTTATATTGTTTCATTTTGGCATAATAACATCCTACATAACATAATTTGAATGAAGCTAGCTAGCATTTTTAGCCCTACTCTCTCCTTTTAGGTGAAAAACACTAGAAGAGTTAGGGAGTCTTGCGTGTGCCAAAAATCGACGGTTCACCTAGATACACCACAAGGATATTCTCTTTGGAATATGTTCTTTTATGTAGCTTGTTCCAAGGAAGGCGTGGGTGTAGGAGTTTTCCTCATTTCCCCACAAGGTACAACATCCAAGTACTCTTTCTTGTTGAGATTTGCTTGCACAAATAATGTAGCTGAATATATGAGGATCTGTTGCTTGGTCAAAAATTAGCTTCAAAGCATGGTATTAAGATGTTATAAGTGTTGGGAGATTTTGAATTAGTGGTTTCCTAGGTTATATCCAAATTTGTTTCTAAAAGTAAAAGGCTTAAGCAATTTAGGAATGTAGTTTGGGATACCATAGAGGTTTTTGATGCTTTCAATATAGACTGGATAGAAAGGGGAATGAATGTCAGGGTAGATTTGTTAGCCAATATTGTTGTCAGATTAGATGATGTAACTTTTGATGGCATCTCAAAGATAGAGGTGCAAACTCAGCCTCCAGTTCCGAACAATATTTACAATTGGCAAGTATTTGATGATGACAATGATATTTTGAAGTTTTTGCATTGTATTGATCAATATGAAAGCCAAGAAATTTATTTTGGCTTATTGGTGGTGGAAGTAGATGGTAAAGAAAGATTTTTTGGGAATGAAATAATCCAACTAAAAACCAATAAGATTCCCAAAGGACTAGTTGCATTGGAGAGCGTCATTGATGGACCTGATAAAACAAATGTTAAGCAGACATCTTCCCACAAGGAAGATTTAGAAGAAATCAATCTGGGAACTGAGAATTCTCCCAAAAAGGTATACATAGGATAGAAGATGAAGCCTCATGTTAGAACCATGTTGATTTCCCTATTAAGAAATTATAGATATGTCTTTTCCTGGTCATATGATGACCTAAAGGCATAGATGGAAGATTTATTTTAGAATGAGATACCTTTGAAGCCTGATGTAAAACCTTTTAGGCAGAAGTAGAAGCCAATAAATCCCACACTGCAGCCCAAAATGCAAGAGGAACTAAAAAATTTAAGGGGTGCAGGAATTTTTTAATCCTATCAGGCATTCTTCATGGGTGGGTATGTGCAGGATCATCATGGAAACAACAGGCCCTTAAGTGGCAAAAAAAACAAAAAAATCAGACTTAGGCAACTTGACACAAAAATTTGAATAAGTTATCTATGTTATTTCAAAAATATGTAAGAATAGAATTTGTAGAAAATTGAATGTAGTTTCTAAACTACTAGGTTTCTTTAAAAATAAAAAATCTATTTGGTGAAAATTTGAAATTTCAATGCAATGGTACTAAATTTTAGGGAAAAAATGAGAAGTAGGTGTCTTCTGACCACCCTAACCACAATAAAATGATAATATATTTTTATAATATTTTAGATATAAGTAGAGGACTCATGCCCAATGTGATGCACAATTTTTTGTAATTTTTTTCCAAGTAAATAATTAATTATGAATTTTTTATTACAATTTTTTAAAATATAAAAACTCTTATGTCGACCACATTAACTTGGTCAAAACTTCATGAAATTCAAATTTTCTTTTTAATCCTATAGTATGTGAAGCATGGAATGTGACACATGTTTGGATTGAAAAATGTGACATCATTTGAAAGCTATAGATGTTTTTCAATTAGCCTATCAATCGGGACTTTAGTCGTAATTTGAATAAAAATGAATAATAATTACTTATTAAATTCAAAGTAAAGAATAATTTATATCGATGGAAAACTAAGAATCTCCTTTAAAAACCCTTTTCATTTCATCAATTTTGGGTAAAAAAATAGTCATCAGCCACATACCCATCATATTGCCACTTTTTGGCCCATCATGATCCTGCACATACCCGGGTTTCAAACTTGATTCAAGTTAAAAAAAAGAATGGCAACCTGAGGATTTGTGTTGATTTTAGGAATCTAAAAATAGCATCCTTGAAAGACAATTATTATGTATGAAATATCGAGGAAATGTTGCAAAAGGTGATAGGATGTGAGTTGATATCGATGATGGATGTGCTCTCAGGCTATAACCAGGTCATGGTGAAAGAATCTGATCAATACAAGACCACATTCACTACACCATGGGGAACCTATGTGTATGTGAGAATGCCATTCAACATGATCAATTTAGGTGGAACATTTCAAAGAGCCATGGATGTGCCCTTTGTTGACTTTATTGATCTATTCTTAGCTATATATCAGGATGATTTGACTGCTCATAGTAAGAAGGAAGATGATCATTGTTCTCACTTGGAGAAAATATTTTTCAGAGCTCTTGAATATGGGATTTCTTTGAATCCCAAGAAATGTGCTTTTTGGGTTAAGGAAGGAAAGATATTGGGACACATTATGTCAAAAGAAGGGGTCAAGAAATATCTTGAACGTGTAGTAGCTATAGATAAAATCCCATAACCCATAAATGCAAAGGGGATCCAATCACTTTTTGGGATGATCAATTTTGTGAGAAGGTTTGTCACAAATTTTTCTAAAATTGTTAGGCCTATCTCTAAAATGTTGAATAAAGGAGAAAAGGGAGCATGGACACAAGAACCTACCAAAGCCTTTCAAGCTATAAAGGATTCCATTAAAGAGGAACCTATACTCAAATCCCCTAATTATTCTAAGCCGTTTCAATTGTTCACTTTTGTTTCTTTCCACACCGTAGTAGGAGTGTTATTACAAAAGAACAATGAAGGCTTTGAGCAGCCAATTTATTTCTTCAAAAAATATTTATAGGCTGTTGAGCTTAAGTATGGTTCCATAGAGAAGTAGGAATATGCATTGGTCAAAGCAGTAAAAAATTTTAGGACATATTTGATGGGAGAAACTGTTGTATCATATGTTCCAAGTGCAACAGTTAAAGACATTTTCACTCAATAGGACACCACAGGGAGAAGATACAGGTGGATCAATAGAATCCAAGAGTTCAATATTGATATCTAGATTACAAAGCTAGTAAGAGGTCATGGTCTAGCTAAGTTGATGACTAAGACCAACTTGGAATCCAATTAGATAAATCAAGTTGAACATGAAAATACTGTACCCATATGTGATATGCAGACCTATGGATGGTACAAAAGAATTGTGGAATACCTATAGGTCTACAATGCAATGCACTTAAGGCATGCCTAAAAATGAAATAAGAACTCTCAAGATATAGGTAATCAAATATATCATTATTGATGGTGAGCTCTGGTGGAGAAGCCCAAAAGGTCTACTACTTAGATGTGTGGATGGAGGTCAGGCATAAGAACTTTTAATTGAGATGCATAAAGGAGCATGTGGGGGTCACTACATGGCGAAAACAACTGCTCACAAGATACTGCTCAAGAGAAGGATTTTGGTGGCCAACTATATTCAAATATGCTCATAGGTTTGTTAATAGATGTGATGCATGCCAGAGGTTCACTGGTAAATTAAAGTTCTTAGGTAATCTTCCTATTAGGACAATCTCAATTCAGGCTCCTTTTCAACAATGGGGCATTGATTTCATTGGTGAAATGTCAAAGAAATCAAGTGGGGGACATTCCTAGATCCTTGTTGCAAAAAAATAATTTACAAAGTGGGTAGAAGAAATTCTCACAAGGAGGGAAACAAGAAAAGTAGTAATTGATTTCCCGATGAATAATATATTGACTAGATTTAGAGTCCCAGAAAGAATCATTTCTGACAATGCTATGTGCTTCAGATATGAGGAATTTACTAATTTTTGTAGTAAGCATGGTATATGTATCTCCTACTCATCTCCCTATTACCCACAAGGGAATGGACAAGCAGAATCCAACAACACGATTTTGATGAAGATCATCAAAAAAATGATTGAGAAGAATAACAAAGCATGAGATTCAAAGTGGCAGCTTGCATTGTGGGCAGACAGGACTATAGTCAAGGTCATTGGGCAATCACAATTTAACCTTGGTTATGGAGTAGAAGCAAGGATACCTCATAACAACTTGTTAAATATGTATAGGTTTGTTGAAGAATATGATAATGACATATGTGATGAGATGCAACATAGGATGGAAGAGTTAATTGAGCTTGATGAAACTAGAAGAGAAGCTCAAAAAATAAATGAGAGGTTGTAACTTCAATTCAAAAACCTTTATGAAAAGAAGGCCATTGAAAGGAAATTTAAAGTTGGATGTATGGTATTAATTTTGAATGCAAGGATGGAAGACAAAGGAAAGCACGAGAAGTTTGATCCTCTATGGCTTGGACCATATTTGATTGCAGAAACACACAAAGAGGACTGATATTTCTTGTAATCCTTGATAGGTGAAGTTTTGGAACTTCCAGTACATGGACAGTTCTTGAAGTCCTATTTCTTGTTAAATAGGTTATTTTACATGTACATTGTATATTTTTGTAATTAGTGTACATAGGTTTGGTTTGTTTTATTTTAGTTGCATTTGCTTGCTTTGTTCGAGCAAGCTCCTGGGTTTTTTGTCTCTCTGTGTTGGTTTGCTTCACCATGAGATCTAGATTCTTGCTATACCCACCATAGGTATGCATCCCTAAGCATGAGACACTAGTAGAGCTATTGGAAGTTTTTGAAAGTTTTGGTTGAGTCTTGCCTTGTCATGATTTTGAGCTTTTGTGTTCAAGGGTATGGTTTAGGGTTTAGGTTCAAAAACCCTCTTTTCAAAATTCGTATAGTCATGGGCCTTGAATATTCTAACCTTCTATTGAATTGTCGCACTCAATTTCTAGTCACTTTAGTTGCAACTCGAACCATTAAAATTTTTATTCACATTGGCCCCTTTTTTCTAAGTTTGTAGGTCACCATCTGCAAGGTTATCATTTTAATTTTTCCATAGTCAGGATAAATATTTCATGTCTTAAGAATTATGTATTAAGTCTTTCCTCCTAAGGGTCAAGTCAAGTCAACCTAGTCATGGACCTGTCTTTAAAACTAACTTTGTTGCATGTGCAGATATCACCGACCATTCTATCTCAAGAATTGATCCTAGTCGTTCCCCACTAGCCCCACATGATTAAAATAATTGTTAAATAAAATTCGCAGGGTTAGCGGTCTATTGACACATGTACCACTATGGGTGTGGGTCCTGGTCTTCACTATTGAATCCAGCATCTTAAGATTTTAGATCAACAGCCAAAATTTGATAGTGAGATTGAATCTCAGTCATTCCTCACTCACCCCATAGGATTAGAATATTGCTTTAATAAAAGTTGAAGGCTTAGCGGGCTGCTGACACGTGGAGTCTATGGTCACTTGGAATGAGATAAAGTGGAGCCCGGAGGTAGATGAGCTAGTCTCTAGTTGGAAAAATATCATTGGCCATTGGAGTGGCGCATAAGAACAATGGAAATTCAAACACCATTGACTTAATCTGAGTCATCTGAAAGGCCACCTCATAGAGAGATCGATGGAAAACATTTAAAAATGAAGGTAAAAACATGGTAGCCTTTTTTGCTTCACGCAAGTGAGCAGTAATGGCAGAAATGACTTCCAAAGCTACTCAATTTTGCTCAAAATTAGATGTAAATGATTAGTTTTTGCATAATTGATAATTGTGAACAAATTTGGAGCACACAAGAGATTGAGAAGAGGCATTTGGAGAGTTCAACATAATCAACATTAGGGTTTCCTACAAATAAAAAGCTATAAGTAGAACAAACATAGTTTTTTGTACTTTATTCAAACTATTTAGAATTAGAGTTAATATTCACTACGCATTTAGTCGAATTGGATTTTGTGCTTTGTTTTAATTGCTTTAAAATTTCATAATTTTCTCAAATATTTTGAATTTTGTACCTTCAAACTGAGCCCTAGGCTTGAATTCATAACTAGGTCTGAAATCCTTTTATGCCAAAGCCCTAAATTAGTCTAAACCTATCCCATTTCCAATGGCGTCCAAAACACAGGCCACTTGCTCTGCGACACCAACTAGACTGTTGTCCAAGGAAATAGTTGACTTGTTGAAACTATCTACTAAGAAAAATATTGAGGGAAGAATTTTTTTTATGGCCCTAAAACTAAAGAGGGATTAATGTTCAAGCAATGTTCTATTAAGGATGTCGAATTGCATTTCACTAGATGGTAATTATTTCAACACTAGTTTGGAAATAGAAATCTCGGTGTGCCCGTTTGCAATCCTTGGAGATTAGACATGGGAAAGTTAGTAGTTCCCAATGTATACATGGATTTTTACCTATTGAAGGACGTTGTTGAGAGATGTGATCCAATTTCAAGAGTAATTAGAGCATTTGATGGTAAGGAGATGTTGAGAATAACTAGGGAAGAAATTGGAGAGATTTTCCAGCTACATGAGTGGAACAAGGACATGATTCCTATTGATATGGATATCTTCAAAAACGAATATGAGAACACTAGGGTGCTACTTAGAAAAATAATGTTACCTATGCACACTACCAACACTGGGGTTGGGAAGTATAGGTAACAAATAAATATTGGTATGGATGAATTAGAACCCTTCCCCATGAAGCATTTTTCTAACTACTTCAAGAAAACAGTGTATTCCTTATTCCAAATCATTGGTTTCGCTCCACCCAGGTGACACCTTTCCAAGAGAGTATAGTTATATGGCAGCACATCTGCAACACCCAACCTTCAATGTAGTCTATGACTACGCCACATATTTTTCGGAGTGCATCCACAAGGGTTTAGTCGATTTGCAGGGTGGAGAGAATTGGATACATTTTTTGTGGTATTCTCTTTTAATGCATATCTTCATGTGAAGGAGAGAAGAATTTTGAGAAGGATATGAAATTGAAGAAGGAAGATGGCATGGATCTACCTATCCAATGCTAGACCCAAAATTTTGACATAGATGACTAGAAATTTGATTAAATGTGGTTTTCCAAAATTCCTTTGCCTCAAAGTTGAGGAGGTTCCTAATATGTGATCCACCAAGGATCCCCAAGGAGATCCATGACTTCCTGATGGAAAGGAGACAATATTTGAATTTTAGCCACCATTGGAGGGATGTAAACCTATATCCTAACCTAACAATCTTCAGAGTCTATCACACAAATCTAAATCCATTTTTACTACCAAGAGATGTTCCACTGAGGATTGGATTTCTGCAAATCATGCAGCAACTAGGGGTAGCTCAAATGGTACACTTGCCTGAGACATTGATAAAGGGATCTTTCTTTCCAGAATGGACAACATTTTTTGATTTTGTAATGGTGAAGGGAGGATGGAAGGATTTGGTGCATCTTTTTGCACCATATAAATTGAATACTATGTGCCCAAGAAACCATGAACCTGAGGGTTTTATTGCTGAAATGAAGGAAAAACATAGAAGTTACTCTTTTGTACACAACTTTTTCTATCCTGAGGATGTAATCAAGAATGTTTTTGACTTCCCAGAACAAGAGGAGAGGAAAGAAAATATCTGGCTTTCAATAAAATGATTGAGAAAGTTAAAAGGTCCCATCTTGACTATGATCCTATGTCCAATATCAAGGGTGAGTTCAATAGAATTGTGCATGTTATAGACAATTTTGAGAACATAGTTGGTATCTTGAGGGAAGAGCGTATGGTTATAGATAAAGGAAATTCAGTGGTAGTTGAGGAAGATCCTAATGTAATGTTGGAGGAGAGAACCTCCTACGATCCACCATAAAAGATAATAATATATTCCAGGAAGAAGAAGACAATGGAGAAAAAGAAAATATTGTCAACCCCTACTACATCAGAGGGATCAAGGGAAAATTTTCCCAATATTTCATTTCCATTACCCCCAAGACAAGATCCATCCATTGCGATTGATGTAGTTTCACCTCCTGGAAGTATTGCTCCATCAAACTAACGATCAACTAAGAAGCAAAAGATTGAAGCTAAAGGGGTAGCTGATTACCCTGATATAGAGGAGGATGATATTCTGATTACTCCTGAAGAAATGTAGCAAGGAATGCCTTCTCCCATAAGGGAGGTTTCCTCAAGTTCAAGTGAAAGTGGCCTTAGACTTGGAAAGGATGATCTTAGTGGTTTTAACAATGCAAATGATCTAAGGCAAGAAGCTTGCAAAGCATTCATGGAATATGATTATTTTATTGAAACCAAGGTGTTTAGGGATTTTATATGGAGAGAAAAAGCCTCAGAATATGCAAAAAATGTGGCTAGAGAAAGGAGCTTACACCTAGAGCTCTCTGAAGGTATTATTTAGGAGAATGTAAGGAAAGTTATGAGAGAGGAGATCCAAAATATTACAACTAAGAAGGCTAGAAAACTTGTACAAAAGAGTGGTGTATTGTTGTTACTTGAATGGGACATAGCTGATGCATTGGTGTTTGACACCATAAGGAGGTCTGAAAATCCCCTGTTTCAAAATGAAGAAGAGGAAAAATTGGCACTTCATGGATCAAAATTCAATGAAGAATGGGATGCATTGGCAGTTTGTTCATTGTATTTGGGTCCAAATAGCTAGTAATTGCTGAGCCAACTAACTTTAGTGAACAATTGGTTATAAAGAGAGTCTCTGACACTCCAACCTTGGAAGCAACTGATATGGTAGTAAATGATGCAAAATTTTCTAAAGAAATAGTAGAGAGCCTTACTCTTGAAAGGGATATGTATAGGAGTAAGTACAATGAATTGGTTGATGAATATAATGGAATTCAACAAAAGGTTGTTGTACTAGAAACTGAGGTAGCATTATACAAGTATTAGATAGAAATGTTGAGGGTACAAGGCCTAGCTAGCTCAAGTCATGCACCACCTACTTCTCCAATGACATAGCCTCAATCTTCCCTTCCACTAGAGCAAGCCTTGGAAATAGTACCATATAACATGGGTCAGGAACCACTTACAATATAAGAACCAAGCACATTAGGTGCAATTCCATCAAATGAGCCTACCAAAGCACAATTACTCTTACAAATTGAGGTGTACAAGAAATTTCTTGAACAAGCTTGGGATAGTATGTATGAGAACAATTATAATATTTTTCATACCGTACTTAAAAATACGAACAAGAAAATTTAGAGAAAACTAAATATAGTGTTTATGCAAACTATTCTTTGATGCTGCAAGCAATAAGGTTATCTCAGAGGGATAGGGAATTTGTTGCCCCAATATTAGATAAATGGATTCCTAGAGTTGGTGATTTGAAGCTTATGGCAATTGGAGCTAAGTAGCAAGAGGATAGATATCCAAGGGTGGTCCCAACTTATAGATTTGTTTGTGATGTTAGGGAATAAAATTTTCAGGGGTATGCTGCCCTATTGGAGTGGAAAATAATATAATTGAAGGCCAAATTTGATGAGGTATATTTGACATTGTTACTTGACATTCATCATACATTTGATGAGGTCAAGCCTCTACAAAAATGGAAGCATCAGGTGGATACCACTATTGTTTTTCAAGTAACTCTTATTTGTGAGAATGTAGACATTGATATATTGAAGAATACTATTATGTAGCTATCATTCATCACCAACTTCCTAGAATATTTTGATAAAGAATCCAATTTAGTGATGATAAGGTACTCTCCATATATAAAGAATATGGATGAAATCATTGATTTCAATAGGCCATCTAATGCATAATATGAGCAATGGAAGAGGATTTTTTTGATGAATTGGATTTGTGAAGAAAGGAATGGAGAACACATATACTTGGTTGAGTATAGTATAGGTCTGGCCTTATATATTACAATGTATGAAATATATGTGTCTCCAAATTGAAAACACAATAGGTAAATGTTGATTATCGATGACTAGATGTTGACTTGCATGTTTTTTCACCTTTTCTATCCTTTGCATATTTTGTCTTTTTGCTCAAAAGAATGAATATAATGTAATTGTTATAAGATTATTCTTATCAACAAAGTTCCTTTTGGAAGGAAGGTCTATCTTCCTCAGCAAGTGGAAATAAACTTTTTCTCATAAACATTCCCTCCAATTGAAAGTGTATATATAATTGGAAAGGGAGAATATGTTATAGTGATCAAATTAAAATGTGACATGTGTACTTTTTGGCTTGAAGTTTGTTTTACTCCCTTTTTCTCATAAAATGGAATTTAGGGCCATTAGTAGAGGTCTCTTGTTGAATTCTAGATTCAAATTATGCAAATTATGAACATAGAGAGAGCATATTTGAAGTTTGTATGTTATGTTTTGAGTCGAGCAAGTGAATTTTGTCAATTGTATGGTTTCTGAACATATATGAACAATAATGCAAATCTCTTGAGTCTATCATCTCTCCAACTTTACATTGTATCTGAATTATTAATGGAAATTCAAACAAGAATCATTTCATTAATCTTCATTGTCATTGTGCTTTGATGTATGTTTTAATTCAGGCTTTGATTCAATGGATCGGTTAAAATGCTTTAATTAAATCTTGAATTCATATACTTTTGTAATGGACCTAATAAGTAGTGATAAAATCTGAGTGTTAATATGTGAGTTGCAAGGAAATTTCATGTAGATCATGGATGTTTAGGACTAAATTCACCTTATAGTTCATTTTTTTGTGTTTTGACTCCTTTCCCAGATATATGACACTGATCTTAAGTATTGTATGCATTTCCCATGGTTCTGGTTATCTAATTTGAGAACAACATTCATAAATAAAATTTTAATTGATCTACCTTTTGTTGTGGTTGGTGTTGTATTAATTCTCAACATTAAAAGTGTGATCTTTCAAAGTAATTTCTAGTTTTCTTAAATATTTCATTAATTTAGTATTGGAATGAGAATGTATTTGTTAATTGTGCAATGTGTGATATAATTGTGTGACAAGGTCATAAGGTGCACATTGTTGGAACACCCTCCTGAGTCTTACTGAGCCCAAAGTGTAGGAGAGGATAATTCTAGCTACCTCTTGTTTGTTTTCTAGTCATCTCCTAAGTATTCGAGAATTGAATTTTGGAAAATTCATAGATGCTTAGTGGGATATACTTGGTTCCTTAAAAATAACCAATAGGGATAAAACTACGTAAAGTTAGGACAAGACTTAGGAATGTTTATGTTTCTATATTTTATCCCTCTTTAAGATGGTGTTATTACTAGAAGAAGTATTGTCACTTCAAAGAAGAATCAAAACATATAAATGAAATAAGAAAGGATGGGACAAGATTGATGGAGTTTATGAAAAAGGAGGATAAGATGGGAGGATAATATGGGTCCTATGGAAAAGGAATGAGGAATGGATAGGGCTTATGAAAAGGAATCAAGATAGGATGATACACCCTCAAGAGACCATGCAAGATAAAAAGGGACTTGATTCATATCTTTAAAATATAGGGGAAGTAAAAAATTCTATGCAAAATAGTGTAACCTAGTTTTGTATATAGAATCTAATGGGATGCACCAAGGTATGAAGGCATGGGTGATGATGTTTCAAATATGGAAAGGATTGACTTAAAAACATCATAGAAAGGAGGATTCCCTAGCACAACACAAGTCTCATTAAAAATATTTTTGGGTATTTAATGAGACAACCAATAGACATAATATGTTAAAGATAAAACCATACCCCAATTGAGACTAGTTGAGAGACAATAGTATACCAATAATCATGGAAACATTTAAAATATGTGAGAAGGGATGGAAAAATTAAAAAATGAAAGATTCAAAATAAATAGTGAACAAAAATAAATTATTTAACTTCTTTTAAAAATTATGAGAAGGATTATGAGTGACGAGCTATCAAGATTATGATGAATCCTAACATAGATAATGATATATCCTAGAAAGGCCAAAGATGAAATCATGACAAGGCCTAATTTAGGGATCAATATATCTCATGAAGGAAAAATATGAATTGAATAAATAGATGGCATCAAGGTAAAAAATTCAAATGATTAATGGTATTGATGCAACTAAAATATCCATGTTGAAATATGGTTAAGACCATATGGGTGATCCCACAATAATGATTTGTAATTTTTGGCCAAACTGGATACTGAAATAATTTTTTCTAACTAAATCTTCACTTTTGGGCACCTATAGCGGCTAAACCATGAGGAATTTGAAGATGATGCAAACTAGTGATTTTTGAAATTTTGTCTGTATATTCTAAATATATTTTTTAAATTTTTTTTGGAATCATAGTGTACTTCTTTTTCCATCTCCTTTGAAAACTAGTTTTTTTTTAGTAAATAACATTTTTTAAGGAGTGACGCTCACCATATAATGCATAAATTTTTTATCCATGAAGGATTAAATTATTATTAAATATTTTTAATTTAGATTTTTAACTATGATATATAGTGCTTCCAATTGGTTTCATAGTGTTTTATTGAATATTTTTTCCTTAATCAAGTTTTGAATTAAAACCAATTACAATTCAGACATAGGCAAACTATATAACGCATAGCTTTTTTTATATGTATCAAAATTAAATTTTTATTTCTTTTTTGGATCAAGGAATTCGATATCTAGTGCACTCATTTCTTTTGTTGTTTTTTTATATGCTACTATTTTTCTACATGTGCAAAACATAGATCTTTATTTTCGGTGAAAAACCTACATTCACAAGAAATAAAAATAAATATAATAGTCAAATTAAATTTAATTAAAATTATACTTTTTTGGAAGATTTATAATAAGGAATACATAATTACAAAAAAAATAAAATTAAATGAATTCATTTGATCCCCCAAAAGGTAAATCAAAAGTTCTTTTTTATTAGCGTTTTGATAGGTGTAAAGGAGACTTTGTTATAGGTATGGTTTAAAACTAGAGGGGTTCTATCCAAGGGGGCATGGTATAAGGTTATTTTATCAAACCCTCTTCAATTGGAATCCTTTAAATGGAAATTTTCAAGCCTTAAATCATTATATTTTCTAAAAATATGTGATTTAAGAAAAAATTAAGATCTCCCAGAAAGTGTAAACCATTATTGTGGCAACACCCATATACGTGTTCAAGTGATATGTGTTGAGGTATTAAGTGTCACTAAAATTTCAAGTGCATGAAAGAGGGGAAATAGAGTAAAAGGTATTTCTCCAAGATTGGAAAGGAGAAAAAGGGAAAAAGACTAAGATGCTAAGTGAAATTTTTGAAAAGATCAAGAACTATTTTCTTAAGGAATATGATCTTCATAGTTTCAATATTGATGATGCTTCTAGTGGCATTGCTACTTTTTGGAACCTAAAGAATTTTAAGTGAATGGAATAGTTGAAGGCTTCTAATCACATTAATACTCACTTCACCCATTTGAGAGATGATACCTCTTGGATTGTCTCTAATATGTATTCTCTTAATAACAAGATTGTGAGAAAGAGACTTTGGAATAGTTTGAGTAGTTTCAAAACTCATTATCAAAAGAGTAGATGGATAGTCATAGTAGATTTTAATAGCACTCTAAAATATGAAGAGAAACAAGGTGGTTCCCAAATCCTTATGGATAAAATATTTGATTTGATGAATTTTATTAATTATCATGCTCTAGCTAACTTAAATCTCCTAGCTACAACTCTTACTTGGTCAAACAAAAATTTTAGGGAAGTTCTTATCCAAGTAAAGCTTCATTAGGTCATTTTATCTCTAGATTGTATTTTTCTAATTTTCTCACTATTGACTCTTTCTAAACTAGGATTTGATCATTTTCCTATTGTCCTATTGGTAGATTTTATAGGCAGAAAAAATAATTTTCCTTTAGGATTTAAAAATGTCAATTAAACATCTTGATATTAGAAAGAAAGTCAAGGATTGGTTGAATATTAAGGTTGTTGGTTCTTCTATGTTTAGAGTTGCTAAAAAAATTGTGTTTGTTAAAAATGATAGTCAAAGGTGGAGCAAATCCTCTTTTTCTCAAAATTTCCAAGAAAGGATTCTATTAAGCAAGAGTTATATGGGATCAAGAGGATGATTCAAATTAATGGTTTTGATCCCCTCATTCTTGATCAACAGAACTCTCTTTTATCCCATATTCATGATATTATATTCAAATAAGAGGAGTTGTGGAAATAAAGATAAAGGGCTATATGGCTATAGAGTGGTGATAGGAATATAATATTATTCCATCTTTCTACTTTGAAGAATCGTGTTGCTAATCACATAAAATATATTCTTCATAATGGTGCTGATTTCGATGAGGAAGATATTATGCTAGCCGCTTCAAAAAAAATTCTAACCTTCTTTCTGTTGATCATGACCAATATCCTAGCTACCAAGAGCTTTTTCTAAATTTCATTTCTAATCTTATTCAAAAGAGCTATTTTTTCTTTTGAAGGTAATAAAGCTCCTAGCCTAGATGCTTTCTCTTATTTTTTCTTCCAATTATTTTGGGATTTTGTGTCTAAGGATGTTTGTAATTCTACAAAAAAAAAATTGGAAGTGGAAATTTGCTTAAAGAGCTTAGTGCTACTTTTATTATTTTGATTCCTTAGAAGAATGGGCCTAATTCTTTTTGGTGATTTTCATCGGATTAGTTTTTTCAACTCTATTTAAAAACTTTCCTCTAAGATGTTGGCTTCTATATTGCAAGCTATTCTTCATAAGAATATTTTCATGCAACACAATAATTTTGTTCCTAGGAGATGAATCCTTGATTCTATTCTTAGTATGCATGAGAGCATCTATTCTATGTTTGTTATTAAGAAATATGGTTTTGGATGAAGCTAGACATCATGAAGTATTATGATTGTCTTAATTTGAAATTATTTATTAGATGTTTGAAGGATTTTTGTTTTTGTAGTAAGATGTTATAGATCTTTTGCCAATTTATTGATTCTGTATTTTTTTTTTTTTGTATTTATCAATGGTTCCCTCTCTAGTTTTTTCCACAATTTGAGAGGAATAAGACAAGGAAATCCTTTTTCTCCTTTCCTCTTTATTATCATCACTGAGGCTTTGGGTAGATCCATCTAGAGGGTGGTTAATAAAGGCAATTTTAAGGGGCTTCCCCCTTCTTCTAGTGAGAAGGTTTTTTCTCACTAGCAATTCATTGATGACATTATTTTTTAGGGGAAGATTTTATGCAAGAAACTAGGCATTTTAAATCTATATTTCTTAACTATGAATATACATATATCAAAAAAATTAGTCTTCTTATAAACACCATTTTCTTCATGAACACTCTTGAACCTTGCAAAAGGAAAATTTCTCCAATTCTTGAGTGTTTAATGGGTGAACTTCCTTCCTCATATCTTAGAAAACCTTAAGGTTCTAATAAGGTCCCTAATTCATTTTAGATGGGAATTATAGATAAATTTCAATCTAACCTAGTTGGGTAGAAATGTTCCTTGCTTAATCTAGTTGATTAAAGCCAATCTTCAAAGAATACCCATCTATCTAATGAGCCTTGACAAGATTCCACAAAAAAAATGGATAAGATTGAGCTCATCCAAAGGAATTTCATGTGTGCTAGAAAATAAAAATGTAAAATATTGTACCTTGTGGCTTGGGAGAAAGCTAACAAACCTAAGAAACATTGAGGCCTTGGGATGAGAAGATTCAAGAAATTTAATTATGCCTTCCTTGCTAAATAGTTGTAGAGACTTCTTTATAAAAATAATGAATGGAAATGGATTTTAACTAGCAAATATCTTAGAGGTTTTGATAGTTTTAAAGATCTTATCATGGCTCAACATGATCTTCCCCTTGGTTCAACCCTTTGGAACTATTGGATGAAGTCTAGAATTTTCATTTCAAAAGGTATTAGATTGTATTTAGGGAATGGTATCAACATTACCTTTTTGGATGATTGGTAGATTTGTAAATTCCCTCTTAAGGATTTATTATGGGTGAATTCATTTAGAGATATTTGTATTAGGAATTTCAGGTACTAGTTGTTTATTATTTTGTTGATGGCAGATGGAAAAATATTTTGAGTGTCTACCCGAGTCTTGTTGATCTTAAAAAAAAAATTCTTCAGTGTATTTTCCTACTCCTTTCATGTTTGATCATGTGGTTTGAAAATTTTCTTCCAATAGAAAGTTATTTGTGGATTCTTCTTTCTTTTAGTAGTTTTTCTTCTTTCTTTATTTGTGGATTTAATATTGATAACTTGTGAAAAAGGTGGTTTTTCTTTCCTAATAGATGCTTTCTCTGTGAGGTGGATTCTAATATTTCTATCCATCTCCTTTGTTTTAGCTTTGTTAAGGATATTTGGGCTCATATTCTCTCTTTTCAAAACCTAAGCTAGGTCTTTCCTTATTCATTTTGTGATGTATTGTCCTAATGGTTTACTCCATCCACAAATCCTTCTCTCTTGTTTCTTTGGTCCTTAATAATCCCTCATATTGCATGGGGGACTTTGAATGAAAGGAATAATAAGATTTTTATGGAATCTTTCTTCTCCTCTCAAAGAGTTTTCTTTAAAATATGATACTCTATTAAGGATAATTTCTTAGCTACAATTTCTAATGTTAATATAGTTGGCCCAAATGTCTTTGTTTATGATTATGATCTATAGGTTGCTAATAGATGGAATATTTCCTTCGATATCTTCACTCCAATCTACAAATTCAAGAATTCTAGGGACAATGTGGTCTAGTGTGATCCCTTGAGAGATTGGATCAAAATTAAATGTGATGGGGTGACCAAGGGTAACTTGAGGTTTGTAGTAAGTGGAGGAGTATTGAGATATTTTAATGGTAGGTTTATATCAGTAGTGGCACTCCCCTTGGGCACACAAACAAACCACTTTTCTAAAACTCTCCCATTCTCAAGGGTATAAGAAGGTGTTGATTGAAGGTGACTCCCTCGATAAGATTAATTATCTTAAATAGGTTCAAATTCCTACTTCGATGATTGAAAATATAGTAAAGGAATCAATAACTATTTTGAATTCCTTTGATGAGTGCCACATATCCCATAATTATAGGGAGGGCAATAATCTTTCTCATTATTATGCAAACCTAGGAGTTTCCAACTCTTTTATGGAAGTGAGGGACTCCTATGACCTCCTCCCCCTCAATGTGAACGCCATTACTAATCATCAAAGTTAGTAGAGTTAGGTTGGATCCACAATTAAAGGGTATCATTAATAGTATTCAATTCAAAGTGACTTTCAGATAGATTCTAGGAAATATTTTGGGCCATTTTATTCTCTATATGGTGGAATTTTCTTTGTTTCATTTTGCCACTTCTCTATTCCACAGTTCCATTATTCATGGGTGGTGACAAGAGTCATGTTGAGTTCATTTCTTGAAAAGGGAGAATGAGTAAAGTGCAAATTTGGAGAGTACTTTTGGAAGGAGGGGTTAATCCTTATTTAGAGAAGCTTCATAGCTTTGATTCACATCTCACTATGGTTTTTGTTAAAGGTTGGATGAACCAAATTATGGTCATTTATTGTAAGGATGTGGACATATCAAAATATTTAATTGGGAAATTTTTTAGGTTTTCCACAGAGGGGATAAAGATTCTTAGATATATAAATGCATTGAAGCTGACAATGAACAAATTCTTTAAGAAGGATGAGAGAGATAAATTGAGCAAACTCTCCTCAAGATGATATGACAAGAACTCCATGAAGATAGTTTTTGTTGACACAACTAAGGAAACTATGTGGTATTTTACTCTTGATGGAAGGTTCACTTCTCTTTTTGGTTACCACTTTATCTTTCTCAAAAACTTTCACCATAAACAAGTAGTTTCCTTTCCATTTTATTTGCTTGGTTTTATTGAGTATGGCATCAAAGAACATAGGAAAAAATATAATATTCCTATTCTTCATAAATATTTTATTTTGTTAATTATGGAGTATGTGAAATCCTTCTCTATCCAAAATGAGCCTAATAAGGCGTCTAAAAATGTAAAATTTATTTCCCATATTGTGTCCACTACTCAGATATGTCCACTTATACTTAAGATAAAATGAAGGAGGAAGAGTGGATGATGGAGGAGGGTCATGGGGACTATGAAAAATTATTCAAACCCCCCCTCTAAGGAAAAAAATAAAACTAAGAATACATATAATAAATGAGATAAACCCAAAATATCTTGGATGGAGTGCTCCTTTACAAGGGACTATGATATGTAGACATAAGTGAATTCTATTGCTAATAAAAAGAAAAAGATAATTCTCAATAAGGGGACTAATAAGGAAAACTTTGTGGGGAAGAAACATGATTTTTAGAAAGGGAAAAATAAGAGCTATCTTGGTGAGGGGAAGGAGAGAGGAAAGTCTAAAGGAAAAGAGAAAATGGAAGATTGTGGGAAAAATTAGGAGAGAGGTAAGTCTAAAGGAAAAGAGAAAATGGGAGAATCTAGGAAAAACAAGCATATTGATTTGTCTCATTAATACCATGGTCCTCCTTTGTATGAGTTCTCTAAGGATTTTAATTTTCTAAACACTAATTGGGAGGAAACCTACAATGTGCTTGGTATAGCTAAGGAGGATGTTGTGAACCAATTTAAACTGTCAAAGTGGTTTTAAAAAAAAATTAATGAGATTAATGTGAAGTTGCGATCTCTTCAGAATAAGATAGAGGAGAATGATGGAAGTGAGGATTTATCTATGAACAGAGATGAGAACTAAAAGATGTTAGCTATTATGAGAGAGGGGGACCACCACATGCAAAGCCCCAGGTCATGGAAGGACAAGATACGAAAGGATTCCCCAACTTACCTCAGCTTAGCGGGGTGTTAGGATATGTGGGAAAACAATGATGAGGACTATAAGGTCCTTTAGTCACTCTACATACCTGAAATATAGGATGGGGCTAGGCGAGCTAGTTTTCAAGTTCAACACTATGCCTAAGGAAGCTCTCTACCCAAGGAAAAAAGTGTGGTCCTGGAACGATAGCACAACACACTGGCATCTCTCAAGTGCCCTGGCATCTGTAAGAATAGACAACTACATAGACAAGGTCAAACCTAAGAAAACAAGCTAATGACCCAGCTAACTATTATTAAAGAGCCAAAATAACGTGATTAAGTAAAAAAAATACTCTCTAATGTGATAAAGAAAAAATACAAGAGTTAAGGTGGCAAGAAGGATCTCACAAAGAAACTCATTCACCAGCTAGCTACTTGAGAACACATTCACCTACACACAAAGAGAAGGAGAATGATGAGTGTATGTATAGGGGCCTACCTCAGTCAGACCCTTGTTTAGGTTTGTCCACCTCCACAGACTACTAAGAAAGCAAGTATGATAAAGAGAGTACTATAATGAAGAACACCAAGAACACTACAAAACAATAAGTGTGCTTACTCAACCAAGTAATAGAGGAGAGGAAAGGGAAGCTTACCACCTTCACCAAGATCACTCAAGGCTACTTGGGGGAGAAAATGAGAGTACTCAATCCTCTGCTATAGTGGTGTTGTCCCAAACTTGCTCTATCAAAGTGATGGAGTGAAGTTGTTGCTACAATGGAGTGCTTGAAATGCTTGGAGTGAGCGGAAGAGTGTGAAGAAGATTTCTTGAAGGTATGCAAAAGAAGTTGTGAAGCATGTAGGAGGAAGGATTTTGAAGAGGACATGAAGAAAATGGCCATATTCGGGCTGGTCAGCCAAAGAGGGCATTACAACTTGACTCCCAATGAGAAGTGTAATGTCTCTGTAGGTTCATCCGTAGTAATTTTCTAGGGATGTAAGTGTCTCACGTGAACGTCTACGTGCCACACGAGCATCCCCAAAAGAAATTCCTCCATTGACGCTCAAAATAAGTGTAAAGTGTGATGAAAGCAGCGTGCTTAGGTGTAATTAAGCCTCTAAACTTGGCTTTCTAAAGTGGAGAAGGGAAAAATTGGAATTTGCATAATGGGTGCAAATTCACTCTTATACATTTTTCCCCCACTTTAGTGAGCACGAGTACTGATGATTGCTCGGTAAAGTAGATCAAGGAAGGAGTAAGGTTAGAAATGTATACCTGAACTGTCGAGGAAGCATGGCATGATCTAGAGAACCTGAAGGTGTAGGGAAAGTGAAGGACTTCCTAGCTTTTGGAAACTATGAAGTTGAAGAAAGAAAGTTTCTTACAAGCCCAAAAACCCACAAGGAGGCAACCTCCAAGATCTCTTGCATGAAGGAATCCCTATGAAGTAAGCACCTTACAAGCCCAAAAACCTACAAGGAAGGTGTCCCACAAGAACTCTCACATAGAGGATACCCGGGAAGCATCCCCCAAGATCTCTCACATGGAGGAAGCCAGGAAAGCACCCTATAGACCCGTAGAACTGTAGGGAAGGTATTCTCCAAGATTTATCACATGAATAATACCTAAGGAAGTTCCCTATAGAGCCACAAACCTGTAGGGATGGTAACCCCCAAAATCTCTTGCATGAAGGAAACCCGAGAAAGCACCCTATAGGTTTGTCGACCTACAGGGGAGCCACCCCCAAGATCTCTCACATGGAGGAAGCTCAAAGGAATTTCCCTATAGGTTCTTAGACCTACAAGGAGGTATCCCCCAAGATCTCTCACATGGAGGAAACCTAGGCAGGTAAACTATGCAGAGTTAGGAAGTGGCCACGTAGGAAAGTAAGCAGACAGTTTTGTAGATCATTGATAAAAAGGGGTCCCTTAGGAACCTATCATGAAGAAGGGGGTCCAATCAAGGGATTCACAGTTAGAAATAAGATGTTTTCTTTCTCAAAGCAATCCATCATCACAGATCCTTTTGAAAGATGTTCACTTCCTCAAGGAACTTGAAAGGAAGAATATGCCCCCATCTGATAGGAAGATCAAAGTTGTTCCCACTGCAGAGGAAGGTTTCCAAGTCCTTTCTTTACGAACCTATGATGAGGGAAGCATGTTTCGTTAGGGTTCCAACTTGAGAATGTGATTCTAAACAAAGGTTTGTGAGGATTTTCGAGAAAAAGGTCTGTTGGAGATGAATGCATTTTCTAAAAATTGAAACATTGAAGAAAGTGTATTGTCACACATGAGAGAGACAACTCAAGAAAAGAAGATAAAGAGAAAACAAAGGAGAAAAACACAAACAAAGGGCATAGGGGGGTTTGGTTTAGTAGGGTTAGATCTATCCAAGCTCATAATAGGTAACTGCAATGCAAGGCGAAAGATCATCAATCCCCAACTAGATCCTGAAGAATGCATAAAAAACAAAGTAAAAATAAAAAATTGGGTCAACATGGAAGGGAAGTCTAAATTCCCCCAATTCTTTGCATCATCCCCAATTTGTCAAAAACCAAGCACAAACATGGAAGAATGATGATACAAATAGAAGAAGGTTTACGACACAAATAACCATGCATGTATCCAAGCACCAAAAAGGGTGATGAGGGTCATCTAGGAACACATAGCATGATCATGGGGGAACACATCACAAAACACACAAAAACACACAAGATAAAGAAGAGGTCTCCTCCTAACATTAATTGACCAAGAGGTCATTTTCTTTCCACTCTAGGTCATCATAGGAGGAAGGAGAATGAGCTTGCAGTGGTGGGATGTTAAGAGGAGGAGCATCCAACCCTCCCGCAACAAGGGATAAGGAGGAAGGACCCTCGAGGTCCTCTCCACCAATCTTGTGGAGCTAGGGTCAGTGATTTTAAGAAAATCATTGACAAGGCCAATACTTCATCCATAGAGTTAAACATGCACCCTACAAGAGTGCTATCTCTAACATTAGTGGATGGGACAAGTTGTCCCTGAGATTCACTACTAGGCTCACCGAATGACTTGGGAGCAATGACAAACTCAAGGGAAGTCAAGATGGGTTCTATCACCAAGACAAAACAAGTCAATGCGGGGCCACCTTGTGGAGAAGGTGGGATCCTCTTACATTAGACACTGCTAGAAGGACCACACTCCATATTTTTCTTTATTGGAGGAGATGAATTCCCCACAAACAAGGCTAGAGGTATGGAGGAAGAGGAGGAAAGAACCGCAGTAGATAGACCGGGGTTTTAGTCATATCCATGAGTTTTGGGAGGGGTTGGATATCTAGAACGAACATCTAAAAAGGTAGCTCCACCAAAGAAGCAATGGACACCTATACCCCGTTGGGGTTAGGCACATTCATACTCGCATTGGAAGCCGAAAGCGATGCGTAAATAGACTAAAGAAAAGTATAAGGAAGGAGAGAGGAAGACACCATAGGAGGCCCTGAAGCAGTGGTGGTAGATTCTTCCTCCTTCCTTTGCGAGGTAGTCTACTCAACCAAGAAAACCTTTTGCTAACACTTGTGCTCGCATGGAAGGCCTTGTTTCTATGACTCTTTAACCTAGAGGCTAGAGACTTTGAAGGAACAAAAGGATCCTGCTCAACCAGGGGGACATGCACTATAGCCATTTCCGGTAGAGAAACAAGAGCAGGATGAACAGGGGGAGTTTGCACAAGAGCCTCGACAACAAGCCTCTTCTCATTCATTGCTTTGGGGACAGGAGTGGTAGGAGGCTGTGGATTGAATTCCCTTTAGGAACCTTTCTTTCTACCATATAAGTAGTACCATAGTATGGGGTATTCATTAGGGAGATATGAGATCCTAAACTTGGGCTTGCGCCAAGGAGGAATCATTGGATTTAGTGGATATCCATCGAGATGACTCACCCAATACTCTTCCCAAGAAAGGGGAGAGGACGAGGTAGTCTAAGAGAAGGTGACCTTCTCTTTACCTTTATAGGAAGGAGAGGGAGATGTCATGGACTTCTCTTTTCCTTCTTGGGAAGAGAGAGTAGTTGGTACAGGCTACTCCTCCTCTCAGCAAGAGAGGGAAATTGATTTTTTTATCGTGGGAAGGGCTAGTTTCAGCTATCCTTGTCCCCTATTTTTATACTTTACATAATTCTTATAAAGTAGGTTCATTCTCAGAGGAAGCAGACCAAATAGGGAGGGCCAAAAGTGATCCAATGGATATCCACCACGAGACACCAAGGGCTAATATCCAGTGTCATGTACTACATGCACGATGCCTTCATGGGAAAATTTTAAACACTTATGAATTAAAGAGGTGATTCAATTCATGGAAGCTAGCCAAGGTATGCCTAGCTTCAGCCTGAACAAATCTGACTCTAGGATAACATAGAAAACCATGTCAATAGTCCTAGGTCCAACAAGGACAAATTTTTTTATCGAGCTGTAAGGTTTGAGGTCACACATACCATCGTGTGTATGGATGGTAGATTTTGTTTTTTCATGTTCTTCCCTTTGTAATGAATTTAATACTAATGTTTCCTCTATGATAACGTTCACATGGCTCGCAGGGTCTACCAAGACTCCTATCACAATGTTACCATTGATGCGAGCAAGAATGTAGAGAGGTGAGGGTTGATTGTTTAAGGGAAAATTTTGTGATGTGAATGTAATGTCCAGTGAACCATATGTAGGTAGAGCAGTAGAAGTCACCATGAACATGCTAACATAAGCCTCGACTTGAGTAACAAAATTAGTGTAATCGATAATCATGTTAACAGAGTGCAACGAAAATGAGTATGTATATATCTACAATTCACTATTAGCTTTCATTACTGATTTGTTAGTATTTTGTTTACTCCCATCAAGACGAATGGTACTGTCCTCAATGCGGTCCTATATCTCATGATGTAGCTCCATACAATATTTGGTATCATTTCCATTAAATTGATGGTACTGACAATAAGTGATCACATCACACCAATTAGGGTAAGGATCCTTAATAGGCTTCAGATTCGGCAAGGTTAAGATCTTATCCTTCAACAACTTCTACAAGATAGAAGAATAAGATTCTGATATCTTTGTGAACTTTTGGTTATGTCTGAGGCCATTGTTATTAGCAGTGAAAACTACATTTTTAATGGTCTTACCTTTCCTAGAGATTAATAGGATGGACATTCCCTTAGTATGGGAGTGCGAGGAGGATCCCCCGAACTGAACAACCATCTGTTGGTACTCTTGTAAAGCTCAGAAGGGTATTTCATAAGGGTGAACTTCTCTTGGCAAGGCCTTTGTAAGTTCCCTTTGAATACCTTCTACACGTTAGAATCAGGTAGCTGATATGAATTTGTGAAAGGAGTGCTTGGTAGTGCATTATGAAATCAATGATTTTTTCGTTATCTCCTTGTTTACATAGGATGAGATCTGAAAAGGTCATATTCAGCTCGATGTTTTCTTGAAATTTTCTAAGGAATTGATTTAAAATTTGGTGAAATGAGAAGAAAGAGTTGTCACGCAAGGAACAGTACCACTCGAGCATAGTATCCTTGAGAGATCAGGGAAATAGTTTGGCCATCAATGCATCATGATGGAAGAATTCCATGCAAAGGGTGTTAAAGGTAGACACATGTGTCTATGGATCTCATTTACCAACGTACTTTTCAATTTTAGGGATCTCCATTCCTTGGGGGAAGGGAGTGTTTAAGATCGCAACTGATAATGGGTTGTGTTGGAATAAGGGCTAGAAGACAGGCTAGGCCGAGGCTTGGGAAAGAATTTCCAACTAGCTTTG
The DNA here is from genome assembly GCA_007258455.2 of Sequoia sempervirens. Taxonomy (NCBI): domain Eukaryota; kingdom Viridiplantae; phylum Streptophyta; class Pinopsida; order Cupressales; family Cupressaceae; genus Sequoia; species Sequoia sempervirens. The sequence continues at coordinate 241,377,874 of VDFB02379711.1, forward strand.
CATCTTACCCATATTCTGAAGAAGGGTGTTCAGAATGGGGTCACTAGAAGATAGAGGGCCAGAGGAACCTCCTCTAGAACTATTGACAAAGCCACCTCCAGAACTGCCACTAGTGTGACCTCTGCTAGAACCCCTATCAGAGCCACCACCATCAATAGGGCCTCCATTGGAACCACCACCATGACCTCCACCAAAACTGCCTCCACCAACACCACCTCTACTACCGAATCCACCACTTCTACCAAATCCCCCACCACTCATCCTGCCAAAGCCTCCACCACTAGAGGTGACAGGGGGTGAAGCTAAAGCCTAAGGGGACCTTGTTTACTTTGATAGTTTCAGGTTGTTCAGAGACAAGCGATATTGATAGAGGGGACCACGTCGGCCATGTAAATGGATGTGAGAGGCATCAATACTCCTAACTATCATTCACACTCTTCGAAAGTGACTCCTTGTACAAAGCTAGGATTGTTCGAAGGAAAACACACTTCGGTGAGACTGAGGAGGCTAGTCAGAAGCTCCATGCATGTTCAATCTTTATCCATCATATGTTTTGACTCACTAACAACCTAAGTGGCTCTAGCCATCTTCAGATTTCTTTCCAAGTAATTTTATAGGTCGCCCAGTCCTTTAGCAAGGGTGGAGACATATTCTACAATAATTTGAATGGCCTCATGCTCTTCTACCGATGATGGTGTAGGAGACGTAGGAGGGGGTGGGAACATTATCAGTTTTGTCAATTAATCCCATCTCGTTCCTTGATAACTGCTCCTATGCAGCTAGACCAACAACGGGACCAAAGAAATGGCCTTTAGTGAAACCAATAGAGACCTTCATCCTTTCCATCAAGAGGTGTCGTATACTTCTCCTAATGATATACCTGAAAGTTGTGCACTAGGTTGTGATGCTCATAAACCTTCACAACACTCAGGAACATGACAGTCATGAATTACATGAGAAAGGTCTCAACACCGATAGATGAACATGTATTGGTTCACGTCAAGTTCACCAAAAATGTAAGAAAGGGGGACCACCACGTGCAACACCCCAGGTCATGGAAGGTCAAGATGCAGAAGTTTTCCCTAACTTAACTCAACTTAGTAGTGTGTTAGGATATGTAGGACGAGAATGATGAGGACTATAAGGTCCTTCAATCACTCTACAAACCAAAAATATAGGATGGGGCTAGGCGAGCTAGTTTTCAAGTTCAACGCTATGCCTTATGAAGCTCTCTACCTAAGGATGGAAGTGTGGTCATGGGATGATAGTGCGGTACACTGGTATCTCTCAAGTACGTTGGTGTTCATATGACCAGACAACTATAAAGACAAGGTCAAACCTAAGAAAACAAGATAAGGACCCAACTAACTATTATTAAAGGGCCAAAATAATGTGATTAAGTAAACAAAATACTCTCTAATGTGACAAATAAAAAAATGCAAGAGTTAAGGCAGCAAGAAGGATCTTAGAAAGAAACTCTTTCACCAGCTAGCTCCTTGAGAACATGTTCACCTACACACAAAGAGGAGGAAAATTTTGGGTTTTGTATAGGGGCATGCCTTAGTCAAACCCCTATTTAGGTGTTTCCAACTCCATGAACAACCAAGAAAGCGAGTATGATAAAGAAAGTACTATAATGAAGAACACCAAGAACACTACAAAACAATAAGTGTGCTTACTCAACCAAGTAATAGAGGAGAGGAAAGGGAAGCTTACCACCTACACCAAGAGCACTCAATGCTTCTTAGGGAAGAAAATGAGAGTACTCAAGCCTCTGTCGCAATGGTGTTTTCCAAAAATTTCTCTATCGAAGTGATGGAGTGAAGTTGTTGCTGCAATGGAGTGCTTGAAATACTTGGAGTGAGTGGAAGAGTGTGAAAAAGATTGCTTGAAGGAATGCAAAAGAAGTTGTGGAGCATGTAGGAGGAAGGAATTTGAAGAGGAGATGAAGAAAAAGGCCATATTCGGGTTAGTCGTCTGAAGAGGGCATTACAAATTGACTACCAATGAGAAGTGTAACATCTCTACAAGTTTAGTCATATGAATCTGCCAGGGACATCTATGTGTCGCACGGGCATCCCTGAAAGAAATTCCTCCACCAACACTCAAAACATGTGCCAAGTGTGATGAAAGTAGTGGGCTTAGGTGTAATTAAGCCTCTGAACTTGGTTTTCCAAAGTGGAGAAGGGAAAAAGGGGAATTTGCATCAGGGGTGAAAATTCACTCTTATACATCTATCCTAGAAGAAGTGGCTAAGGATGTTATCCTGAAGAAGAATATATATATATATATATATATATATATATATATATATCTAAGATCCATATCAAAGTTTTAGAGGCTAAAATTTAGAAGGTTCTTTGAAATCTAGAGAAGATTGTGAAGGTTAGCTAGACTGGTATTACGAACAACATTTAAGGGCTATAAATTCTTAAGGAAAAGATCAAGAATTTGAAGGATGAGGATCTAATGGGGATCCCCAACCATGTTAATAATGCTAATGAGTTTTCGGTTAAAGGTAAACAAGGTACTTCTACTAAGGAGGGATCAAGTTCAACCACTTGTAGTCATTCCAAGAAACCCTTGGAAGTTCAAAAGAAAGAATGATAGGAGGTGGTCAACCTTCATAATCACTTATATAACTAAGACATTGAAGTAGCTAAGATTATTTAGGAATTATAATAATGTGTTCTATTAATTTTTTCTTATCTTGTTTTGATTTGATTCACTGATGGTTAGCTATTGGTTAGATATGCTTATCTCTTAGGGAGTGTTTCTTTGTAAAGGGTTTTGGGTCCCTTCAAAACATGTTTTACATTTTATAAAAAACAAATAGGGAAACATATTAAGAATAAAATAATATTATTGGTCAAGGTTATCTATATTAAAAAATACCTAATATAATGCTTTATGACTTCTATGGCTTATCTAGAGGAGTATCACAAATAGACGGAGAGAAATAGGAAAGAGAAGAGGAAAAAAACTTATAATGAAACTAAAGAAAATTTGAGGCAAAGAAAATTAATGAGAATAATTATTTGGACATGTGCGACATAAGACTACACCAAGTTGTGGATGAGTGGAATGCTCTTATGATCCTCCACAATATGAATTACACTTATTATTTTATGTATTTTTATTTCCTATAATGTTATGTGCTTTTTTCTTTTTTTTAAGGGTTACATTAGGGCAACTACATGTATTGTTTTTGAACTTCTCTATTTTTCATTTTCTAAACTTTTGTATGCAGGGACCCTTTTCTCACCTTGCCTAATCAAAAGTACTTGTCTAATGTTGAATTACTTTAAATCATGTATCAATTTTTAATTGGTTAATAACTTAGTGTTTAATTTCATGTCATTTCCTTGTAATTTTTTATATTGAAGACCATTATTTTTTTGTCATATGGTATTATTTAATTTACTAGAATAATTCCTTCTATTTATCTCTACTTGTCTAGCTTAGGTAACCAAAACTTAGTGTATTACTAAACTTAAAACCAATATTTCCACATTGAACTCACAAGCTATAATATTGTGCCTCAATGTAAGTTATTTACTTTTACATAGGTATGAAATATTAGTAATTCCACATAAATTGGTGTAGGTATTTTTCAAACATGTCTATAATCTTATTTTGAAAAAAATATGCCAAGATGTACTAATTAGATAGTTACATTGGAATTCATTTATTGCACCAATTTATAGCATTTATTATTTTTTTGATCAATTATTTGTCACACTTTCTTTAAACCATTTCACAAGGATATAATTTTTTAAAGACATGCACATGAGCGACTACATAATGCATGGAAAACACATATTTTATATTTTATATATTCTCAATTCTAATGAGATCATTTTTATTAAATGGGTATTGTGCACTATTTTTTATTAAATGGGAAATCAAATTTGTATTAATATATTTCCCCCAAAAAAATTGATCTTGGTAAGGTCTAGGGTGCCTTGCACCCTAGACCAACATTTTTGGCTCAAAATCTGAAAATGTTTGTTGCAAAAATTTATTATTTTAATTTCTAATTTCAATTACTAGCCATTGATATTTGATTTTCAAGAAATTATAATAATTACATATAAATACCAAGTCGTTTTATCATTTCAAATCCTACAAAAAATTTATTGAGCAAGTTGAAGATCCTAAAATTAGTCAAGGGAAGAACTACGAAGATTATTGTAGTATTTTTTCATTCAGACATCATGCCATGTTTTATGTGAGTTTCATTCATGTTTCGTATGTATTTTATTTTGTGCACCAACATTTTTAGGTATTAAAATAAAATAAAATCAAGCAACAAGGAATCCTTGAAGGTAATAAGCATAACTTCATTCCATCAAGGAGATTAGATCTAAGTGGTGAATTGTAAAAAAATATCATTTCATTACTTATTTATAATTTATCCTTTATAACTCAAAGGGATAAGCTCTCTTTATCATTAATCTTGTCATTATGGAGGTATAAATACAAACTTAAGTATTGATTGAGACAATCCCATCTATGGATCAACACTATTTTCATGTGTTAGGGTTACAGAACTAAGGTGAACTGGATGAAGATTGAAAACAATTTTCTCATTCATGCATCAAAACCCCACAAATTGAGAAGTCATGGAATATGCATTTTCTCATCAATAGACAAAGTTTTGACAACCAAACATGGAGGAGAAGAGGTAGCCACTAGTCTTTTAAGGAATACATTTTTAGATCTGAGGAAGGTTACACATATTCTAGGGCATCCCTATTCCCTAGAACAGAAAGAATCAACTCAAGTTTACTTGATAGGTGCATTTATGTCTTCTCTCCTCATTTATAGAACAAAATATTGTCAGTCTATTTCTAGTTTGTCATTATATAAAAAATAACACTACATTTTCATAGTTTACATAGTTACATAATTTCATCACATCAAAATCCAATATCTTATTTCGTCAAAGAATCTAGATTGAAGTTTGATTGATTGACCTTTTAGGTTGCAAGTAAATCTCATATCCTTACTGATCTAGATTCCTATGTTTATTACAAAAGGTTTTATCCTATTGATATACAAATTGGATAGAAGAATCCCTTTTTTATGATATATTTTGGTGAACCTGAATGATTTGGCATTATATACCTTGTAAAATATTAAGCATATCATCCTATATTTGAGTTGAATCATTTTTTTTTTGTTAATCATTTAGGCATGCATCATTGCATGAAAAAGAATTGGGAAAATAAAAAAAATGTATAGCATATTACACTAAAAGTTTAAATAAGGTTAATTTCAGTCTTCATAAGTTAGATCTCCATCATAATTGTATTTAAAATTTTGGATTAGAACTATTAGACCTAAATTAAAATCTGAAAGTGTTCAAAGCATTCATTTAGGTATATCCATATGTTAAAAAATATGAAAAAGTGCATTGCTATTGTTGCTAATTTTTTTAGATTGCAATAAATTTATGCATTTTAAAATGAAAAAATGGCTATTTATTTACTATTAGATCTACATAGTCATATAGTAGGACATCCATGTTAAAATTGTAGAGAAAATCTAAACTTCAATTTTTCTAAAAGAACCTTGTTAGTCTAGGGTGTCCTTCCAACCTAGACCAACAAATTTTAGCTAATATTTAGGTCACAAATTTGTTTTTGTGTCTTTTGTGTGGATTTTCTTTCTCATTTTACACTTGGTGTAGTTTTCTATGAATTTCATGAACTTTTTTTGGATAGTAGGCTTAATCAAGGTTTTAAAACTCATATGACTGATCTTCATGACCTTGTGTCCTACTACTAACACCCTTATGAGACAAATTTTTAAGACTTATTGCATCTCGCACTATAACCACATCCGTTGTGGAGCATGAGTCTTCTAACTCCTTCACATAATATATGGCTTCAACGCAATCCATTTTAGATTCCATTCCTAACCACACATTACTCATTACCACCTCAAAACCTAACATTTGTATGGACTTAGAAACTTCCATTTTCCATGTTCTTGAAGATAAGATAAAAAAATTAGATAAATATTTAGAGGGTGTTGAGGACTACTTAGTTACTGAACCTTTAACAAGACAAACAACACCTATTGTGGATAACCTTAAGAAGTTGATAAATGATACTCAAGGAATAGAAGTGTTGAATATTCTAGCTCACATAGTTCACAATAGCATCCCTATGATAGGTAGTTACACTCAAGCATTCACAAATAGTCAAAAATGAGGAAAATAAGTTTCCTTTCCCACAACCATACATTCAATTTCCACATTTATATCAGCCACAGTATGATTAACCATACAATACACCAATTTCCTAACTCCAATCTAAGGAATTTATAGTGGGAATCCTTATAGTCTTCTCACCTGACTCATAATAAATTCATATTCATCACCCCTCATAAACATAAAACGTAGTATCCCATAAGTAACTTACACAACTTTACCATACTCAATAAACTCTAAAAATGTTTCAAACAATGATCTAGTCCTAAACCATCTTTTGTAAAATGTGACATCACTTCAATAGAAAATTTCCACATTAAATAAAAATAAAAATGGTTTAAACCTCCACAATATCTCACACGAAAACCATTGTTGATTCCTATCCTAAGAACAACTATACCCTAGAACATGGAAATGCAATGATTTGAGAAGTACAATGATAATGGAGATCTTAACAACCATGTATCATATTTTACTGCATGGACTTGGAATATTTTTTCTCACTACTGAATAACTCAATAAACTCACTCAATGAACTTGTTAGTGCAATCCTTCATCATTTTCAAGAAAACATTAGTCCTCAAGGGATGCTAACTAACTTAATACATTATAAGAAAGAAAGCAAGGAAAAGATAATATACTTTATAGGACGATATCAATTTCTTTACTAAAAAATCTCTTATAGACTTCCTAATGTTGATGTTCAATGGGCGCTTTTAGAAAATTTGTAACCTAATATTCAAGACAAGATATTTTTTATGAAGTATCCATCCTTTAAACACTTGTGTATGATCCTCTATGATAATTATATTTTTATTCAATGTGAGGGTATTCCTTCATTGAATCATACTATTCAATCCAAATGTATACCTTAAAACAATTTCCAATCACTTAGAAAGAAAAAAAAATTCATTAAGATAAAAAATCATCAAATTGCTAATAATATTGACAAACATGTCATCACCACAAGAATAAATCCTTATAAATTTAGGCTGAGAGATAGAAAATTCACCCAATTTCCTTACTTTCATCATATGATCATGTTATAATTGCTAAGAAAGAACTTAATCCAATTACCTCTAATTTGGCCCATGGATATAACTAAACCTTTACCTCATAAATTTAACGCAAAATGATTTTATCAATTATATCATACACCTAGACACAATATAAAATGATGTATATTTCTTAAAAACCAAGTGTAAGACCTTATCATTTATAATCACATATAGTTGGTTGATGTTAACGATAAAGGGGATAAGTTTGTAGCTCTACTGAATCATTATTTGTAAATTTTTACAAATCTAATGCTAAATCATACATCCAACTTTGTGCAAGGTAGTGATTATACACATGATTATTATGTACTATTGTTAATGCAATATAATTTAAAGCTCATAAGGCTCAAACCACTTTTTTACCTCACATTTATTTTACACATACTGATGCATCTATACAAACACTTGATGGTCCTTTCTATATCACTAGCCATATTAATGACCAAGCCACACCAGGAATACTCATTAATCCTATGCGGCTAAATAATGTGATCACTAAAGAATTCTTATTTATGCATGTGCTTTAGAAATAATCATGTGAATAATAAAAATAATGGATAAAACCTAATGATGGTTTTATTCGCTCTATGATAGGCTTGATAACTCTCCCACTCAAATTTTGATCAAAACAACTCCAAATGTTTCATTCACCATCACCTCAATGTCATAATTTTTTTATGTGAAGCTAGGTTATCCATGTCTATTCTCCATGAATGTAGTCAAATTGGTAATCCACAAATACATAGAGTTTCCATTTGAAAATGAAATATATACAATTCATCATAGTGTATTTAAACATGTGGCCTCTTGTGGAAAATTTTTACAAGATTATTTTTGGCCTCAACCTATGGAACCTATTAAGCCTTGTGAGGATTTACTTTTCATATTATATAAATTTTTTAAAGTTATGCACATAGTTGAGTTATCCCTTAGTAATATCCCACCTAAGGATTATCGATCTATGGTGACTTCTATGATTGTTCCTCCCACCCCATAGGTCATGGATGAACCAATGTTTGAACTAGATATTCTACCAAGTACACAAAGCATATATGCTGCGGGTCCACCTCAAATATCATATAAACTACCAAGAGATAACCCTATGATTACCTTTGTTCCTCCAAAAGAAAAACCAATTTATATACATAAAGATATGTGGTATCCCAACCCCCAATGTTCCCTTTAATTCCTCCTCCAAAGGAAGAAAAGAGACTGATGGTGGAGAAACCCTCTCTTATTCCATCACAAATTGAAACACGTGCCAAAAGAAATAGAAGTTCTAAGGAGTGTAAGTATAGAGTTCATGCAATTTCGCCACTTGGTTGAAAAAAATAAAGCATTACCTACTATAGTGTTGAAAAATGTACTCCATTAAATTTTCACACTATGATTGGGTCCCTTAAATAAATTGGATTTAATTAAGCTTATGATTTCCTAAATTATGCATTCCTAATAGTTATTATTCCTATTTTTTGAAAGATAAACTTATATTAAACAAATGCTATCATTAATTTAAACGTATTGGAAATTATGTGTCCTAGATTAAGGTCCCAAAACCCATTCACCCAAGGGTGAATGGATCCTCCTTAAGATCCAAGATCCAATTTAAAACATGTTTTTGGTGGAATTTGAATAATTCAAATTCAAGTTTCAAATTTCTTCTTTTGGAATCTAATTTTTTGGAAATTAGATAAACACCAGTAAATAAATTTATTTTATCAATAAGCATTATTATGGGTATCATGATGGGCCAAAAAGTGGCAATATGATGGGTATTTGTAGGGTATGTGGCTAACGACTTTTTTTAACCCAAATTTGATGAAACGAAAAGGGTTTTTAAAGGATATTCTCAGCTTTCCACCAATATAAATTATGCTTTAAATTGAATTTAATAAATAATTATTATTCATTTTCTATTAAAATTACAAGTAAAGTCTTTATTGATAGGTCGATTGAAAAACATCAATAACTTTCAAGTGGTATCATATTTTTTGAATCCGAAACATGCGTCACATTCTATGCTTCACATACTATAGGATTAGAAAAAGAAAAATTTAATTTCATGAAGTTTTGAGCAAGTTAAGGTCAATACTAATTTTTATATATTTTAAAAGTTGTAATAAAAAAATCATAATTAATTATATACTTGGAAAAAAATTACAAAAAAATATGCATCACATCTGGACATGAATCCTCTACTTATATCTAAAATATTATAAAAAATAGTATCATTTTATTATGGTTAGGGTGGTCGATAGACACCTACTTCTTATTTTTTCCCCTGAAATTTAAGTACTACTACATTGAAATTTCAAATTTTCACCAAATAGATTTAATTTAAAAAAAAAAAACCTAGTAGTTTAGAAACTACATTAAATTTGCTACAAATTCTATTCTTACATATTTTTGAAATAATATAGATAACTTATTCAAATTTTTACGTCAAGTTTCCTAACTCTGATTTTTCTAATTTGTTTGCTACTTAAGGGCCTGTTTTTTCCATGATGATCCTGCACATACCCTTATCTAGCATTTAGGAAACTTTCACAAGATAAATTATTATTTTTTATTTGATCATGTATTTAATTTTCAAATTTTACTAAATATAGGTTTTTTTCAATCATCTTCTTCATTTTGTAGAGGTGGAAAAATAGTGAATCATTGTACTAAGAATTCAAAAAATACCATTGCCCTAGGTATTGATGTCCTTGTTTCACTAAAAAAAATCAGAATTTGATATATACATAACAAGTTAGGTTGGATGACACACATGTATGTACAAATTATAGTTAGAGTGACTTCAAAAATTAATTAAAAAAATAGGGAACACAAAAATATGAAAAATAATCCTTTCCCTAGATATTGATGTTGAAAAGATTCTATATTTCAAAAAATAGAATTTTATCCTTTATAAAAAAAATAATGTTGGACGACACAAATATCACTTTCTGAAAATGTTGTTTTATGTTTAAAACTAGTTACTAAAGAAGATGTTGGAAGATTCATAATTTATTTTAGAATATTTAAAAAAAAAAAATAGAACACACAAATAGCCACAAATCACTAGTTTGTGTCACGCTATAGGTCTCAAAATATGAAGATTCAATTAGAAATATTGATGTAACTGTCCATCTTGGGAAAAAAGTGAAACATACTATTATGATTTCACCCTACACTATAAAATTTTGAATTTGGTAGCTTTCTCAAACTCTAGATCTAGATTTTGTATTGCATTAGTTTTTTTAACATTTCATTTAAGGTTTCAATATTGCATTTTGCATCATTTAAAATTGCATTTTTCATCAGTTAAATTAAGAAAAATCCAAAAATTGTGCATAAATATTACATATATCTTGCATGTTAGTTGTATTAAGAGTGCTTTTTAGTCATTTAGATCAAAATTTCAGTTGAATTTGCATTCAAAAAACTGTCATTTTGTTTTCTTTTTTTATCAGTTACATTTTGATTTCGACATCAAAATCCAGAAAATTTATCATAGTAATCATCGTATGCAACTTGAAACAAAGAAAAAAAATAATAAACTAAAATCTCAGATCTCAAATTTTAAAACCTCTATGCAAGGACCTATTCTCCCTTGGGCGAATTTGTCCCTGCATAGGTGTCCTGGAAGATTTTGACATTCACTACTATCTCTACTATCACTTCATGTTTCTGTTGTTCAAACTGTATTGTGAATTTCATAAAAATAGTTATTCTATGTGTAGGAAAAGGTGTCATTTTGTCTCATTTGTTGCAAACTCATGAAAAAAAGTTTGCACTCTAGTAGTAAAAATCATCAAATATGTAGGATAGTTATTTACATTTATAAAGCATTGCATATTTTGGATAGATTACTTCTCATTTTTGTATAAATAGAGTATTTTTCATTTTAAAACATTTTGTTTTCATATAGTATCACATGGTTTGTATGGTTCTATTTTCCCTACTCATGGGTATAAACTAGGAAAATAAATAAAAAACCTTTGAAAATCATGTTAGTTACCCTCCTAATATCTATCGGATTTGTAAGGATGTAACAAAAAAAAGAGGATGAGACCATAGAAAATCATGACAATCATAGTTTTTCTTCTCCTAATACCTCTCCTACTTGTGATTAAGGTAGCTTGGTGTTAGAAGATACAATCATTGATTGTCATGAGAATCTTGTTTGTCCCTCTCCCCCTTCCCCACCCACTGGAGAGGATAATATGATGGAAGAGTATGAGATCTTTGACACATTTATTAACATCACCTTTCCTAGTCTCCATTCACCTCCCAATATCTCTCGCACTCATGAGAATTCTTTAGTGAAAGAGAGTGAAATAATGGATAATCATGGAAACCATAGTTATTCTTCTCTTGATAACTATCCTACTTGTGACAAAGGTATCTTTGTGTTAGAAGATACAATCATTAAGAATCATGAGAATATTGTTTGTCTATCTTTCAATTCTTCTCCCATTTGGGAAGATATTATGCCAAATGAAGATGATATCATAGATACATTTCTTTCGCAATTTGTTACAGATGAAGAGGCTAATTCAACCTTTAATTCCCCCTCATTTGAAAATAATCAACAAGACATCACATTAGTTGAGGTTATGAACACACAAGAATTCATTAGATCTCCCTTAATTATTCGACCTCCTAAGATTCCTCTAATTATTAGAACTCCCAAGTCATCTCCTAAGCCACTTCTTCTAGGTGATATCTTGAATTTTGCAAGGAAACATTGTAGTAACAAAGTTTCATAGAAACCAAGTTATAATATTATTGATCACACATATGATACAATGAATAATAGGAAACAAAAAACCATACCTACTTTATTACCACTACCTCAACCTTTTTCTCCTAGTGCTCCTCATTTTCCTTTGAACAATGGAAAGGAGTATGATCATATTTTGGAAGAAATTAGACACAATCTTTCTAATATTTATTTATGAGACCTTATTCAAGCTTCACCTAATTATCATAGCATGCTTCAAATTGATTTACAACAAATTTTTATCCCCCCTAGTGGACAACCAAATGATGTGACAAACCTAATTCAAGGTATGAACTCAGTCAACTTAGAAATTACCTTTCATGAAGATGAGTTACCTCCATTAGAAGTGAAAAAACAAAATGAGGTTTTGATGATATTAGTTGTCATTAATAGGTTTGACATAAGATGTAATCTCATTGATAATGGTTCTACACTCAATGTTTGTAGTGTAAGCCTCCCTGATAGGATTGGAGTGAAAAGAGTCAAATTCAACTTGATTCTTTATCTATTTGTGCACTTAATAATATGGGAAACCAACTACTTGGTGTGATAACATTACTTGTTAAAACTGGAAGGGTTACATTGCAAACTTCTATTCATGTTATGCCTCAAGAACACTCATATAATATTCTCCTAGGTAGACCTTGGATTCATGCAATGAATGTGGTTCCTTCAACATTAAATCATCTAGTGAAGTAATTTTACAACAATATTTACACAATCAAGGCTGACCCACAATTTTATCACAATTATTTGCAAACTGAAATTGGAGTGAAAATTCCTCTTACAAAATTGACACCAACTACAAAAGTTGAACCTCTATAAGAATAATAAAAAGAGATATCAATCATGAAATTATTAGATGGTGATTAGGGTTCTTTATATTTTATGCCTACATTGATTGAGGAATACAATATTACACACAAATCAGGAAATGAGAATGAAGCTAACATAATATCAACGGAAGCTGAGTCAAAAAAAGCATTTGAGTTCACAAATTTTAGGAAAGAAGAGGAGAAAAAAATTATACATCCAAATATGGTGAGTGTGATCATGAGAAACCACCAAATCCAAAAGAAATTGAAAAAAATTATGGAAGAGATTATGAGATTTTGAACAACTTGGCTATAATGGAAAAGGATGTGGGGTAAGAGAACAAGGTACTCATGTCTCTATACAACCTACCCTACAAGAAAAAAAAAGAGGTCTTGGTTATTGTCCTTCAAAAGAAACAAAAGCATCAAATAAATTTTTTCCTAATATCAATGTCATCATGCAAAAAACTCTTAGGAAAAATATTGCTTCATCTTGAAACATGTCTTAGTGATGATTGGGGTTGCTAAGATTTTACACCTATACAAAATATCATAATGTAAAGAGTCTAGTTTATGTATGACACCTTGTGCCAAGAAATAAGTATCTCTATCACAAAGAGAGGAACATATTCTATTATTGATCAAAAGAAAACATTTTTGAGGCTTCTCCAAGCATGCTTGATATCTCTCCCTATGACAACATGAAAACAACCTACAACAAAAGAATTTTTTTTGCACATCATTGAGTGCATGGTTATTCAACTAATGAATGTAAGGCTTTGAGTTTAATAAAATTCAATATCTTAAGGATTGTGGTGATCTTACTTGTGTTGATGCGCCTATTTCCTCTAATTTATAATTTTTTTCATCCTATCATGTTGCTCATCACTATATGGCATTGGTAGCTTTATGTTTCTTGATCATTGACATTCATGGTGATACAATATTAGGTGTAACAATATTTATCTTCACAACAACATGATAGTCATTGGTGGTTGTCTTTTTCTCTACGCTTGGGGGGAAATGCCAACTAGTTTTTAGGAGGTGTGTATTCTTTTTAAGGATCCCCCTAGCTCCCTGCCTACTTAAAATACCAATGTAGCAAGTATGATGACATTTTAAATGGGGATTATATTGTCCCCTATTAATCCCTTGCATTATCCCTTCTTAGTGATGATATAATACATCTCCTAGAAAGTGTGAACTTTTTATTCAAAGTTTGGATTTCTTGATTTATGTGATTTTTCTTCTTTGTGGTGACATTATGCTTGATTTTCTTCAAGAGTGTGACCTTTATTATAATATGGAATTCCCCTTTGTGGTATTGTTATGTCTTGCATTCCCTAAGGTGTGAATGTTTTATCCTTGACTAGTCCTCTATTGGTGACATAAAGCATAATGTTCCTTAAGGTGAGAACTTTCATGTATCAAGAAAAACCCCTTTGATTATCCTGACCCAAACCTAATTTATGGTCACTAAGCATAACACAACTTTCTTTGTGGTACCTTTATGAAATGAGTGTCTAGCATAACACATCTTGCTATCATTGTGAAAAACTTTGACCATTTAGTGTGGTTCCTTATCAATGTTATGAGGGAGTAGAACTTTTGGTATGGTTGATGTATGGGAGCTTATAGACCTGGCATGACTTGTCCATCACCACTTAATTTGTGAGTTCACGTGTTGTATACCTAGTGTGGGAGCATATTTTTCACAGCCACCTAGCATAAGACAACTTTATTTCCTATAGATCCATGTTATTCTTAAGTTATTTTGCATCATTATGAGTGTATTTAATGGATGCAGAATAATGAAACTTGCTATTCCTTCTCTCCTTTTCTATTCACATCAATTTTGACATTGTATTTTTAATATCTTGTCTTGTTGCTTCATATCATACAAATCTTGTGTGTCCCTTTGTGCTTATGTTGGTTTTCCATGGAAACATAGGTCTTGGGGATCACCAATGCCCTTCACCCTTGTCATCCTATCCCTTGAAAATTTATGCATTTGGATCCCTCTTGATCTTTTTTTTTCTACTTTAGTGTGAGTTTGAGCATAATATCATACTCTCACTAAAGTGGGGGCTAAATGTAGTGTAGAAAAATGTACTTTAAATTTTCACACTATGTTTGGGTAACTTAATTAAATTGGACTTAATTAAGCTTCTAATTTCCTAAATTATGCATTCCTAAGCCTTATTGTTCCTGGTTCCCAAAAGAGAAATTTTTATTAAACAAATGATATCATTTATTTAAACATCTTTCAAATTATGTGTCCTCGATTAAGGTCCTAAGAGTCATTCATGCAATGGATAATGGATCGTCATTAATATCCAAGACCCAATTTAAAACATGTTTTTGGTGGAATTTTAATAATTCAAATTCAAGTTTCAAATTTTGGCATGTAGAATCTAATTTTTAGGAAATTAAACAAAAACCAACAAATACATAGTTATTTTATCAATTCCAACCAAAGCAACATTACCTAGCATTAAGGAAACTTTCACAAGAGCAATTTATATGATTTGAATAAGAACATTGAGGAGTAGAAAAATATCAAGAATCTATAGTAGAAATTAAGATCATATCATCATGCCAAATTTATTTGCATTCATGCATATTTTTGGAGCTCACACTGTGTTGTAGGTTTCAATAATTCAAGCATAAAATCAAGTGTGATATCAAGCATCCAATCAAACCATTTCATGCAAGATCTAATCAATAGAGTGATGTATTAAAATTTAGTCCTCTAAGGGAATCATTTAAGGGTTTGGTTAGTTCTGACATATTTTTTTTCATAAATCAATCCATGGGTATGTGCAGGATCATCATGGAAAAAATAGGCCCTTAAGTAGCAAAAAATTCAAAAAAATTAGAGTTACAAAAATTGACGTAAAAATTTGAATAAGTTATCTACATTATTTCAAAAATATGTAAGAATAGAATCTATAGAAAATTGAATGTAGTTTCTAAACTACTAGGTTTGTTTAAAATAAAATAAAATCTATTTGGTGAAAATTTAAAATTTCAATGCAATGGTACTTAAATTTCAGGGAAAAAATAAAGAAGTAGGTGTCTGTAGACCACCTAACCATAATAAAATGATAATATTTTTTTATAAGATTTTAGATATAAGTGGAGGACTCATGCCCCGATGTGATGCATATTTTTTTGTATTTTTTTTTCCAAGTAAATAATTAATTATATTTTTTATTACAACGTTTTAAAAAATATAAACCTCATATGTCTAACCATGTTAACTTGGTCAAAACTTCATGAAATTATTATTATTATTTTAATCCTATAGTATGTGAAGCATAGAATTTGACACATGTTTTGGATTCAAAAATGTGATACCATTTGAAAGCTATAGATGTTTCTCAATCAACTTATCAATCAGGGCTTTAGTGTAATTTGAATAGAAAATGAATAATAATTACTTATTAAATTCAAAGTAAAGCATAATTTATATTGGTGGAAAGTTGAGAATATCCTTTAAAACCCTTTTCTTTTCATCAATTTTGGGTAAAAAATAGTCGTCAGCCACATACCCATCATATTACCACATTTTGGCCCATCATGATCTTGCACATACCCCCATGTCATTTATCGTTATCTTTCATTATCTAGGTGTAATTACCAAATTAGGTTTTGACCAAGGAAACTCCCTATTCACCCAGAAACAAAAATTTTCACTCGCCTTGTGTATGTGTAGATTTGCACGTGAATAAGGATTTAAGAATGATCAAAAGAGAATTTTTACAAAGTTTTGAATGTTGTCAACATTATCATCAAGCCACAAAAAATGAGATCCAAAAATTATTTTTGACTTTGTAGAAGTGAATCCTGGGGAAAACAGAAGCTCAAATCTTGTGTCAAAGAACCCAATATGCTAGGAAAAACCCTGTGCAAAAAACCATTCACCCTAGGGAAAACGAGTCCTTTTATTCCACAAACAATACCTATTTTTTGGAGTCTGGTACAGGTCATTCTTCCCTTCTTAGATCTGCTAAAAAAATGTTTTTTAGTTTGTGCTTGTAGTGTAGAAAAATGTATCCCCTTACAGTTTCACAATTGTTTAGGCCTTCCCTATTAAAATTTGGGTCATTTATGCCTTAATTGGTCCTATTTTGCATCCACAAGCCTAATTAAATGCATTTTCCTAAGTATAATCCTAACGTTTACCAAATAGAAAATCATAATTTAATGTTGTTGGTTGTGTGTCCAGATCTAGGTATCTCAGACTCATACACCCCTTTGGGCATATGAATCCCACTTAGGTCTCGAGACCTAAATTTAAAATTTGCATTGAGCACAACACTTCTTGAAGTATGTGTCATAATTTTAATCCATTGTGACTCATATGCCCAACCTAGCATATGAGTCATGCTTTAACCTAGACCTATTTTAATTTAAATTCTTGGCAAGATTTTATTATCTTAGATCCAATGTCAAATTTTAGTGTTTTAATTTCAGGAAATTAAGCATAGACAAGTATAAATACAAGGTTAATCCACATAATTTCTCCTAACAAGATGTAACAATCCTAAAAAATTCAAGTGATCTGATGATCTAAAGTTAGCATTACAAGAGTATTCAAGAACAAGTCATCAAGCATTTGGAGCAATATTGAAGATTCAAGCATCATGTCAAAGTCTTCATGCATCATATGTGTTTCTAAGCTAACATTTGTGATGACAGTTTCATGATTCAAGAAAGCATTCAATAAAGAATCAAGATCCACATTCATGATAGCCATTTTGAAAACAAGTTTGCAACCTTCATTTCAAGGGTTTGGTGAGTTGCAAAATTCAATTTTTTCATTCATCATTCCTTCATTCTTTTCTATTTCATTTCTGAACCATCAATTTTGTGGGTGACTATGTACTTCTCTTGCACTCTTAAAATCTTTCACCTAAAAGGAGAGAGATAGAACCCTGAAATTGAGGTGGTTCACTCAAACTAAGGAATGCAAGATGAAATTGAGACTAAATGGAATCATCTAAATCCAACTAAGATATGAAATTTATTGATTATGAATGCCAAACTAATGAAATATGCAATGTTTGAAAACATAGTGAGGTATGCAAAAATGAACCAAAACATAAAAAAATGCAAATAGAATTGAAAGAGACTCAATAGAGTGCACCTGGGAATTGGATGTTGAATTTGGAAGGCTCTTAAAACTGGAAAAAATCATTGTGAATCACTAGTGGGACTCACTCACCATTGATGGTGAATCAGTCTTGCTACTGGTAAAAACACCTGAAACTACTTTTCAACAGTGGGGAACTGGATTCTAAAAAAATCAACTATTTCAGCCCTCAGGTGGGACTCATTTTCCACTAATGGCGAATTAGTCCTCTGCCAAAAATCTACAAAATCAAAGATCAATCATGTAGCTCCATATCTACAATTGTCTTCTTATTGGGTTGACAGATTCAAATCTACAAAAAATTGACTTTAGGTTGTCTCCAATCTTGAAATAGGGTTTAGTTGACTTGAAATAGTTTGTTGACTTACTTTCCACTTTTCAACACCTAATTGCTTGACAAATCTACATAAAAAAATCTGTAAACAAACATGCAAAAGGGGGAAAATGGTTAAGAGTTATAGTTTAGGGATTTTTTCTTGGTCAAATCCCTCTTTGGTAATCGAACCCTTAATAAAGAAATGAAATGAAATGAGCAAGGAATGATGAATAAACAACATGCAAATGTCCTAAACTCACCAAAAATCTTGTTGAAGAAGTCTGAAGATATGTCAATGGCTGCTCCAAGATGCTTGATGTTTGCTTGATTGAATGATGCTTGAATGCTTGAATGAACTAGTGAACTAGTGAATTTGATGAATGATTGAATGCATGGGGGTTGAAATGAGAAGAAAAACACTTATTTATACACACTTATTCCCTAATAACCCAATAATACCTCATCACAGGCTGACATAAGGTGTTTTTGAATAAAAAGACGAAAGGAATTTTGAATTATTTTGAATTTGGAGCCAAGAGGGACTCATTCACCACCCATGATGAATGGTTCCCACCTTGGGCTTGTAAGTGGGTGTTGGGAATTAAAAGTGAATTTAATGTTGTTTGTCAGGTTTACATTGAAAAATTCACTTAATTAAGTCTTATGAGTGCATAAAGGGGTTATATAAAGCATAAGAAAGGTGTAAATAGTGATAACAAACCTAGAAAAGCATGAAATCTTGTTAAAAGACTTTACAACACTTTAGAATATGACTTGATAAGGGATAAAAAAGGTATTTTTAAGTTAATTGTAATGAGAAGAGTCTAGAAAAGTGTAGAAATGTGTTACAACACTTCACAACACCTTCACAAGATTTCACAATTTGAATGTTTAGGACCTAATGTGAATGCATAAGTTACATTGAAACATTAAATCAAAGAAAGATAAGTCAAGCATCACAAGAGAAAGACCTAAATAACCATGAAAATTTCAATGATCCATTTTTCTACGGTACATTTAGCCCCCACTTTAGTGAGAGGATTAACTTGCTGCAAACTCACACTAAAGTAGCCATGCATATCGAGAAGGATCCAAATGCACTTATGTTAGCAAGATGGAATGACAATGATCAAGAGCGATGATCAAGCCAATAGGATGAATATCCCATCGAAAACTAAACATAAGAACAAAGGAACACATGTGAGAAAGAGAGAAAGAGAAGAGATATGAAAGGGAAAAGTTGGGTCAAGCTTCAATCGTTTGTTAAGCTAGTTGTGAATCAGATATACGCTATTTATCCGAAAAGGAGAATGCATACTTACTCTAGGGTGATAGAACTCATGGCAGTCTGCTAGGTGAGAAGACCCAAAAGATGAAATACATACACTAGTTGGTATGCACTCACAAACACATATGTGACTATGGGGAAAGTCGTGTCGTGGAAAGGGCTTCCTTGTCAACCATATCAAAGTTATACCTCCTGATAACTTTAACAAGGCACCACAAAGGAAAATGTTGGTTCATGCCTCATGAGACAAGCAAAGCTTCATATGCTTAGAAATCATGAAAAAATGCAAAGGTACCATAGGCATGCAAGTTACATTATGCAGGGTGGCAAATATGCAAAATGAAAAATGAAAAAAATGTAAAATGCAAAAGATGTTCAAAGGAGTCTTGTTAAGTTAGTGCAAGGTTTATCACTTAGGGAACATTGTTTCTAATGTCTCCAAGAGAGGAATAATCAAAGAATATTATATTTAAAACTTAGGGGATGCAACACGTCTCATCAAACCACTAAGAGGAATGTAATATGCTAAGATAGATCACACTTATGAAGGACATCACAACCAATGCCATCAACAAAGTGACAAACACATCATATGAAGTGACAAGGCTGAAATAAGAACCAAGAATGTGAATGAAATGATGCCAATGTATTCCCCCCACTTTAAATGAATTGCTACACACCATTCTATGAGGAATTACTTTAAAGTAGCAAAGGAAAAATGCAAAAAGAAAACAAGACATGAGAGCCAACTTGGAAAGCCTCGATGCTAGGTCATATGTTTCCAACTAAGACTACTTCATGTAAATGAAAAGAAGAAAAAAAAAGAAAGGGAGGGCACCCCCCAAGAAGGAACACCCCAAACACATTAGGGATCTATGTATTTGGGGTCAATATGTTCGTTGCTACAATGTTTTTATGAAAGATCTTGGAACTATCATCATTCCACAAAGCACATAGAACTAGAAGAATGACACAAAGAGAGCCAAAAAAAAAAGAAAAAAAAAGTCCATTTTGGTTCAACATGGAAGAGACATTACAGTATCAATGCTTTGCATTGTCCCCAAAAGGAGAAACAGAAGCGAAAAATAAAATGAAACTTAGGTGAAAGAAAAGGAAAAGATTTTGGGTCAAAATGAAGGAGACATTTCGGTCTCAATTTGTTGTGTCATCCCCAAAAGGAAAAACACAAGAAAAGACAAAGAAAAAGGGACCATTTGGGTCAACATGGAAGAGACATTGGTCATCTCAACACTTTGCATCATTCCCAAAAGGAAAACTCAAAACAAAAGTGAAAAGAAAAGGATAAAGTATGACATAGAGAAGAATAGAGGTACAAATAGAGGAAGTTCACAAAGAGAGAGAGCATCAAACACACATTATGGGGGAACACAATACAAACATGAAATCAAACCAAAGAAAAGGAAAATGTAAAAGGGCTAGCAAGGTGAATGAAAGTCAACCATCTAACAAGTCATCTACCTCCCAATCATGTTCTATATATTGTGAGGGCGGTTGAATGTCCAAAGGAAGAATTGCAAGTGCCAAACTAGGGGAAGTGATAGGTTCTTCATTTGGTGTAGAAAATTTATCATTTAAGCTCATGGATGATGAAAATAAATAATTTAAGTCATTATGCACTTCTTCATCAATTTTATTTATCTCCTCCTCATCATCATCATCATCTAGGTTAATCACGACTGGAGGACGAAGAGTTATTTCTAATGAAGGATGTATCAAGAGTTGTGGTTGTTGTATCTAATCATTTTTTTGGGATTGTTGTATCATACTATCTTGTGGTAGGTCAAGAGGAGCAGGGTGATTAGTTATTGCTTCTGTCAAAGGTGGAGGTTGATTTTCTTTTTTGTTTTTGGTTTGCATTTGATGAGTAAGGAGACGATGACGATGCCTATGCTCCCTATCACCGCAATTTTTTTTTTTTTTAAGTTGGTGAGGTATAAGAATGGGTAGATCCACCATAGGCTCCTTTTCTTCTAGAGGGGGAATAAGGGAAGAAACCAAATAAGATGGGTCAATCACTTTCCCTTTGGATTTATAAACTTGTTTAATGTGAGGAGGCATGACAAGATTGGTTTCATTTTCTCTTGGACGTTTATATGATGAAGGGGAAATTTCTATGGTTGGTTGCTCATGAGGTTGCATTGTTTTGTAAGTTTCAGACTCAGGCTGAAGCATGGTATCATCTAGGATAGGAGTAGCAAAAGTGGACAGGGACATGTTATGAAGAAAAAATTTGGCTATTCATTTGGTTTTGAACTTTTGATAGGTTATGAAAAAGAAGTCTCTTCGAGGGGTGATGGGTTCCACAGGCTCAGGACAAAAGGATTCTAAGTAAAAATTAAATTTAGAGGATGATGGATTAAAGCCACTATGGTGTATGGTAAATATCTCATTTCCATGCAGAAACTTCAAACATTTGTGAACAATTGAAGGAACAAATTTCATTGAGCAAAGCCAAGGATGACCTAACCGCAGATGAAAATGATTCGATTGTGGAATAATAGATAATGTTTCATCCAAAGTTTTGGGTCCTATTTGTAATGGGAGTACGATTGATCTCATCATCAAGCACACAAAACCAATATGTGTTTTAATCCATGCATTTGGTTTATTATAATCATCTTGATAGAGATCATGTAATACCAAAAATTCTTCTGTGATCACATTCTCGCCACATGTGGGATCTATTAATATCCCATTGTTGGGCTTATCATAGATTCGGTTGGCTATGTAAATAGGATCAGCAGGAAGCTTTTTAATTATATCATGAGAAGAAAAAGTAATATCAAGAGATTTGTTGGTTAGTCCCTTATGAGGGAAAACATCTATCATACCCACAAGTTCATCCACAAGATTAACTTGGGTAACATTTTGAGTAATATCATGTTGTTCATTATTATTATTGATGTTCATCACATGAGTGTTTGAAGGTTCACTAGCCTTAACAAATTAAACATTGTGTTTAGGCATAGGGTTGGTGAAGATTTGTAAATTCTGATTAGGGGGTGTAACAGACTTATTTCCTTGATCATTAACACCTACAATGGACAAACAACCAGAATCAATGAGGTCTTGAACTAAGTGTTTGAGACACTTACATTTTTTGGTGTCATGTCCATTTTTGCAATAAAAATGACAATAAACATTTGGTTTAAAGGTGGGTGGTAAAGGATTGGTGGTAACAGGTTGTTTAACGATAGGAAAAGTGATCATTTGTTGCTTGAGTAGTTGATTCATTATGTTATGGAGGGTATCGGGTAAGGAGGTAAATTGTCTCTTCAAGTCCCCATAGGTAAAGGGTATTGTTGCTTTAGTAGCTGCCACTTGACTTTGAACAGGTTGGGTTGGTTATGGAGGAGGTGGATTGAACTGTAAGAAGCCTCTATTTGGTTTTCTAAAGTTTTGCATGTTGTTTTGGTTGCTTTTGTTTAGACTTCTTAGCTCGGTGAGAAGTGGAATTTGAATCATGACTAGTAACCAAGTTGTGATCGTCATAAAGGGTTGTGCATAAATGCAAGAATGAAGGAAATTTCATTATAGTCAACTTATCCTAAAAGTGAGTGTGCAAGTTTTTGATAAACATATTTTGAAGATGTGAATTAGGAATCTTGACATCAATTTGAGCATACAATGACTGATAATGTGAAATGAAATTAGTTACTTTTTCATCTGTGTTTTTTTTACATCTCATTAAATCAACCATTATCTTTTTGGGAGTCATATGGACTTGGAAATGACTTATAAAGGCAACCAAAAGTTCATTAAATGATCGGATTGAATGATTGGGTAAATTTGAAAACCACTCCAATGCAGTGTCCTTTAAGGTCCTAGGAAAATTTTTGGCTAATAGTTTATCATCAAGGATAAAATCATTGCACAATGTTGTATAGGCAATAACATGATTAGTAGGGTCTCCTTTACCTCTGTACTTCTCAAACCTAGGCATCTCAATTCCCTATGGCATATGTGTTCTTAAGATATCTAGAGATAATGGGCTACTACGAACATGGTATGTGGGTGGAGCACTTTGACTTTGGCTAATGGTGGATATTTGTTGTTGTATGGATGAAACGGTGTTAAAGAGTTGTGTAATGATAGGGTTGGTGTAAGTGGTATGAGGGGAAGGGAAAATGGTGATGGAGTGTATGTAATTATGTTAGGAGAAGTTAAGGGGACACTAAGAGGGGTGAAGGTAGAAGATGGAACATTCGATGCCACAAAAGAACTAGGAATGCTAGTTGGAATAGAGAAAGGAGTCACATGACTAACATTATGCATGGTTGTTGTAACTTGAGGAGTGATATAGGTGGGTATGGATGGTATGGTTGAAGGAGGAGGAATGTGAGATCCTTCTTGGCTCACAACAATGTTTTCTAATTGGGATGTGGAAGGAACATGTTTATTGTATATTTCAGAAAGTATTTTCATACCTTGTAAACCATCATCACCTTCAATCAAGTGATGAATGTTTTCTATGGTAGGTATAGCAGTGGTGGAAATGTTTTCAAGACTTAAATCTTGTTGCAAATTTGAAAAATCCTCATGAATACTAATGACTTTGTCTTGCAGAATGGAACTAGTTTTTGTGTCAACATGCATTGGATGTGAAGGTAAAGGCATACTAGTGGTAGTATCCATGCTTAATGCACCATTGTCCATACCAGGAGTAGGAGCTCTTGAGATCCCAAGGTCCACAACGAAAGTTCTATCGTGGGAAGCCATGAGTCTAGAACTTTGTCTCACTAAAGTATTATCAATAGGGCACCAAACACTCATACAAGTACCACAAAATATGGGGTGAATGCAAATGAAAACTAAGAATAATAAAATGCTAATGATAGAAATTTTGGAAAATAAAACAAGAAGATAGTAACAAGAAAGAGAAATGCAGGAAATACTATGAAAATGCCATAAATTTCAATGCAGAAAATGCAACTGGACTAATTCACCTAGGGTGGCGAATGAGTCCAAGTATGGATTTTTTATGTTTTTTAGAAAATTTAAAATGATTTCAATGCAAATTTTTAGTTTTTTAATGATTTGATATGCAAAAATGAAATCTCTATGATTCTTTCACTAATGCAATTTTAGAAACTCTAGGATGCAAAAACAAAACAAAACCTAATTAAATGTTGATACAAAGGAAACCTAGGATGGAATATGCAATTGAAATAAGAGATATAATGTGTTCAAAATGCAGGTTCACCAAAATGAACAATCAATTTTGAGGTTGACTATGTACTTCTCTTGCACTCTTAGGATCTTTCACCTAAAAGGGGAGATATAGAACCCTAAAACTGAGGTGGTTCACTCAAACTAAGGAATGTAATGGGTATGTGTAGGATCATCATGGAAAAAACAAGCCCTTAAGTGGTGAAAAATTCAAAAAAATTAGAGTTAGGCAACATGACATAAAAATTTGAATAAGTTATCCTATATTATTTCAAAAATATGTAAAAATAGAATTTGTAGAAAATTGAATTATGTAATTTCTAAACTACTAGATTTAATTTTTTTTTAAATCTATTCAATGTAAAAATTTGAAATTTCAATGCAATAGTATTTAAATTTCAGGGAAAAAATAAGAAGTAGGTGTCTGTATGACCACCCTAACCACAATAAAATAATAAGATTTTATTATAAGATTTTAGATATAAGTAGAGGAATCATGTCCCGATGTGATGCATATTTTTGTAATTTTTTCCAAGTAAATAATTAATTATGATTTTTTATTACAACTTTTAAAAAATAAAAAATCGTATGTCCGACCACCTTAACTTGGTCAAAACTTCATTTAAATTCATTTTTTATTTTTAATCCTATAGTATGTGAAGCATATAATGTGACACATGTTTTGGATTCAAAAAATGCGATACCGTTTAAAAGCTATAGATATTTTTTAATTAGCCTATCAATCAGGACTTTAGTCATAATTCAAATAGAAAATGAATAATAATTATTTATTAAATTGAAAGTAAAGCATAATTTATATTGGTGGAAAGCTCAAAATATCATTTAAAAACCCTTTTTGTTTCATCAATTTGGGGTAAAAAAAATTCACCAGCCACATACCCTACACATACCCATCATATTACCACTTTTTGGTCCATCATGATCCAGTGCATACCCTAAGATGAAATTGAGACTAAATGGAATGATCTAAATGCAACTAAGCTACAAAATTGATTGATTATGAATGCAAAACTAATGAAATATGCAATGTTTGAAAAAAAAGTGAGGTATACAAAAATGAACTAAAACATGAAAAAATGAAAACATAATTGAAAGAGGCTTAACACAGTGCACTTGGGAATTGGATGTTGAATCTGGAAGTCTCTAAAAACTAGTAGAAATCACTGTAGAGGGTATGTGCAAGATCATGACGGGCCAAATAGTGGTGATATGATGGGTATGTGGTCAGATGACATTTTTTTTACCCAAAATGATTAAACTAAAAGGGTTTTAAAGGACTTTCAAATTTCCACCAATATAAACTATTTTTAGTTTGAATTTAATAAATAATAACTATTTATTTTCTATTTCTAAATTACAACTAAAGTCTTGATTGATAGGCTACTTGAAAAATCTATAGATTTCAAACGTATCACATAGCCTTAATCAAACATGTGCCATCTATGCTTCACATACTATAGGATTTTAAAAAAAAATGAATTTCATGAAGTTCTTTGACCAAGTTACAGGTGGTCAAACATAAGGATTTTTATATTTTTTAAAAGTTAAATAAAAGCCCATAATAAATTATTTTACATGGAAAAAATTACAAAGAAATATGCATCACATCCGACATGAGTCATTTACTTATATCTAAAATATTATAAAAAATAATTATCATTTACTGTATAGGTGGTCGAGACACCTACTTATTTTTCCTAAATTTGGCACTACTCCATTGAAAATTCCAAATTTTCACCAAATAGATTTTTGTGTAAAAAATAAACCTAGTAGTTTAGAACTACATTAAATTTTCTACGATTCTATTCTTTACATGTATTTTAAATAATATAGATAAATTAAATTCAAATTCTACGCTGTTGCTTAATCCCTGATTTTTCAAATTTTTGCACCGAAGGGCCTAATTTTTTCTTGGCGATGATCTTGCACATACCCCAAATCACGGCTGACTTCTACCAATGGAAAATCAATCCTGGTAAAAACACTTTTGAACCTTTTCCAACAATCAGAACTAGATTATGACAAAATCAACTTTTTTAGCCCTCAGGTGGCACTCATTCGCCACTAATGGCGAATCAGTCCTCCTCCAAAAATATACAAAATCAAAGGTCAATCTTGTAGCTCCAAATCTGCACTTGTCTTCTTGTCAGGTTGACGAAGTCAAATCTGCAGAAAACTGACTATAGATTGTCTACAAGATTGAAATAGGGTTTAGTTGATTTGAAACACTTTGTTTACTTGTTTCCACTTTTCAACACCTAATTATTTGAAAAACATGCATACAAAAGTCTATAACCACACATGCAAAAGGGGAAAAATGGTTAAGGGTTATAGTATAGTGATTTTCCTTGGTCAAATCCCACTTTGGTAATCAAACCCTTAATAAAAAAATGGAATGAAATGAGCAAGGAATGATGAATAAACAACATGCAAATGTCCTAAACTCATCAAAAACCTGGTTGAAGAAGTCTGAAGATATGTCAATTGTTGCTCCAAGATGCTTGAATGCTTGAATGAACTAGTGAATGAGTGAACTTGATGAATGCTTGAATGAATGGGGGTTGAAATGAGAAGAAATTTACACTTATTGATACACTCTTATGCCCTAATAACCCAATAATATCTCATCATAGGATGACATAAGGTCTTTTTGAATAAAAACCTGAAAGAAATTTTAAATTATTTTGAATTTGGAGCCAAGAGGGACTCATTCACCACCCATGGCGAATGTGTCCCACCTTGGGCTTGTAAGTGGGTGTTAGGAATTAACTTGCATTTAATGTTGTTTGTTGGGTTTACATTAAAAAATACACTTAATTAAGTCTTATGAGTGCATAAGGGGATCATATAAAGCATAAGAAAGGTGTAAATAGTGATAACAAGCCTAGAAAAGCAAGAAATATTGTTACAAGACTTTACAACACTTTAGAATAGGATTTGATAAGGGATAAAAAGGTGATTTTTAGGTGAATTGTAATGAGAAGAGTCTATAAAAGTGTAGAAATGTGTTAAAACAGTTCACAACACCTTCACAAGACATCATAATTTGAATGTTTAGGACCTAATGTGAATGCATAAGTTACATTGCAACATTAAATCAAGGCAAGATAAGTCAAAAATCACAAGAGGACCTAAATAACCATGAAAATGTCAATGATCCATTTTTCTATGGTACAATTTCAAGGTTTAATTACCAAAATGGGGTTTGACCAAGGAAAAGCACTATTCCCTAACAAAATAACATTTTCCCCTCTTGATGTGTGCTTGTAGATCTAGGTGAATTGGAGCTTGAAGATCCTTTGAAGGAAAAGTTGTAAAAAAATTTCAAAGTTATCAAGAAGTTGTCATCTTCAAAAAAAGTCACCTACATGCCAGAATTTAAACATTCAGACTTGAATATCGGATAGGAAGGAAGCTATAGAAGATAACTAGAGGCTAAAAAAATATCAGTCAAATAGTAGTAATGGGACTAAATCACTTTACCTGGTGTAGGAGTCCTTGTGTTCCCTATTTGACATCTTTCCTTACATCCTAATCGCTCAACAAAAGATTCTAAATTACCTCAAAAAATAGATTTTCTAGGGTTTACAGACCTTGTTTTGACCTCTTCATTCTTCTAGGTACTTTTATGTTTCATTCTATTTATCAATCATATTTCATGCTTTAAAGTTTCTATGGTTTCTCTATGTACCTATACAACCTAAGGAATGTTGCACCAGTATAAGCAAGGTGAAATAATTTTTTTTAAGTATAATTATTGGTTAATTAGTTGCATACATTCATTAATTCACACAAAGGTTACACTACTTGAGTTTCCATAGATGACTTTAGTATTTCCTCACATTGCATATATTTAATTAATCATAAACTTAAAATAAACATCACATAAACATTAAATTCCATTCAAGATAATATAAAGTATAACATGCTTCTTACATTGTGAACATAGGATATTACAATACTCTATTCATCCGATGAGAAAAAAGGATTCAACAATATAACTACAATTACATTTTTACAATGTTCACCTCATAAACAATTGAGGGAAGTTACAATACAAGTTTTACAATAATGCAATCAAGAAAGTACATCTATATCCAAGTACGAGCTCTCCATCCATGAAGCTCTCGTTGCCATGATCATAAACTGGGGACCCAACGGAGTAAGGAGCACGTTCCACCCAACCATGTGGTACCCATAGGTCCACCCCCTGTGCTAGGAGATAATAATATGGTTACCTAGACATAATCTACTAACCCTGACACAAGTACAAAACTGTCTGATGGTTACATTGCTTCCAGATTTTAGACAATCGAATGTACTAAGTACATAAGGTAGACTGTTACTTTAGGTGGAGTGTCATCACAATGTTGCAAAGGTTGCCCTGGTGTTTCTTCCTAGGTTTCGGCCCCCAACTTGGGTTACCCTGGTAACCTCTTATGAAACCCGGCCCCATTGCAAACCATTGCGGAATCAAGTGTCTTTTGAAGAAACAAGACATTGATTTGCCATTCCAGGCCTTCTCATCTTATACTCAAGACTGAACTAGCTCAAGAGTCATTAAGTGAGGCATAAATATCTTGTTAAAGATTTTAATTCTAACTA
>VDFB02379711.1:242020946-242032636 GCA_007258455.2 Sequoia sempervirens
TCCATTTCCTTTCGATCTACATTGATTTTCTCTAAGTCCAAATTTGTTACATGTATAACAATAGCCATTAAAGAATTGATTCATTCTGCCTTAATTAAATTTTTTCCTCATTATCCGACTTATCATTCTCACTAGAGATCTGCACTCGATAGCTTTATGTCCAACCTTCTTACATTCAAATCATTATCTAGTGAAGGGACCAGAAAATTGATTATTCCTACTACATTTTGTTTCCTTGTGAACATATTTATTATAGGAAAAACAAATACCATTGAAAGAGGGATACCTTTGTGCATTAGGCTGTCTCATAGGCTGCCTTCTTGCAAATTTCCTTGAATTTCTCTTATGCTTTCCTTTTTCCTAACATTTTTGATTTTCTTTAGAAATTTCATCTGCATCAATTCCTAAACCAGCTTTGTCTATACTTGATTTCTATCCAGCAAGCAATTTTCCAAGCTTATCGAAATTTGATTTGAAATTATTCTCATAGAGATTTTCCTTTTCCAATTCAATCCTCAAGTTCACCACCTCCTGTTCAAGTTTAGTGCATTCATCAGATTTATTCTGTACCATTGTATTTAGACATTCTTCAATTCTCTTCTTCTCTTCTATTGTCACATTCAATCCAATTATCTCTTGTTTCAAATGCTCACTCACTTCTTTGTGTCTTTCCTTGAATTTCTTTAATTGTTCTTTCAGTTTTCAAACACTTTCATTTGCTTCATCCAGATTCTCCTTTAGATCTATGTTTTCATTTTCAACTCTGTCAAGATCTTTAAGGGTAGTATGGAGTTCTTCTTTATCATCTGATCAACCATCAGGATCCTCCTTAAGCGGTTAAGCTCTACACTAAGGAGCCAAAGCTCTGATACCAATTGTTAAACAGGTGCAGGACAACTGAGAGGTGGGGGTGAATCAATTGTCACAAAATTCAAACTTAAAACTTCAACACTTATTAATTCCACAACCACACTATTCTATGATTAAGTAAGAGCATGAAACACAAATAACAAAAGGTAATTTAATGTAATAAACACCATATTTTTAGGTGGAAAACCCAAGAAGGGAAAAACCATGGTGAGGATTAGCTCACACTATAAAGTAGTTTCAAATTGAAAATAAAAGGCTCACTGCCCTAAAAGGACTCACTGTCCTGATACAAAAGCTCATTGCTTACAAGAGAGGCTCACTACCTAAAAAAAGATTGAAGAAACAAAATTGGGCGTTACAACCAAAACAAACTGAGAATAGTGCACCTAACAAGTGTTGATGTAGTTCTGATGATTCTCAATAGACTGATTCAACACACTTCATCCTTTTCACTCACTTTCAATTTTTCATTCACAATTGCTTCATTGATTTCGCAACTACTATTCCTCTATCTCTATCTCCCACACACAAAACTATCCAACACGTTCATTTATATACCTAATATTTTCCGCAAGCATCAATTAGGTCAACCTAATTAGATACATTTTATATTTACCAAAAAAATACTAACTATTAGACCTAATCATTCACAAAATATTTCCAAGAAAATAATTCAAACCTTGAACACACTACATTATGTTGGCATAGACCTAAAATAGGTCGCACATATATTCACGTAGCAAAATTAATTCACTGTATCACAATTACCCCAAGAATTTGGCCATGAATAGACTTCAATGCAAAAAGCAATAAACATTTTGTTGGTTTTCACGACGTTGTACAAGAAATAGAGCACGTAATATTCATAACATGCATGTCTTCAACAACCATAAGCAATTTCTCAAAACTGCAAGCAATAATTACCAACTGCAGAGGAATGCAAACAAGAATAGTGGAGAGTACAGATCGAATACCAGTTTAGATACTAGACCAAAATACCGAACAAGCACTATCTTGAACTTGCAATCACATCATGGTGACATCAATGACAACACAAAACTGTAGAGATAGTCAACTTTCTTCATTTTTCCAATAGGGTGCACCTTAGATTTGGTGTAACTTGTATGAGGTTCACAACCTAGTATCCTATTGCCAATATTGTCATGAGATGTAGTTCGACACTAACGTCATATCATGATACATCACTCACCATAGATCTTGTATTTTATAACTCTTTCACTCATAGTGTTGACACTAGTCAACCCACTGTGGACCATACCCTTGACATTTCATTTCATATGACCTTCTTACCAACAAATAATGTGACTAATGTTGAATATATGGTTGGTAATGTCCCTCAAGAGAACCTAAGAAAAATAGATGAAGAATTTGACAAATTGAAAAACTTTATGAGTTCTTAATACATTGTTGGTACTGTGATTCCTGCCATAGATAACATGAGGAGAATGATTGAAAATGAACAAGGAATAGAATTTTTGTGTAGCATATCCCACATAATTAACAAACATGTCCCTACAATGACTAGTTGTTTTCAATCTTTTGGTTATACCCAAAGCCAAGGTGGAAATCTAATTCGTCCTTCCATAATTATGACCTATATTCTAACATACACTAATCCAGCTATTACTACATCCATACAACCTACTAGTAATGTCAATACTTTCTTAGGTGTTTCCACTAGGAATCCCTTTAGCTTTGTGCATTCAAATCTCAAATCTCCTAACCCATTTCCCCTCACAAATTTACAATTTAGTTGCCCTCAGAACACATATACACCTCCACCCTATTCACCTCCATCTCACAACACAAAAAATGATCTCATCCTTAACCAAATCTTACAAAGTGTTTCATCCCACCAACAAAAAATTGCTACATTGAATCAAAATCAAAATGGCCAAACTTCACAATATTTCAAAAGAAATCTCCTTTTTCAAAGCTAGTGAAAACAAGAATGATGTGATGAATGTTGGCATAAATGATAAAAACATGAATAATAATGAAAAAAATCCCATCGAACGTATGATTGGAATCATTGAAGTTCAACCTTGTAATGTCCTAACCAATATGTCCCTTGATATTGCTTTATCACAAAAATACATACTTAAACATGCACTTGATGGTCCTCTTTACATAGCTAGAAGAATCAATGGCAAGCCTACTAATAGGATATTAATTGATCATGTCTGTGTAGATAATGTGATAACTGAAGAATTCATGTTTTTGTATGAACTTTATGAAGATACTTATGAACAATCGAAAGAATGGATAAAAACACATAATTTGGTTTTGCCAGCCCTACGATAGGTTTGATAACTCTTCCTTTACAAGCTGGACCGAAAAGATTGAATGTCTCATTCTCCATGATCTTGATGTTAGACCAATTTCATTTGAAGTTAGGCTACCAATGGATTTGATCCATGAAATCCATCTCGTCAATAGTGTATAAATTCTTAAATTTTCCATTTGGAAAAGAGATCTTTATTGTGCATCATAGTGGCTTGAATCTTGTGTCATGCCCTGGGAATTTCTTATTGGATTTCTTCTGGCCCAAACCTTTAGAGCCTATTTGGCCTTGTGAAGACTTATTTTTCAAATCTTATCAAATGTTTAAGGTGAATCACATAGTAGAATTATCCCTTACCAATATGCCTCAACCTATGATTCAACCTCCCATCCTTGATGAAACCAAGATTGAACCAAAATCCCTTCCAATTAACCAAGACAAAAAAAAAACAAATTATTCATCTATTTCTTATAAGAGACCACGAGCTAACCAAATAAGTCTCGTTGTGTCTCATAAAATAAAATAAGTTTATAAAGTTAAAGAGAAAGTGGTTGAACAACCTTTAATGGTTCCTTATGTTCCTCCCTTGGAGGAAGAAAAGAAACCTATGGTTGATAAACCCGCTCCCACACAATCGTAACTTGAAAACCAAAAAAAAAAAAGAAATAAAAAATTATAGAGAGCATAGGCATATAAATTGTGCTATTGCTCATTTGATACAAGAAAAACATGAATCAACAACTCCAAAGCAAACAATAACTCAAGAAATTCATGATGATTCTACACCTTTTCCGCAACATGAAACATCTATATCTACAACACAAAAAGAACAAGCACCTTCCATGGATATTATCATTAGACCTCCTGTTGTGATTAACTTGGATGATGATGACGAGAATGCTAATACTGATGAATAAGTGCATAATGATTCTTTGATCCACTCCTAAATTATTTTCTTTTTCTTTTTTCTTCTTTGAGTCTTTGACATTGTATGTTTGTGTACCTTGTTTTGCTACTGCATATCATTCATCTTGTGTGTGTTCCTTTGTGCTTATAACATTTGGTTTCCCATGGTATCTTGATCCTGGGGGCTTGGCCACCTCCTTCATCTTTTTCATCCTATCTCACTAAAATTTGTACACTTGGACCCCCTCTTGATGCATATTTTTCTACTTTAGTGTGAGTTCACGCTTGCACTCATCCTCTCACTAAAGTGGGGGCTAAATGTAATGTAGAAAATCTACTCCTTTACATTTTAAGAATTTGTTTGGTCCCTTTTAATTAAACTGGACAAGTAATTATGCCTTAATAAGTTGTATTTTGCATCTAAAAGCCTAATAAATTACATTTTCTAAAAGGGAAACCCAACAACAATTAATTCCAATGCATAACATTTTACCTTGAGGAATGTGTTTTCTAGGAATAGGGACCTCAGAACCCTTCGCCCATGGGTGAATGGGTCCTCCCTAGGCCTTTGAACGTAAATTTAAGTTATGTTTTTGGCAGTATTTTAACATCTCTAAATTTAAATTTTGATGTTGACTTGTAATGTTTAAATTTTGGGAAATTAAGGATACATACCTATAAATGCAAGGTCATTTTATCAAATCAAGTCTAATTTTTTCCTAAGCAATCTAGAAACTCAAGTGAGCACAAAGTATAGAAAATTTTATGATCAAGGGCATTCAAGAGCATATTTATCAGTGATTTATTGCAGCAATCAAGATCTCAAGCATCATTTCAAAGTCTTAAGCATCATGCATGTTTTTGGAGCTAACAT
This sequence comes from Sequoia sempervirens, assembly GCA_007258455.2. Lineage (NCBI taxonomy): Eukaryota > Viridiplantae > Streptophyta > Pinopsida > Cupressales > Cupressaceae > Sequoia > Sequoia sempervirens. The sequence goes on from VDFB02379711.1 coordinate 242,025,902, forward strand.
TGTGATGTAGGTTTCAAAGATTCAAGCAAGCTTTCAAAGTCATATTTCAAGCATCAAGATCAACATCCCTTGAAGCCATTTCATGCAAGATCAAGCTCAACATTGTAGATTTCAAAAGGTTTATTCAAGGCTTTCGTGAGTTGCAACATTGCATTGTTCATTCATCATTCCTTTCACATTTCATTATTTCAATTCAAGGTTTAATTACCCAAATGGGGATTGACCAAGGAAACCTATTTTCCACCAAAAAAACAAATTTTCCCTCTTTTGTTTTTTTTGTAGATTTTAGGTTGAAGAAGGATTGAAGATATTTTGAAGTGCAAGATTGGAGAAGTTTTCAAAGTTGTCAAAGATGTCATCAATTCGTAGAAACTCACACACATATTTGATTTCCATTTTTTTGACACTACAACCTAGATCAAACATAAGTTATCAATTGACATCAAAGGCTCTTGAAAGTTGTTTGAAATCCTTGAAAAAAGACCCATTAACCCATGGGCGAATGAGTCCTAGACAACCTCCCAAAGTTTCCTTTTTGTGACTAGTACATAGTCTTCTATCCTTCTTGGATTTATAGAAAGTTTGTCGTTTCTATCAATATTGAGCTTTATATTGATGTTTTAAGTTAGAATTGGCATAATTGAGTATATTCTCTATTTTTTAGTTTTTCTCCCAAAATTTTTGTTCAAGTTGAAACCCCTATCCTCAAGTATAAGGAAATTAGTAGATTCCCCCATTGAGTTGACTCACCTAAGCATTGTAAGTCATTTCTTCACGTGGATCCCATTACCTAATGAAATAAAGGAAAATACATCTATATTTGGTGAACCCTCAACACACCACATTCCCCCTTCCCATTTTTTCATTAGATCAATACCCAGACGAAACTTGGGAGATCATGTGAGCAAGTACACTTTGCTTTACTATCAAAGATAGAACCTAAGTCATATAAAGAAGCAAGCAAAGAAGAAGGATGGATAAAAGCTATGGAGGAAGAACGAAATCAAATTATGAAGAATGAAACTTGGGAACTTGTCCTAAGACCTAAAGACAAAAATGTAATTAGAACCAAGTGGATTGTATTCATAAACAAGCTAAATGAAGAAGGTAAAGTGATCTAAAACTGTTGGGAAATAGGAGGGTCATCTCAGAAAGAAACATCTAAGAACAACAATGCCTTAGGTAATTTATTTTCATCATATTTCCAATAGCCATGAACGATGAGACAAAATAAATGAACTCATAGATATACATGGGGAAAACCCTTTCAGGTAAAAACCCCCACACTCTAAAAGCCCAAATCACCATTGTATTATTCAACAACAAAATAGTTATAATACAATATTAGGCTCACTACCTTTACAGAGTTTACATCTTGTTTCATTCTGGAGAAAATATGGCAGCTCAAATGCTCATGACTATCTCTTTGAGCAGGAGACATCTCATGGCTACACAACCACATGACTCAACCAGTAGCCTCTCGGCCTCTCTTTCACACAGTCACTCAGCCTTCACCTTCTACAAGATCCATGCCTACCACAATGTCACAACCACTTGGGAAACACAAGTTCTTAGCCAGTCTGCACCCAATATCTCAGCCTCTCTGCTTGCATCTGGCCTCTTGGCCTGCATCCAACATCTCAACCTCCTTGGATTATTTGGAACCTAGCTAACCGACCTCCACGCATCATCTTTGTCTCCACCTAGTAGCCTCGGCCCTTCGGCCTCGCACACAACAACACCACCTCCTAGTTATCGCCACTCACAATTGTTGCCACTCTCTCTACTCCAAGCATCGAAATCCTAGAGAGTTCCCTCAGCCTTCACTACATCTAGCCTTTCAGCCTGCAGCTTGGATTGACTAGGGTTGACCTCCGCTCCAACAAAACTTCCATGAGAAACACTAGACTTCTCCCAAGAGATTCATCTTCTCTATCACTCCTAGACCATTCAACTATCATGCCCCTTAGGGTTTCACCTCAAGACATATGCCATCACCAAATGTTGGCCATCATATATGCAGTCAAATAAATCTCCATTGTTGAATTTAGGGCTCACCAAAATTCCCATCGCTCTACTGCAGCCAAGACACAACACCCTAGTGATGTGGTGATTACTACACCACACCACCACAAGTTCTTCCAAGAGTCACCAAGTCAATGATCGAGCACATGGGCCCACATGCCATCTGTCCTCCACATCATTTCCACTTGTCGGCCTTTCCTTGTGTTTGTCACCATCCATCGCACTACCGCTCAACAACCGAAAGACCCCCGAGGTATGGCGGTATCCCAGGCTATTGCTAGACAGGTGAGAAGCTCCTGCGGTATGCCGGTATACCCCACACTACCACATCTTAGCTTGAAGAATCCCACAGGGTGGTGGTATAGTGCACTACTACACCTCTCTGACCATCACCTAGCTACACAATAGTACACTAAAGGAGATCGTCCAATCAGGAAGTTAAGAAACTTCTAAACACTGCGACAAGGTTAGAATCTGTAGCAATCCCATGACCAATACATTGTTGCCATGTTGGGGAGTTAAAGAAATTTCTAACTCAATGACATAGGTTTTGAAGTTAGAAAATCCACCGATCACGTGACAAGCTTGATGTCGCCTGGTTGTAAAATTTTAGAACCCCGCGACAAAACACAGGCCGATGAAGAAGGAAAACTGAATTGCTCTAGGAAGCGACCGACCCAGTAAATTGAGTCACAATTCTCAACAAAAATAAGGCAAGGCTTGTGTGTAAAAGGTATGCTCAAGTTGAAGGCATAAATTTGGAATAGTCATTTACTTTTGTAGCAAGCCTGGAGGCAATGAGGATGTTCTTAGCTCTTTCAACATTCAATAATTTCAATGTATATGAGATGGATGTGAAATCAACATTCTTGAATGGATAGCTAAAAGAAGAGGTTTATATCAAACAACCAGAAGGATTTTAATGTTCTAAAAATTTGGATTATGTTTTCAGATTACAAAAGGCTTTCTATGGACTCAAAAAAGCTCCCAGATCTTGGTATTCAAGGTTGGATGGATACGTGGAGCAGCAAGGATTCTCAAGAGGATGTGCAGATAGCAATCTACACATAAAAAAAGGTGAAAAAATGCTGAAATTTGCAGTTTATGTAGATGACACCATTTTTGGAGGTAGTAGTGAAGAAATGTGCAATACCTTTCAGAAGAAAATGTAGAATAAGTTTGAAAAGTTTATGTTAGTATAATTATCTTTCTTTCTTGGGTTGAAGATTATACAATCATACAAGGGAATTTTCATTTCGTAGCTCAAGTACATGAGATGTTATGAATGTTTTCTTTCTTTTAAAGAGATTTAATATGTGGACCTTGTGATTGCAGGGGATATAGATTGTGATGCAAAGTTCAGGTAGGGACGGTTAGGAAAATTTGAATCACGGATAGAATTACATTCGAGTTGGTCTGCTTATTCTAGGAGATTATAAGGAAGAGGGCTTTGAGTCCAGCAAAATACTAGAGAACTTGGTATTGTACCTGTAGTGGAAACAAATGTCAATCTATGGGAGAATCCATTCCCGAGAGTAGCAGAACGGGATCCAAGCGATGTGTGGGGGTGAAAATTCCACTTATTCATTTTGAAAGTATGGGAAGTTCCTACACACTATCCTGATTCGAAGTATCATCCTAGCGATGATTAAAAATTAACACTTGAAGAGCTTCAATGTGTAATTGGAGTTGAATTTGATTGACTTTGATTGTAATTATCCTATTGGTCACTATATTCCACGTTCCTTGATGTGATTTTTCCTTTGGATTTCCTCTCATGTATTTTTCTTATCCTTTCTGAGTCTTGTGTTCTATAAAAGGCCAGAGGATCCTTTTTATTTATTTTAAGTTTAGAATTTGTGGATGTCGGAAGAGCATAAATTTTTTTCAAGTTTTGGTTTTTTTCCTATTTTCTTAACCATTCCAGCGTAAATTTTTTTATGCATGTAGACATTGATTAATATCAGAGCCAATTTGATAGCTATCTATCTCATGAATCTTTTGTAGCTTGTTTTGTTAGTTCAGCTAAAAAAGACTGTATGTTGCACCGTTTAAGGGCGCATACAGAACCTACTCGGTCTCCAAAAATGAAACCCCTCTCTTTAAAAGCTCGCACCATTTTATATATAGTTGTGAAGCAATCTGGTGAAGTATAAAGTGGTTTGCTCTATTTTAAGTGATTGTTTGGGGTATCCATGGAGAACAACTGGGAGAAACTTTTAATTTTTAGTATTTTATGCTTTATTTTAGAGTAGATGTTTAAATTCTTGAAAATGTTCCAAAAATTGAATGAATGGATGGTATTTTATTGAAAATATTTTGTTTTCCATGAAATTTTTGAATGCTTAATGCTAAATCTACTTAAGCAATAACAAGGAATTTGTGATGTTCGTGAAATAATATTGAAAATCTTTCAATTTCATGATTCTTGTCTTTATGATCGAATTGCCAATTCAATGCCTAAAATATTTAATCCAAAATAGTAGTCAATTTTAGATTAAGAGCAAATATCACATCAATACTCGAGAGTAACCCTAGTGCAATCATGAACTGGTTATGGGAGACTTCGGATTGAACTAAAGCCAATCTTTTCCTTTTAAAGAAGAATTCCCCTTTAGGTTGTCTTTGTTCCATATCTTTCAAGAAGGATAGGCTCTTTGCAGTCTTGTTTGTGAAGAATTTATTCACCTTGTTTGCTATGTGTAAAATTGTCATCAACAAGAACTTGTGCTAGAAGGAGAGCCATCTTTGATATTTTAGGCTTTATTCTCTTGAATTGGAGGGTTATACTTTGAAATATTAGTCTTGAGTTCAGTGAAGAGCTTGTAAGCGAGAATTGAGTGCAAGCTGGCTTTTCACTATGGAAGTTGAAAAAATTTGGAAAAAATTTAACCATAAATTACATCCTTTGAGTTTATTCACTTATGGTAGAGTCATCGAGTGTAGAAATCATGATACAACCAATCATGGTGAACTCGAGTGTGAAATATTTTTAAATTGGGTAAGTTTGGCCATAAGTAAAGTAATTTCATTAACATAAGAAGTTATAATTTCTAAAAGAAAGGAATTTCTAATGAGAAAAATGTTTAACCCTAGTGGAATTGGAAATATTAAAAAACTAATTGATACATCAAAACTATTGGAAAGCTGTGATTATTTTAAAGAAAATCCTAACGTTTTGCAAGAAAATAGGCGAGAGTGTTGAGTTTCAGAGGTATTTCATCACAAATAAGGAAACGACATTGATGAATCATCATTCTCCTTATACGTGGAAAACACAGATAATGAGAAGGAACGGGAAAATCAAGTGGGAAACACGTGTATTTTGCTACAAGTTGAAAATTCACAAGTTATAAAAAGAATTTTTCTTGATTTTATACAAGATATAGAGTATCAAAATTTTAATTTTTCTCTCTCTGATAGCAATATAAATAGTGATATATCTTGGTCTAACAAAATGCAAAGTGAAGACAGGGCCGAAGACATGAAGATTTTCAGAGGAGGAGAAAGTAGAGACATGGACACAGTCATTCATGGAAATGGACCAAGGTTGGAGGAAGGTAGAGTATGGTAGCATCAGACAAAATATGTGCAATCATTCTCTAATGAGTTTGTTTTCATACATATGAGCCGAGTCATTGGTAAGTACGCTTTTGAATTTATGATTATTAAACACAAAAAATGTAAGATAATTCATTGTTATAGTAGAACATTGGAAATTTTGTTAAATTAATTTAAAGATAAACTTGTTGTAATTTGTACCAAAACTGTAGAAGAAATAGTTGTAGAAATTGAAATAAATTGCTTTATTAGGGTTGACCTTGTTATAAGGAGTTAGTAGTTTGGGTTAGTTTCTTTTTAGGGTTTTGTTCTCTGAGCTTTGTCTAGCCTCTGTATTAGAAAATTCTACTTAAACCTATCTTTCACATGAGAGTTAATTCAAACATTTGTAAAATTGAACTGTGAAATGTAAAATGGTAAAACCATAAACAATAAATTAATTTTTTTAAGTGCACCAAAAGGATATATGTGTGTGTGTGTGTGTGTGTATTACGTATATACATGAGATATCAAAAATCCTTGCTTCAAAATATCAAAAAAGTCAAAAAAGAGTGAGCAAAGCTGCAGACAATAGTAGCTATTTAGTTGATGTGGGATGCATCTTCTATTAGGGCTAAATACCCTATATAGGTGAGTTCCCGGTGAACTTCAAAGTCTTGAATATGGAGATCAGTAAGAAAAGGCCAAAGTGGAACCACTTCCCCATGTTCCAAGAACCAAGGAATATCATCCATGGAGGGAATTCCAATGGTTGGATGTGCAATAGATAAAATTGTATCCAGATTCTCTAGGAATTCAGGATTCACTATCAAGTTGGCAGTCAAGTGAAGATCTTCAACAAGTAACCCAATATCTAGAAGTGACACTACAAAGTGAGAAGCCACATCAGAATAGAAGTGAAAGTAGCAGCTGGATTCAACATACCTTTCCCTAAGGATTAAGCACAAGTTTCACACAGTGAAACTAGAAGTCCTAATGAAGAAAACCTTCTGAAGCCTTTGCGGTGTGATGCTCCCTAAGAACAAATTTTGTCAGCGAGAAAAACCTAAGTAAATTGGAGTGTCCATGGCCAAGAAGCAAATGCAAATGCACAGAGAAAACATATAGAAATAAGACAAGAAAGCTAGAAAGGAAAAGTGTGAAGAATTC
>VDFB02379711.1:242032736-242062710 GCA_007258455.2 Sequoia sempervirens
TGGATACCACCATACCTCGGGGGTCTTTTGGATGGCTAGTGGTAGCACAGTGGATGGTGACAACCACAAGGAAAGGCCGACAAGTGGAAATGATGTGGAGGATAGATGGCATGTGGGCCCATGTGCTCGATGGTTGACTTGATGACTCTTGGAGGAGCCTCGGCGGAAGCGGTGTAGTAATCGCCACATCACGATGGTGTTGTCTTGGCTACGATAGAGCGGTGGGAATTTTGGTGAGTACTAAGTTCAACAATGGAGATTTATTTGACTGCCTATCCGATGGCCAACATTTGGTGATGGAATATGTCTCGAGGTGAAACCCTAAGGGGCGCGGTAGTTGAATGGTCTAGGAGTGATAGAGAAGATGAATCTCTCGGGAGAAGTCTAGTGTTTCTCATTGAAGTTCTGTCCGAGCGGAGGTCGACCCTGGTCAAGCCGAGCTACAGGCTAAAAGGATAGATGTAGTGAAGGCTGAGGGAACTCTCCAGGATTTTGATGCTTGGAGTAGAGAGAGTGGCAGCAACTATGAGTGGCGGTAACTAGGAGGTGTTGTTGCTGGGTGCAAGGCCGAAGAGCCAAGGCTACTAGGTGGAGACAAAGATGATGCGTGGAGGTCAGTTGGCTAGGTTCCAAATAAGCCGAGGAGGTTGAGATGCTGGATGCATGCTGAGAGGGCAGATGCAAGCAGAGAGGCTAAGATATTGGGTGTGGACTGGCTGAGAACTTTAGTGTTTTCCAAGTGGTTGTGACATCGTGCTAGACATGGATCTTGTAGAAGGTGAACGCTAAGTGAGTGTGTGACAGAGAGGTCGAGAGGCCAGTGGTTGAGTCATGTGGTTGTGTAGCCGTGAGATGTCTCCCGCTCAAAGAGATAGTCATGAGCATTTGAGTTGCCATATTTTCTCCAGAATGAAACAAGATGTAAACTCTGTAAAGGTAGTGAGCCTGATATTGTATTGTAACTATTTTGTTGCTGAATAATACAATGGCGATTTGGGCTTTTAGAGTGTGGGGGTTTTTACCTAAAAGGGTTTTCCCCATGTATATCTATGAGTTCATTTATTTTGTCTCATCATTCATGGCTATTGATTTTGTGTATTTGAATCTGTTATAGGTGTTGTTGAAACTAATTTGCATGAGTTTCTCTCTAAGGTTCAATGTGGGAAATGAATTGTGGTTTTTTCTGCCTTATGGCATAGTAGTACTGTCTTTGAGGAAATTTGATGAAAATAAATTACCTAAGGCATTGTTGTTCTTAGATGTTTCTTTCTGAGATGACCCTCCTATTTCCCAACAGTTTTAGATCACTTTACCTTCTTCATTTAGCTTTTTTCTTAACACAATCCACTTGGTTCTAATTACATTCTTGTCTTTAGGTCTTAGGACAAGTTCCCAATTTTCATTCTTCATGATTTGATTTAGTTCTTCCTCCATAGATTTTATCCATCCTTCTTCTTTGCTTGCTTCTTTATATGACTTAGGTTCTATCTTTGATAGTGAAGCAAAGTGTACTTGCTCACATGATCTCCCAAGTTTCGTCTAGGTATTGATCTAATGAAAAAATGGGAAGGGGGAATGTGGTGTGTTGAGGGTTCACCAAATATAGATGTATTTTCCTTTATTTCATTAGGTAATGGGATCCATGTGAAGAAATGACTTACAACGCTTAGGTGAGTCAACTTAATGGGGGAATCTACTAATTTCCTTATACTTGAGGATAGGGGTTTCAACTTGAACAAAAATTTTGGGAGAAAAAATAAAAAATAGAAAATATACTCAATTATGCCAATTCAAACTTAAAACATCAATATAAAGCAAAATATTGACAGAAACAACAAACTTTCTATAGATCTAAGAAGGATAGAAGACTATGTACTAGTCACCAAAAGGAAACTTTGGGAGGTTGTCTAGGACTCATTCGCCCATGGGTTAATGGGTCCTTTTTCAAGGATTTCAAACAACTTTCAAGAGCCTTTGATGTCAATCGATAACTTATGTTTGATCTAGGTTGCAGTGTCAAAAAAATGGAAATCAAATATGTGTGTGAGTTTCTGTGAATTGATGACAACTTTGACAACTTTGAAAACTTTGAAAACTTTTCCAATCTTGCACCTCAAAATATCTTCAATCCTTCTTCAACCTAAAATCTACAAAAAAAACAAAAGATGGAAAAATTGTTTGTTTTTTTGGTGAATGGGGGATTTCCTTGGTCAAACCCCAGCGCAGGTTGTCATAATAGTGGTTTACAATTCCCCACCATAGTGACTGTCTTAGCTGAAATCACATATTTTTAGAAAATATAATGATTTGTATCTTTAAAACCCATTTGGCGGATTCTAATTCGAATAGGGTTTGATCAAATCACATTAGATCAAATCCCCTTTGATATATAGAACCTCGCCAGTTTTAAACCATACCTATAAATGCAAGTCTCCTTTACACCTATCAAAATGTTGGATAAAAAATCATCCTTATCTAGGATTTCATGATCAATGAATTCATTTAAAATTTATTTCAAATGAATTCATTTAAAATTTATTTCAAATGATTATGGTATTCCTCAGAACAATCTATCCAATGAATATAATTTTAATATGTTTTGCTTTTGTTATGTATTTGTTTTTTAAGTTTTATTAAACATAGGTTTTTCATCGAAAATGAATTTCTTTGTTCTTCACATGCGGAAAAATAGAAGATTATAAAAAAAAAAATTGAAAAATATGAATGCACCAGATATTGAAGTCCTTGATCCAACAAAAAATGTTCAAATTTTGACATATACAAAAAAGTTACGCCACATACCGCCAAGCAGTCAAAAATTGTAATTCGCCCGACTTTGAAACTTGATTAAGGCAAAAATATTCAATAAAACTATCTAACCAAGTGGAAGCACTAGATATTAGAGTTACAAATCTAAATTTGAAAGAATTAGAATTTTATCCCTTCATGGAAAAAAAAAGTTGTGTTATACAGTGTGAGTCACTTTTTAAAAATGTTGTTTTATGAAAAAAATTAATTTTTGTGGGAGATGGAAAAAGAAGCGCAATTTGATTCCAAAAATTTTGAAAAAAATATTTTTAGAATCTACAGACAAAATGTGACGAGACTCTAGTTTGCATCATCTTCAAATTCTTCACAATTTAGCTGCCATAGGTGCCCTAATGTGAAGATTTAGTTAAAAATAATAATTCTCAAAGGTCCAAATGGCCAAAATTGTGGTATCACTATGGATCACTCATCTGGGTAATTAAACCTTGAATTGAAATAATGAAATGTGAAAGGAATGATGAATGAACAATGTAATGTTGCAACTCACGAAAGCCTTGAATAAACCTTTTGAAATCTACAATGTTGAGCTTGATCTTGCATGAAATGGCTTCAAAGGATGTTGATCTTGATGCTTGAAATATGACTTTGAATGCTTGCTTGAATCTTTGAAACCTACATCACAATGTTAGCTCCAAAAACATGCATGATGCTTAAGACTTTGAAATGATGCAATAAATCACTGATAAATATGCTCTTGAATGCCCTTGATCATAAAATTTTCTATACTTTGTGCTCACTTGAGTTTCTAGATTGCTTAGGAAAAAATTAGACTTGATTTGATAAAATGACTTTGCATTTATAGGTATGTATCCTTAATTTCCCAAAATTTAAGCATTACAAGTCAACGTCAAAATTTAAATTTAGAGATGTTAAAATACTGCCAAAAACATAATTTAAATTTAGGTTCAAAGGCCTAGGGAGGACCCATTCACCCATGGGTGAAGGGGTCTGAGGTCCCTATTCCTAGAAAACACATTCCTCAAGGTAAAGTGTTATGCATTGGACTTAATTGTTGTCGGGTTTCCCTTTCAGAAAATGTAATTTATTAGGCTTTTAGATGTAAAATACAACTTATTAAGGAATAATTACTTGTCCAGTTTAATTAAAAGGGACAAAACAAATTCTTAAAATGTAAAGGAGTACATTTTTCTACACTACATCTAGCCCCGACTTTAGTGAGAGGATGAGTGCAAGTGTGAACTCACACTAAAGTAGAAAAATATGCATCAAGAGTGGGTCCAAGTGTACAAATTTTAGTGAGATAGGATGAAAAAGATCAAGGAGGTGGCCAAGCCCCCAGGATCAAGATCCCATGGGAAACCAAATGTTATAAGCACAAAGGAACACACACAAGATGAATGATATGCAGTAGCAAAACAAGGTACACAAACATACAATGTCAAAGACTCAAAGAAAATAATTTGGGAGTGGATCAAAGAATCATTATGCACTTATTCATCAGTATTAGCATTCTCGTCATCATCATCCAAGTTAATCACAATAGGAGGTCTAATGATAATATCCATGGAAGGTGCTTGTTCTTGTTGTGTTGTAGATATAGATGTTTCATGTTGCGGAAAAGGTGTAGAATCATCATGCATTTCTTGAGTTATTGTTTGCTTTGGAGTTGTTGATTCATGTTTTTCTTGTATCAAATGAGCAATAGCACAATTTATATGCCTATGCTCTCTATAACTTTTTATTTCTTTTTTTTTTGGTTTTCAAGTTACGATTGTGTGGGAGTAGGTTTATCAACCATAGGTTTCTTTTCTTCCTACAAGGGAGGAACATAAGGAACCATTAAAGGTTGTTCAACCACTTTCTCTTTAACTTTATAAACTTATTTTATTTTAGGAGGCACAACGAGACTTATTTGGTTAGCTCGTGGTCTCTTATAAGAAATAGGTGAATAATTTTTATTTTTTTGGTCTTGGTTAATTGGAAGGGATTTTGGTTCAATCTAGGTTTCATCAAGGATGGGAGGTTCAATCATGGGTTGAGGCATATTGGTAAGGGATAATTATACTATGTGATTCACCTTAAACATTTGATAAGATTTGAAAAATAAGTCTTCACAAGGCCAAATAGGCTCTAAAGGTTTGGGCCAGAAGAAATCCAATAAGAAATTCCCAGGGCATGACACAAGATTCAAGCCACTATGATGCACAATAAAGATCTCTTTTCCAAATGGAAAATTTAAGAATTTATACACTATTGACGAGATGGATTTCATGGATCAAATCCATTGGTAGCCTAACTTCAAATGAAATTGGTCTAACATCAAGATCATGGAGAATGAGACATTCAATCTTTTCGGTCCAGCTTGTAAAGGAAGAGTTATCAAACCTATCGTAGGGCTGGCAAAACCAAATTATGTGTTTTTATCCATTCTTTCGATTGTTCATAAGTATCTTCATAAAGTTCATACAAAAACATGAATTCTTCAGTTATCACATTATCTACACAGACATGATCAATTAATATCCTATTAGTAGGCTTGCCATTGATTCTTCTAGCTATGTAAAGAGGACCATCAAGTGCATGTTTAAGTATGTATTTTTGTGATAAAGCAATATCAAGGGACATATTGGTTAGGACATTACAAGGTTGAACTTCAATGATTCCAATCATACGTTCGATGGGATTTTTTTCATTATTATTCATGTTTTTATCATTTATGCCAACATTCATCACATCATTCTTGTTTTCACTAGCTTTGAAAAAGGAGATTTCTTTTGAAATATTGTGAAGTTTGGCCATTTTGATTTTGATTCAATGTAGCAATTTTTTGTTGGTGGGATGAAACACTTTGTAAGATTTGGTTAAGGATGAGATCATTTTTTGTGTTGTGAGATGGAGGTGAATAGGGTGGAGGTGTATATGTGTTCTGAGGGCAACTAAATTGTAAATTTGTGAGGGGAAATGGGTTAGGAGATTTGAGATTTGAATGCACAAAGCTAAAGGGATTCCTAGTGGAAACACCTAAGAAAGTATTGACATTACTAGTAGGTTGTATGGATGTAGTAATAGCTGGATTAGTGTATGTTAGAATATAGGTCATAATTATGGAAGGACGAATTAGATTTCCACCTTGGCTTTGGGTATAACCAAAAGATTGAAAACAACTAGTCATTGTAGGGACATGTTTGTTAATTATGTGGGATATGCTACACAAAAATTCTATTCCTTGTTCATTTTCAATCATTCTCCTCATGTTATCTATGGCAGGAATCACAGTACCAACAATGTATTAAGAACTCATAAAGTTTTTCAATTTGTCAAATTCTTCATCTATTTTTCTTAGGTTCTCTTGAGGGACATTACCAACCATATATTCAACATTAGTCACATTATTTGTTGGTAAGAAGGTCATATGAAATGAAATGTCAAGGGTATGGTCCACAGTGGGTTGACTAGTGTCAACACTATGAGTGAAAGAGTTATAAAATACAAGATCTATGGTGAGTGATGTATCATGATATGACGTTAGTGTCGAACTACATCTCATGACAATATTGGCAATAGGATACTAGGTTGTGAACCTCATACAAGTTACACCAAATCTAAGGTGCACCCTATTGGAAAAATGAAGAAAGTTGACTATCTCTACAGTTTTGTGTTGTCATTGATGTCACCATGTTGTGACTGCAAGTTCAAGATAGTGGTTGTTCGGTATTTTGGTCTAGTATCTGAACTGGTATTCAATCTATACTCTCCACTATTCTTGTCTGCATTCCTCTGCAGTTGGTAATTATTGCTTGCAGTTTTGAGAAATTGCTTATAGTTGTTGAAGACATGCATGTTCTGAATATTACGTGCTCTATTTCTTGTACAACGTTGTGGAATCCAACAAAATGTTTATTGCTTTTTGCATTGAAGTCTATTCCTGGCTGAATTCTTGGGGTAATTGTGATACAGTGAATTAATTTTGCTACACGAATATATGTGCGACCTATTTTAGGTCTATGCCAACATAATGCAGTGTGCTCGAGGTTTGAATTATTTTCTTGGAACTATTTTGTGAATGATTGGGTCTAATAGTTAGTATTTTTTTGGTAAATATAAAATGCATCTAATTAGGTTGACCTAATTGATGCTTGCAGAAAAGATCAGGTTTATAAATGAACATGTTGGATAGTTTTGTGTGTGGGTGATAGAGATAGAGGAATAGTAGTTGTGAAATCAATGAAGCAATTGTGAATGAAAAATTAAAAGTGAACGAAAAGGATGAAGTGTGTTGAATCAGTCTATTGAGAATTATCAGAACTACATCAACACTTGTTAGGTGCACTATTCTTAGTTTGTATTGGTTGTAATGCCCAATTTTGTTTCTTCAATCTTTTTTTAGGTAGTGATCCTCTCTTGTAAGCAATGAGCTTTTGTATCAGGACAGTGAGTCCTTTTAGAACCCTTATTTTACCCTTTACTACTTTATATTGTAGAGCTATTCCCTACCTAAGTGGTTTTGGCCTTCTTGGTTTTTCTTAACCTAAAATTCTGATGCTTATTACATTAAATTAAATTCATTTGTAGTTTCTATGCTCTATTTAATAATAGAATAGTGGTTGCGGAATTAATTAAGTTTTGAAAGTCTTAAGTTTTAATTTTTGTGTGACGTTTCTGATCTTCAATTCCTCGAATTCTCACTTGTCCTCATACTGCTTAACAATAATTGGTATCGAGCTTTGGTTCCCTGGTGTAGAGCTTAACCAGCCGGGCCGAGGATCCTCGATGGTTGATCGATGATAGAGAAGAACTCCATACTACCATTAAAGATCTTGATAGAGTTTGAAAATGAAAAAAATATATCTAAAGGAGAATCCGGGTGAAGCAAATGAAAGTGTTCAAAAACTGAAAAGAACAATTAAAGAAATTCAAGGAAAGACAAAGAAGTGAGTGAGCAGCTGAAATAAGAGATAATTGGACTGAAAGTGCTTGTAGAAGAAAAGAAGAGAATTGAAGAATATTTGAATACAATGATACATAATAAGTTTGATGAATGCTCTAAACTTGAAAAGGAGGTACTAAAACTTGAGGATTGAATTGTAAAGGAAAATCTCTATGAGAATAATTTCAAATCAAATTTCGATAAGCTTGGAAAATTGCTTGCTGGATAGAAATCAAGTATAGACAAAGCTGGTTTAGGAATTGATGCAGATGAAATTTCTAAAGAAAATCAAAAATGTTAGGAAAAAGGAAAGCATAAGAGAAATTCAAGGAAATTTGCAAGAAGGCAGCCTATGAGACAGCCTAATGCACAAAGGTATCCCTCTTTCAATGGTATTTGTTTTTCCTATAATAAATATGTTCACAAGGAAACAAAATGTAGTAGGAATAATCAATTTTCTGGTCCCTTCACTAGATAATGATTTGAATGTAAGAAGGTTGGACATAAAGCTATCGAGTGCAGATCTCTAGTGAGAATGATAAGTCGGATAATGAGGAAAAAATTTAATTAAGGCAGAATGAATCAATTCTTTAATGGCTATTGTTATACATGTAACAAATTTGGACTTAGAGAAAATCAATGTAGATCGAAAGGAAATGGAAGTCAGAGTAATCAAAAAATGGCCATTTGTTATAATTGTAATAAATGAGGACATGTTTCAAAGGTTTACAGAAGAAAGAAAGGAAAGAAGTTCACTCCAGTAGAAAAGAATGATTTGGTAAAGAAGGTTGACAAAGAAGAAATGAAGCAAGAGATGAATAAGATAAGGAAGAAGAAAGAAGAAGAAACCTGGCTACTGATACGCCTATGTCCCTCATCCAAAGGTGAACAAATCCTCCAGAACTAGAACTTAAAATGGTCTTAGGGGGAGCATTATCAGAAAAATATAAAACCCCCTGGTTAAATGGCATGTCAGAAGTTGGAATGAGGATGAGATGAAAAGAATGAAGAATCAGAGGTTGTGGAAAAATAACCAGAAGAAAACATGTTGGTATAATGATTTGTAGACCAAATTAGGGTTTTCTGTGTTGAGAAGAATGTTTTTAGAAACTTTTTGATATTTTCCACATTTAATATGCTTAAGATAAATTCGATGAAATTTAAGTTAAAGTTTGTGAGTCTTCTCAGTTAATTAAGCATTTGAAGAACTTGGAAGGTGCTCTGGAGTGATCTTGAAGTGAGCTTGAAGCAATTTTGAAGGGAATTCCAAAGAAGCTCCAACTTGAGTAATCAAGAATTAATTATGATGGTCTAATTTGAAGAACTTGGAAGGTGCTCTAGAGCGATCTTGAAGCAAGCTTGCAACAATTTTGAAGCGAATTCAAAGAAATTAACTTAGGTAATCAAGAATTCATTTCTTTGTTTGCAATAAGGGAAGAAGAAGAAGAAAAATGAAGAAGTATCGATTAATGGATTAAAGAAAGCACATAAATGGATAGAGAATAGAGTGGCATCATCCCTCTAAAGTCAAAAGAACTTGAGTTAGACAAATTTGATCAGAAAAAGATGAAAGAAATGGATCCAGGGCTGAAAAAAATGAATTACAAAACATAAAAAACCTAGGTATGGATTTGTGGATTGAATTTCCATGGGTTTCCAATAAAGATTTTATTTTGTTCTTGTTGAATCATTTCAAGAATGGAAGTATTGTATTAGACAAACCCTACTTAATTATGAAGGAGGCGATTGAGGCAATCACTAGCTTATGCAGTATTGGTGACCTTCATGGAAATAAAACTGTGAAGTACAAAGGTGTGGAGGAATTGACTGGAATTAGTAAAAACCCACAAGCTCTATTGATAAACTCTCAAGGATTTGGCTGTAAGATATGTTGCATATGACATTTCTTACAAGATCTATTTTAGAAATCGTGAAGGTTCCACATCGGCTATTGTTGTTTATATTGCACATATGATGGTTAAGGAGAACATGAAATTTGGTTTATGTAGCTTGTTGCTTGAGAATCTTTCTGAAAATGTTTCAAATGTCAGTGATTGAGGGTTATCCTTTTCATTTCGGATCTTTGCTAGTGTGCTTGGTGCTTTACTTTTTGAGGTCCCTGCAGGGAAAAGATAATGTGATATGGGAATCTGGTATTCCTATTGGAAAAAAAGTTTATAGATACCTAGAAGCGTTGGCAGAAAATGCAAGTATGTGTAAATCTTATTTCACATCCTTTAAAACAAATCTTTTCTTTGGTATATCTGCATCGAGTTAGTTTGAAGTTGGCTCTTCCTCTGGTAAAAGAGAATTGGAGTTTGTCACTAGTGATTCCCCTCCGGAATCGAAGGAGAGAAAAATTATAATTGAAGATATCATTGACATTTCAAAAGAAAAGGACAAAGTATCCTCTAATGACATCCTATCTATGATAGTTAAGGGGAAGATGAAGAATATTGGTGAATTATGGAGTGCAGCCTCTCCTATTGAAAAACTAAAGATTGATGATGCTTTGGTAGAATATCTACTTCAGAAAGGTATTCGTGTATCAACTATTTCTAATTCTTTTCTGGAAAATCTATTTGAGATTGTTGAATAAAGAATGTTGCATGAAGTTTCGAAAGGATGTAAGTTTGAAGCTTTGGTTGAAAAGAGGCGTGTTAAAGCTAAAGGGAGATTATCTGAGCTGATCATGGAAACAAATAAATGCATTAAAGAAATATCTGATATTTATAAATATTGTCTCTGGTGGCCTATTGTGGTAGATAATTTCAGAAGTAGAATTGAAGCAATTGAATCTGAAGTGAACAACACTCGAAATATTTTTTACATCTTTGAAGATAAAGAAGGAAATAAAAGATTGAGAGTTGGTGAACTGCAAGCTAAACTAGTTGTTGTACACAGACAAAGAGATGATGTAGTAAAAACCTTCTAGATCCTTAAGGAAATTACTGAGGTCTGGTTAGACCATCTTTCTGGAATACTCACTGACACAAAAGATGTTAAAAGATAGTCTTCATATTGGTCACCCTCTTTTACTTAGTTGGGCTTATTAGAAAGCATCTACACAAGAATTGATTTAGCTACATTTGACTGGAAGAAATTGTGTCAAGTTCTTGAGGAAAGATACAAGAAAGTGTTTCAGGTGAAGAATTCCATTTTTACTTGAATCTTGAATGTTCAATTTCTGGCATTTTTGCTGCGGAGAAGAAAAAAAGAAGCTAATTGAATTTTTTTGGATGGTTGGAAGATTTTTGATGAATTGGAATATTTTTTATTTTGATGTCACCATGTTTAAGCCTTTGTTTACATCCTTTTTGGCCACCCTTTGCCATTTATTTTAAAGGGGGAGAGAGTTAGAGCAAAGTTAGAGTATGGGGAGAGATTGAAGGAGAAGCTTTTTACATGTTTCCATTAATGAAAAAGGGGTAGATTATTGGAAAAATGAAGAAGGTTGACTATCTCTATAGTTTTGTGTTGTTATTGATGTCACCGTGTTGTGACTGCAAGTTCAAGAGAGTGCTTGTTTAGTATTTTGGTCTAGTATCTGAACCGTTATTCGAGCTACACACTCTAGTATTCTTGTCTGCATTCCTCCACAATTGGTAATTATTGCAAGTGCAGTTTTGAGAAATTGTTTATGGTTGTTGAAGACATGCATGTTAAAAATATTACATGCTCTGGTGCTCATACAATGTTGTGCCAATCAACATAATGTTTATTGATTTTTGCATTGAAGTCTATTCCTAGCCAACTTCTTGGGGTAATTGTGATACAGTGAATTAATTTTTCTATGCGGATATATGTGTGGCCTATTTTAGGTCTATGTCGACAATGTAGCATATTGGAGGTTTGAATTACTTTCTTGGAAATATTTTATGAATGATTGGGGCTAAAAGTTTGTATTTTTTTGGGAAATATTAAATGCATCTAATTAGGCTGACCTAATTGATGCTTGTGGAAAATATCAGGTATATAAATGAACATGTTGGATAGTTTTGTGTGTGGGTGATAGAGATAGAGGAATAGTAGTTGCAAAATCAATGAAGCAGTTGTGAATGAAAATTTGAAAGTGAGCAAAAATGATGAAGTGTGTTGAATCAGTCTATTGAGCATCACCGGAACTACATCAACACTTGTTAGGTGCACTATTCTCAATTCATTTTGGCTGTAAATCCCAATTTTGTTATGTCAATCATTTTTGTAGGCAGTGAGCCTCTCTTGTAAGCAATGAGATTTTGTATCAGGACAGTGAGCTAATCCTCATCATGGTTTTTCCCTTCTTGGGTTTTCCATGTTAAAAATTGGTGTTTATTATGTTAAATTACTTTATGTTATTTGTGTTTCATGCTCTTACTTAATAATATAATAGTGTGGTTGTGGAATTAATAATTGTTGAAGTTTTAAGTTTGAATTTTGTGACAACTAATTCACCCCCCACTCTCAGTTGTCTTGCGCCTGATTAAAACACCCAAAATGGATAGTAGGAACTAGATAAGTTCAACAAACACTCAAAAATAAGTAATGTAATGAAAATAGATAGGAATTTCCAAATTTTAAACAAGATAATATGCTAATTATACTATGTAAAAACCAAAAAATGATGTCTTTTAATTCCAATTTTTATTTTGAAATGCACTTGAATTTGATCAATTAACCTTAGTGTGAATAATTTAAAAAAACAAAAATTCTGGAAAGTAAAACATAGGTTTGAATATAGAAACACATATTGCAAACTAATGGTTTTTAATGCCTAGAAATTTAGAAAAAGTCTTGATTAGGGACTCATTCACCCATGGGTGAATGGGTCTTGCTTCGGGGTTTTGAAAAATCAATTTACAGATTTCTAAGTTAATACTTATGTTTTTAGATTCTGGTTACAAACAGGTAGTTACAACTTCAAATTTCTTGAAAATCGGATCTAAATGCAAGTGTAAAATGATTTTAAATGATAAGAAAAAAGACCTAATTTGAAATGCAATTTTGATTCAAGCTTTGATTAAAGGTTGATCGTGGTAATGGTATGTAAACACTTTTGCAAAAGTGATGAAATTTTAATTTTTCAAATTTTAAAGCACGCAAAATGCAAACTCAAAACCCTAAATTAGATGAAATTAGGAGGCTATCTGGGACTCATTCCTCTATGGGAAAATGGATCTTTTTTCATGGATTTCCAACAACTTACAGGAGCCTCTGATGTCAATATGTAGCTTTTGTTTGATCTGTGTTGTAGTGTCAAAAAGTTGAAAATAAAATTTGTACGTGAATTTCCATGAATCAACGACGTCTTTGATAACTTTTCCAACTTTGAAACTTTTCTAATCTTGCACTTCAAAAGATCTTCAATCCTTCTTTAATCTATAATCTACAACACAAACACAAGAGGGAGAGAATTTATGTTTTTGGTGAATGGGGGTTTTCCTTGGCCAAACCCCATATGGGTAATTAAACCTTGAATTGAAATAATAAAATGTGAAAGGAATGATGAATGAATAATGCAATGTTGCATCTCACAAAACCCTTGAATAAACCTTTCGAAATTTGTAATGTTGATCTTGATCTTGCATGAGATAGCTTCAATGGATATGGATTGTGATGCTTCAAGTTTGACTTTGAATGCTTGCTTGAATATTTGAAACCTACATCACAATGTTAGCTCCAAAAACATGCATGATGCTTAAGACATTGACATGATGCTTGAGATCTTGATTGTTGTGATAAATCATTGATAAATCTGCTCTTGAATTCCCTTGATCATAAACTTTGATATACTTTGTGCTCACTTTAGTTTCTAGATTACTTAGGAAAAACATAGACTTGACTTGATGAAATAACCTTGTATTTATAGGTATGTATCCTTAATTTCCTAAAAAATTAAACATTACAAGCCAACACCAAAATTTGAATTTAGAGATATTAAAATATCACCAAAAAAATATTTTAAATTTAGGTTCAAAGGCCTAGGGAGGACCCACTTACCCATGGGTGAATGGATCTCAAGTCCCTATTCCTGGAACACATATTTCTCAAGGTAATGTGTTATGTGTTGGCATTAATTATTGTCAAGTTTCCCTTTCAGAAAATATAATTTATTAGGCTTGTAGATACAAAATAAGGATTATTAAGGCATAATTAAGTTCAATTTAATTAAGAGGGCCCAAACAAAGTATGAAAATGTACAGGAGTACATTTTTCTACACTACAAGTATAAAACCCACTATCTTTATCACCTATGATCTAGTCTTTAGAATGATTCCTCTAAACATATTTTGCTAGAGTTTTTGTAGCAACTTCTTCTAAATCTTCAGTACTAATATTAATTGGTTCTTCATCATCTTCTACTTTTTGAATGCTAGTAAACTGAATAGACTCATAAACTATCACATTTGTAATTTAAACTATTTTCTTCAATCCTTTTTTATAACATTTGTAAGCTTTAATTCTTAATAAACAATTAGAAAAATATCTTCATATGATCTGGAATAAAAGTTACTCAATTTTTCCTCATCTCTCTTGATGTAGTACTTGTTGGACCAAATATTTTTTGGTGTCTTACTAATGTCAGTCTTCCTATCAATAACTTATATGGACTCTTCTTCATCTTATGCTTGATTTGAAATCTATTCAAAATATATACAACAGTCTATGTAACTTCCCTCTATTACCTATATTGTAGATTTTCTTGACATAACATAGTTCTTGCAATCTTTTGTATAGTACAGTTCTTTCTTTTTGTAACTCAAGTTTGTTATAGAGTTCTAGAAGCAGATATTTGCCTCTAGATCTCATGCTCTTCACAAAATCTATCATACTTCTCAACAATAAATTCTCCACCTCTATCTGATATCAAAACTTTGATTTTCCTTTCTGTTTCACTTTCTACCAACACCTTGAATTCCTTAAACTTCTCAAATACTTTTAACTTCTCTTTCGGGAATGTTATATAAATCATCCCATTATAATAATCAATCAATATCATAAAATACCTCTCATTATGGACTCTTAGTCCTCATTGGTCTGCACACATCTATATGAACCTGATCTAATGGTTTTGATGTGGAATACTCCTTAGCAGGACATTTACTTCTTGTCTTCTTTCCTTCATGACATGACTTCTAGCTGATTAATTGAGGCTTCTTAATTTTTGGCATATCCTAGACCAACCATCTTGAGCTCATCTTCACAATATCATCAAAATTCATATTTCCTAACCTTTAGTTTCAAAGCTATCTTTCATCTTTCTACATAGTGAGACAACTCTATCTCGTTCATCCCACAATAATGCGTTACACTTTTTGGTCAAGCTTGACATTGAAATTTCAACATTTTCAACAAAGTCTTCACTTTCTGACACCTATAGTAGGTGAACTATTAGGAATTTGAAGATGATGCAAACTAGTGATTTGTGAAATTTTTTCTATAGATTTTAAATGTGTTTAAAAAAAAAAAAATTGTATTTTTTTGTCTCTCCTTTGATAACTTGTTTTTAATAGTAAACAATGTTTTTAGAAAGAAATGTGCACTTTGTATCACATAATTTTTTTCTAGAAAGGATAAAATTATGATTCTTTTGAATTTAGGAAGGTAACACCAATATCTAGTGATTGCATTTCATTACATAACATTTTGTTGAATATTTTTCTTTCAATTAAGTTTTGAAGTCAAACCAATTACAATTTAGACATAGGTGCACTTTGAATAGCATAACTTTTTTTGTATGTACTAAAATTCACTTTTTGGTTTGAACAAAGATATTAATACCTAGTGTGTAGAGATTTTTCAAAAAAAATTTGACTAATTTATTATTTTTCCACATGTGTAGAACAAACAACTTGATTTTTGGTGAAAAACCTATGTTTAGTAAAACTAAAATAAAAACAAAATAAAAACAAAAATAAAATATATTACATTTATAAATGTTGAAAAAACTTTTTTAAGGACTATGGTCCTCCAACTTGGTTTATCAAGTTGACTCCATTTGTACCTCCTTATCGAGCTTCAAAGGTCAAAAAAGGGCATAAATTATGAAATGGGGGAGGGGAAGGTGAAGAAAGAGGGGTTCATTTAAAATATTTAAATATCATTAAATAGAATTAATTCTAAGGGGAGGTGTTTTAATGAAGCCCCTTCATTTGAAGGGGGTACTTGATTCAAAAAAAAAATTATGGGAGGCTTTAATTTTTGTTTGTACGAATATTTGTAACCCAATATTGTGGGAACACCCATCCATTCACCTCACTGAGATGCTAAATGTCACTATCAATCCTTCTTCCTTCCACAATCAATTTAGAAATGCTTGATTCCCTGAATTCACAACCTTCAACACTAAAATATAGTTTGTAGCCTTTTTCAAACATCTAATTGACACTTAACAAATTTTTCTTTAAATCTTTAACATGCAAAACATCATGTGTCTTGGTTTTACAACCATCAAGACTTAAATTACCCTTACTAGAGATTTTAGTAACTAAACTGTTTCCAAGAGTCACTAAACCACATCAAAATTTCTTGAAATTCATGAACTTAATATTGTCTCAAGTTATATGGGTAGAGAAACCACTATCAATAATCCACAAGTTCTCCTTTTGAGCATGTATTGCAGTTTGAGAAATCATTGACTTTTTAGAATTCTCTTCAAGAACCTTCTTCAAAACTTCTCTTGATTCATGACTTCTACTTTTTGATTCTTTTCTCTCACTTTTCGGCAAAGGAGGACTCATAAAATTGCTTTTGATATTATATCCCTATTTTTCAGATCTTCTTCTTTTCTCCCACACATGAATAAATCCATCATTATATCTAATATTTTCATCTCTTGGCATGGTTCTTTCAAATCATGAACTTCTAGAGTCTGTCACTTGTGGACTTTCCTTAGTAGTATTCTCAGAATGTTCAGTCACCTTCTTCTTTTGATCATCAAAACCTATTCCAATTTTGATATGTGAAAATATTTAACTCTCTAAAATATGATCTAGGGTCTTAGTACATTTACCAAGCTTCAACTGCAATTGTCGGTTCACCTTTTCATGCTCTTTTCCTCCTGCCATAATTTTTTCTTCAAGCTTAGAACATGGTCTTTGTCTCTTGATAGAAACTTTTCTGTTAGAACCTCTATTGGTAGTGGTTGCCACAAATGATGTTAACGCTGATTATTGGTTGCCATTGTTGACAATATTTAGTTTAGGCTAACAATGATGTATGGTTGTGTTGTTGAAGTTCATGATTAGATGTCAAGCCTTATTTGATGTTCATCAAATAAGTATTGAGTATTTTTGTTGTCAAGAGAATTAGTTTCATAGTAAGATCAGATTTAGAAGTATTGTTGATGATGGATAGATTGTGTTGATGTTATATAGTATGTTCCATGCTCTCTCTTGTTGTTCCTAATCAAGTATATATTGTTGAAAGAACTGTTTTCCCTCTACAAGTTGTTGAATTTTTTTAGGTCAAGAAGTTGCTTTGAAGTCTATTTGGGAGAATGATTCACATTCCTCTGCTGTTGAAGATCTGGTCTACTAGTTTGAAACTTAGTGTTTGTGTTCTGTGGATGTACTCTAATATTTTCATGTCACCATTGTTACTAGGGAGGTTTTTGTGAATTGTAGAAGGTTGGAAATATTGTTCGCTGTCTGGACTAGTTTGTAAATTGCTCCACATTTCTTCGCATTGATTTCTTTTCTCCTAAAGCTTTTTGAATGTTTTTTCAATGTTTGCACGATGTCTCAATTCTAATTACATGTGTTGAAGTGGTCCACAAGTTGATTTTTTAATGTAATATCTCATGACTACATTTTGTATCTCTAGAATGAAGTATTTTGTTCATGTTTGGTTTGTGGTGGCTATAAGCGGCATGAAAGTATGGAAGATGTGTTTGCAAGTTTTATTGGATGTTCATGGAGCATCCCCATGTTATTTTCATGTTGTTGGTTGTTCTCCTTGGTTTTGCATTGTGTCTTGAGTTGGTTTTCTAAGTTATTTGTGGATATCTAGCTGACAAGTGTTGTTCTCTTGCTTGTGCTAAATGCTTAATGGTTTTTACTAGCATATGAAATTGTGTTATGATAGATTTGGGTATTGACCTATCTTGCTAAGGACCACATTGTCTTGAAAGTATGTTTTTAGGCCGACTGGTTATGTGCTTCACATTTCATCTACACATTTCCCTATTGCCGACTTGGATGGTTATGTGCCAACATGTGAATTATTTTGGATCACATTGAAAGATGCAATAAGACTATTTTTGGTCCTCTCTATCCTTAGGTGTGGAAATGGAAAAAGTATCCCTTTACTTTTCCTTGCTTATTCTATCCCTCCTTGTTAAATTGAGCAATACTGATTAGAAGAATTTATTAAAGCCTGTTCTCACAATTCTCACACATTTCTAGGTTTTCATTACCATTGGCTTTTATTCCTTATTTGGTCTTATTTTGCATCCACATTTCATTTAATGTATCTTTCCTCAGGATAATCCCTCGACATAAAATGTATAATCCAATGGGTATGTGTGTAGGATCATCATGGAAAATAAACCTTAAGTGGCAACAAATTCAAAAAAATCAGAGTTAAGCAACTTGACGTTAAAATTTGAATAAGTTATCTATATTATTTCAAAAATATGTAAAAATAGAATTTGTGGCAAATTGAATGTAGTTTCTAAACTACTAGGTTTTATTTTAAAAAAAAAAATCTATTTGGTGAAAATATGAAATTAAATTTAGTAATTCTAAATTCAAAGAAAAATAAGAAGTAGGTGTCGGGCCTAACCACACCCGTAACAATAATGAAACATACTTTTTTATAAGATTTTAGACATAATTAGATGACCTTACAAATCTAGATGTGGATGCATATTTTTTTGTAATTTTTTCCAAGTAAATAATTAATTATGAATTTTTATTACAACTTTTAAAAAATATAAAAACCTCAGATGTTGTTTGACCACCTTTAACTTGGTCAAACTTCCATGAAATTCATTTTTTCTTTTAATCCTATAGTATACAAAGTATTGTGAATGTGATGCGCTGTTTTAGATTCTAAAATATGCGATATCGCTTTGAAAGTCAGATTTTTTTCAATCACCTATCAATCAACACTTTAGTCATAATTCAAATAGAAAAATGAATAATAATTATTTATTAAATTCAAAGTAAAGCATATTTTATATTGGTGGAAAGCTAAGAATACCTTTTAAAACCCCATTCATTTTATCAATTTTGGGTAAAAAAGCTACCACATACCCTACAAATACCCATCATATTGCCACTTTTGGGTCTATCATTATCCCTCGCATTAATAACTCTTAATTATAATTTAGGTGTTTTTAGGTTGTATGGCCTAGATTTGGTGATCTAGGACTCATACAAAACCTTGGGCATATGAGTCCCACCTAGATTTTTGGGTCACTATCCTGATTTCACTTCATTCTAAGAATTTTTGAAAATGTGTCCCATAGTTATACCTAATGGGACTCATACACCACGTTTGGTGTATGAGTCATGTATGGGCCAAAATTAAATTTAATTAAAATTCTTGGTGGTATTATTCTCCTAGATCTAATTTTGGCTTGTAATTTTGTAATTTCAAGAAATTTGGCATAAGCAAGTATAAATAAAAGGTTATTTCACTCATTTTCATCCTAAGCTTTCAAGTATCATGCATTCCAACAAATTATATTTCACAAGAGTATTCAAGTGTTTACAAGATAATTCAAGAGCATTCAAGGGAAAATTATCAAGTTATTTAGAGCATTATTCAAGTATCAAGCATCATGTCAAACTCATTGTGCATCATGTTTATTTTTGAGCTAACAATTGTGATGTAGGGTTTGGTGATTCAAGCTAGCATTCAAGTCAAGATTTGTATCCATTAGAGTCATTTCATACATTTTTGCAACATCTTTTTCTAGGGTTTGTTGAGTTGTAACATTGCATGTTGTTCATTCATCATTGCTTCTTTTCAAGGTTTGATTACCAAAATGGGGTTTGACCAAGGCAAACCCCTTTCCACTAACAATTTTCTTTCCCTCTCTTTAGTGTGTGATTTGTAGATCTAGGTTGAAGGCATATTGAGGAGAAAGTTTGGAGAAATTTTTCAAGTATTCAAAGTTTTCAAAGTTGCCACTTTGTATTGGAGATCATTAGAAGACATCTATAGGTTGCAAATCAAAGTTTCGGATTCAGAAATAAAATGGAAATGATAGAGTAGAAATTGAAGAGTAGAATTAGAATTAGAATTTCTAGAAAACCATAACTAGACTAATACACCACTTCTAGCATATGAGTGCCACTATAGGAAAATTTCCAATTTTTTGTAGATCCAAAATCTACATTGCTAGAAACTTGTTCCTACCCAGAAACCCTAATGTGGGACCAAATCACCTAGCCTTGCATATGAGTCTCAATCAGCTTTAAATTTAGTTTTTTCACATTTCAGAGCTTCATCCAGTCCTCTTTAGGTTTCCAGGTGCACACTTTTGATCTCTCAACTTTTTGTTATATTTTACATGCTTTTCTAGGTCATTTAGTGAAGTATTGCATTGCATTAGGCTGAAGCATTAATTCTTGCATTTCATTATTCTTTCCAAGCCCTAGCTTGGTGGTGAACCCCTCTCTAGTTTATAGTTAGACCCTAGGACATCCCTATTGCAAGATCACTTTCTCCTTTTCATACTCTAGATTGATATCTCTATGGTTTCCCTTCAATGAAATCATTGTGAAATGTGTTGTTCTATGTCCTAAACAATAAAGAAAAACCATTTTTACGTCATTTCATTTTGGTGAACTTGCATTTAGAACACATCATTTCTGAGTTGGATTTCATCATCATCCTAGATCTTGCTTGCATTAACATTGCATTGTATTTTTCATTAGTTAATTGGCATTCTAGGGTTTCTAATTTTTGTGTTAGTGAAAGTGCATATAGGTTGCATTTTGCATCTCAAATCATCTCAAATTATTTGAAAAATGCATTTTCATTTGGTCTATAGATCATGCAAACTAAAAAGCATAAAAATCATTTAAAAGTTTATGAAAAGTGTGAAAAAAACCCTCACTGGGACTCATATGCCCCTCTAGGTGATTTAGTCCTAGTGCAGATTTTGAACTACATTTTCTAGAATTAAAAACACTATTTATATGATCTTGTTTTCTATTGATAAATTTTTGTTTTAGTTTACAAAGTTTCTATTATATTGCTTAAATTCAAAATTGAATCTAAAGAATCTCATTTATGATTGTTGCATAGTGTAATTACCTTGATAGAATCTAAAATTTACATTGCATTCCATCATGGATATGTGCTTTGGTAAGCTTTGGATTTCCTTGAAGTCCTTAGTGGATGTGTCAAGTTGTGCTTTTGGTAATGACCCTAATTAAATTAAACTTACTCATGCTAACTCTAGTCCTAATGCATGTCCTCCTCATGATGTTGACATCATTGGAGAAGATGATGACAACATGAATAAATTCCTAAATGTTTTCCTTAACAACCTTGAAGCTAATGCATCCTTTTATCCTTCAATGAAACAACCAACACCCCAGATAATACCACCACCTAATATGTTTGGTTACATACATCATGAAACTTAGACACAAGCTGAACCTAAGTTCCCTACAATAGGTGAACCTAGTTCCTCTAAGAAAGAAAATATTCAACCATACTATGTTAACAAAGTGACAAACACTCTTATCAATATAGAAGAGACATATGGAAAAGGATTTATTATCTTGAGTAAACAAGGATGTGATACAACAAGAGAACATGAAATTCAACAACTCTTAGAGAAAATACCAATTGAAACTACAAAAGGGTTAGGATATCAAGATCCTCCTCTTGGTATGAATGTCCTCCTTCCTAAAAAAAACAATGATTCGTAACGATGATAAGGATGAGAGGATTGTCTTAGGTCCTCCTCAAAATTCAACTCGAGAAATTGGTGAATATAGCAAGCATAAAAGACCTTACAAACTAAAGAAACTACAATTCCCTTACCCACCAACTAATATTGAAAGAAATTTACAAATACTTCTATACCGAGGACTGATTACTTACCTCCCATAAGAGAAGACCAAAAACCAAATCCTAAGAACAAAAACACATCACATTGTGATATCATAGAGTTCTTGGACATAGTACTGATGAGTGTCATGCTTTACAACAAATATTTAAAAAGATTGATATAATAGAAATAGTCCCTTAAAGTGGTCCCCTTTCACTCCTTGTCATGTAATGGTTGTAGGATGTTAACATTCTCACTATTACATACTTCTAATTCATTGCAAATCATTTCAAAATGTAAGGAGATCCTTCTCATCACCTACCTCAGCTCATTCTTTTCTTGCACTAAGTGGGAGAAAGAATTGAATAGCCTTTTCCTAGTAATGCATTTTTCATTGTCCCTTTAATAGCTAGTTGTCGCCTTCGATATACAATGAACATGATTGGGATGCGTACAACCTGATTTAGGTTGAATCACATGGGCCTTACTAGTCTTTTGTCAGTGTATCCTCTATTTGTACCTACATTATTTTCTATGTCATAATATTCTATCTTTTTCATCTTTTTTTCGACATTTATGTCTCTGTTGACCTTAAAATATTTTTCTTTTCTTTTGTTTTGTGTTTTCCTTTTGGGGATGATGCAAGGCTTCAATACATTTATGTCTCTTCCATGTTGACCCAAAAGTTTTCTCTTTATCTTTTCATTTTTCTTGTATTTTCCTTTTGGTGATGATGCAAGGAATCGAGACATTCATGTTTCTTCCATGTTGACCTAGAAGGTTTTTCTTTGTTTTCACTCTCCTTGTGTCATTCTTCCTATTCTATGAGTATTTGGGGAATGATGATAGTTTTGAGCTCTATAAGAACATTGTAGCAAGAGCATACTGACCCCAAATCCATAAATCCCTTATGTGTGTTTGGAGTTTCATTTTGGGGGCAACCCACTTCCTTTCCTTTTCATAATGTAGATTTATTTGGAAACATATGACTTGGCATAGTTCTTTCCAAGTTAGCTCTCATGTCTTCTTTATTGTTAGCATTTATCATTTGCTACTTTAAGGTAATTTTTCACAACATGGTGTTTAGCAATTTCTTTAAAGTAGGGGCATACATTGACATTATTCTTTTGCATTTTTTTATTTTTCATGTTTCATGGTGTAGTCTTCTTATTTCATACAATGAATTTTTTGCTTTGTGGTTGACATTGGGTGTGATGTACCTCAAGTGTGTGATATCTCTTGGAATATTATATTCCTCTTAGTGGCTTGATGTGACACACTTCATCCCCTAAGTTACAAATATTTTATTTTTTGATTGGTCCTCTCTTGGAGACATTAGGAATAATGTTCCCCAAGTTAAAGACCTCACATGAAATAAACAAGACTCCTTTGAACATTCTTTACATTATTTTTGTAGTTGCAATTTCAATTATATCGCCACCATGCATAACACACCTTGCATTCCTATGGAGCCATCTTTTTTATTCATGAGTTCCAAGCATACAAAGCTTTGCTTGCCTCATGAAGCTCGAAGTTCATTTTTGTGTGGTTCCTTATTAGAGTTATCAGGAGGTATAGCTTTGGTATGGTTGGATGGGAAGCCGATTCAAGGCATGACTTTCCCTTAGCCACTCACGTGTGTGTGTGAGCACATACTAGATGCATGTGTATGTGTCTCACCTTCTTGGATTACTCACCCAATAGATAGCCTAGAGTTTTGTTGCCTCAAAGTAAGCGTGCATTTTTAGATAGACAACCTAGATCAGATCCACATCACGATGGACAAACAATCAAAGATTGATCCACCCATTTTTTTGTGTTTTTCTTCTCTCCTTGTCTTTGGGAGTGTATGCTTATGCCTTGTTGTTGCTCTATACATCATTTTCATGTGATTTTTTTGTTCCTATGTTCATTTTTTATAGGATCTTGATCATTGTCATCCTACCTTACTTACATTGGTGCATTTGAATCCCTCTTGATGTGCGTTCATCTACTTTACTGTGAGTTTGAAGCAAGTTCGTCCTCTCACTAAAGTGGGGGCTAAATGTGGCAATGGAAAAAGTATCCCTTTACTTTTCCTTGCTTGTTTGGGCCCTTCTTTTTAAATTGAGCATAATGTTTCCTTGATTTAGTGTTGTAATGTGTTTGAAACATTCACATTAGGTCTTGGTCCCTTCTGAGCTAAATGAACTTAATTGTACCTTATTCAAGGTGTTGTAAAGTGTTGTACCACACTTTCACACTTTTCTAGGTTGTCAATATTATTGGGCTTCTATATGCCTTATTTGACCTTATTTTACATCCACAAGCCTCATTTAATGCATCTTTCCAAGGATAATCCTGACATAAACTATCATCCAATCATAATTCAGGTCTTTTTAGGTCATGTGGCCCAGATTTGGTGATCTGGGACTCATACACCACCTTGGGTGTATGAGTCCCACCTAGGTTTTTGGGTCTCGATCCTGATTTCACTTCATTCTAAGCATTTTTTTATAATGTGTCCCCATAGTTATGCCTAATGGTACTCATACACCACTTCTAGCATATGAGTCTCGTGTGGCCCAAAATTAAATTTAATTCAAATTCTTGGTGATATTTTACTCTCCTAGATCTGATGTCAGCTTGTAGTGTTGTAATTTTAAGAAATTTAGCATAAACAAGTATAAATAAAAGGTTATTTCACTCATTTTCATCCCAAGATTTCAAGTATTAATTCATTCTAGAAAATTAGAGTTCACAAGAGTATTCAAGTGTTTACAACATCATTCAAGAGAATTCAAGTGTAGATTATCAAGTGATTTAGAGAATTATTCAAGTATCAAGCATCATGTCAAAGTCATCATGCATCATGTTTATTTTGGAGCTAACAATTATGATTTAGGGTTTGATGATTCAAGCTAGCATTCAATTCAAGATTTATCATATTCAAGCAAGAGTCAAGATCCACATCCATTGGATCCATTTCATACATGGTTGCAGCATCTTATTCTATGGTTTGGTGAGTTGTAACATTGCATGTTGTTCATTGATCATTCCTTCATTTTATTCCATTTCATTTCAAGGTTTGATTACCAAAATGAGGTTTGACCAAAGAAAACCACTTTCTACTAACAAAACAAAATTTTCCCTCACTTTAGTGTGCGATTTGCAGATCTAAGTTGAAGGCATATTGTAGAGAAAGTTTGGAGAAAGTTGTCAAAGTTATCACTTTGCATTGGAGATCATTGGAAGACATCTACACTTGTTACAAATTAGAATTTCAGATCCAAAAATCAAGTGGAAAGGACATGGAAGACATTGAAGAGAAAAATCAGTCTTTGAATTTTTAGAAATCCCTTTAACTGGACTGATACACCACTTCCGGCATATGAGTCCCACTATAGGAAAATTTCCATATTTTTGTAGATCCAAAATCTACATTGTCAGAAACCTGTTCATGCCCAGAAACCCTAATCTAGGACTAAATCACCTAGTCTATCTTATGAGTCCCACTTAGCTTTAAATTTAGTTTTTTTATCATTTCAAAGCTTCATCTAGTCCTCTTTAGGTTTCTAGGTGCACACTTTTCATCTCTCAAATTTTTATTCTATTTTACATGATTTTCTAGGTCATTTAGTGAAGTATACCATTGCATTAGGCTTAAGCATTAAGTCTTGCATTTAATTAGTCTTTCCAAGCCCTAGCTTGGTGGTTAACCCCTCTTTAGTTTATAATTATACCCTATATCATCCCTATTGCAAAATCAATTTCTCCTTTGCATACTTTAGATTGAGATCACTAGGGTTTCCCTTCAATTAAATGATTGTGAAATGTGTTGTTTCATGTCGTAAACCATAAATAAAATCCATTTTTATAGTGTTTCATCAAGATAGGACTATAGTAGGTTGATGAGGTTGACTTGGTGTAATTTTTATTTTTATCCTTTCCTGGCCAACCTAATTGAAGTTGTGAAGTATGGCGGTGGATATAAATGCAAGATTGTTTTAGTTGTAACTAAAACATGTTTGGATAACTGCGAAGAAGTGTTAGTGTGGAATGTATTGAATATCTAGTAGAGTAGGTTCTAAAGTGTGAAGAAGAAAGATCATATGTGTTTGAATGCCTTAGTTAGCAGAGTGAATTGTTGACAAATATTGTAATTCTTTATAAATATTTTGTATCTTTCTTTGAGATAGTGAATCTCATCAGTTCCTTTGTATCTTTCCCTTGGAGTTGTATTTTCTCTAAATTTTTAAGTCCTTTGTATCTTTCTCTAAGGTTGTGCACCTTATTTTTCAAGTATTTTTTGGTAGTGAGCCTTTATATTGTGAGTTAACTCTCACTGTGGTTTTTCCCTCATTGGGATTTCCATGTAAATCTAGTGTCATCTTATGGATGTGTGTTTCTTTTTCTATTTTCATTGCTTCTTATTTGGTTAAGGATACAATTTCTATACTTTTCATTGTTGAATATTTCTAAACTTTTGAAGGTTTAAACTAAGTTATATCATCCTTTGCTAAAAATTTTCTTAATTTTTTTGATTGGGTTAAGAATTTAGTATTGTGTTGAAGGGTTCAAGTTCCAGAGAGGCTTAAGTTTTATAGACAATAATTCACCCCCCTCTTAGTATCTAATGTACTCAACATTTAGTATCAGATAGGTTCCTCTACAGAAGCTTAACCTCTTGAGGTAAAGGTTTGAAATGGAACATGATGGATCTTACAAGGGTCCTAGGTTTCATTGGACTAATTTCACTCTTTGGAAATTAAGAATGGAAGGCCATCTAAACTCTCTAGGGTTTGGTGTATAAAAATTAGTTAAAGATGGTTATGTTGCTCATGCTTCTCCTCCAATTGATCTAGATGAAATTATTTTATATGAGAACATTTCCAAGGCTAAATATTCTTTCTTATGTGGATTGGATGATTCTGAGCTTTTGAAGGTGATGAGTTTTAGCTCTGATAAGAATGTTTGGGAAAATTTTAGCAACATCCATGAAGAAGATACTAAAGTAAATCAAGCCAAGATAAAAAATTTGAAGAGCATATTTGAGACCTTAAGAATGTTAGAGGATCAAGACATTCCAAGTTATATGCTCTAGGTACATGAAGTTGTTACTGGCATCACTGGTCTTGGTGGTGTGGTCAAAGATGGTGAGATTGTGATAAAGGTTATGAGTTCCCTCCCTAGACCCTATAGTCAAAAGGTGTTTTACATTGAAGAATCTAAGGATTGGGATCAATACTCTATTGATGAAAGGTTTGGTACTATTACTACCTTTAAAATGAGAGAATTTGATAAAGATGTTCCGAAAAGGGAAGATGCATTCAAAGACAATAAAAATATTGAAGATGAAGTTGTCGATCAGAATGATGAATTTGATGAGGTTGAAGCAAATTTATAAGAAGACTAAAGAAAGGAACTAGAAAATAAAAAAGTAAGCTACCTTTCAAATGCTTTAATTCTAGAAGGATTGATCATTTTGTATCTAAATTTCCTTATAAAGAATCAGATGATAGTAAAAAAGTGATAAATTTAAAAAGTGTTTCTACTCTAAGGAAGTAGTTGTTCCTATGAAAATGATGATATTGACTGAAATGATGAAACCCTATTCATGGATTTGAAAGGTAAGAAAAACAATATTGGAGAATGTAAGAGGTTTGGTACCTTGCTGAATAATAAGGTTAGTGGAAGATCTATGACTATATAGACCACCTTTCATGCAAAGGAAGAATTCAATGCTTGGGTGATTGATAGTGGTTTTTCTCACCACATGACTGGTGATACAAGAAAATTCATCAGTCTCAATAAGGTTAATGGTGAAGCTATTAAGTTTGGTGATGATCAGTCAACACAAATCTATGGAAAAGGTGATATAACAATTAATGGAAAGAAAAAAACTGAAGATGCTCTTTATGTAAGAGGTTTGAAGCATAGTCTTTTGAGTGTCTATAAAATGTGCAACAAAGGATACAATATTACTTTACATGCTAATGGTTGTGACATTAAAAAGGAAGGGTTTGAAAGACTAGTTGCTAAAGGAATAAGGACAAATGGTAATGTCTATCATCTAAAGGAGGAAAATGGAAGAATCTACTTATTGGATCAGTCTAGTGATTGTTGGTTATGGAAAAGGAGGATGGGTCGTATCAACTTTGATAATATGGTGAATATCAGTTCCACTCATGTAGTGAGAGATATGCCTAAGATAACCAAGCCTACAAACACATTGTCCAAAGAATGTCAAATGCGAAAGAAAATAAGGACTAGTTTCAAAAGGATTGCTCTATTTCAATGCCTTTAGAGCTGATCCAAAATAATCTTTGCAGAACTACAAGAACTGGGAGTCAACAAGGTTAAAGATATTTCATACTGCTTATAAATGATTACACTAGAATGACTTGGGTTACATTTTTAAGAGATAAATCAAAATCTCTTGATAAGTTTAAGATCTTTAAGATAAAATTTGAGAATGAAATTCATATCAAAATCAAGTGTTTATGTTCAAATAGAGGAGGTTAATTTACTTCATATGAATTTGAAAAGTTTTGTGAAGATCATGGAATTAGGATACATGGATCTACTCCTAGGACCCCGGAACAAAAGGGGATAGTAGAAAGGAAGAATATAACGATGCAAGTGATGTCTAGGATAATGATGAAAGATTTTGATCTTATAGATATATATTCAAAGGAAGCAGTTCAAATTGATGTCTATTTTCTTAAAAGGTTATAGTTGAGGTTCAAAAACAAAAATACCCCTTATGAACTATCGTATGGAAGACCTCACACTATTAAATACTTCAAAATATTTGGCAACAAATGTTACATCAAAAGAGATGAAGGAAATTTTGGTAATTTTGAATCAAGGTGTGAGGAAGGAATCTTTCTTGGTTACTCAACTAGAAGAAAGGATTACAAATGCTACAATAAGAGATTGGGAAGGATGATTGAAAGAAAAAATGTTAAATTATATGAGGACTTGTGTCAGATATCACAAGAACCAAAGGTTTGCAGATCTAATATTCCTCCTTGGATTGAAGAAGAAGTAGAAGAGAAATAAGATAAGGAACTAGAACCAAAGAAGGTCCTTAAGACTCCAAAAAAATATGTTTAGAAGAATCACTCTGTAGATCAAATCATTAGAGAGAAGAAAACATGCATGTTGAGTAGGAGAAATTTTGCAATAGAAAATGAGCAAGTAAATTTGTGCTTCTTGTTAAAAGTAGAGCCCAAAAAATTTGTTGATGCTAGAAAAGATGAAGGCTAGATAAAATAAATGGAAGAAGAGCTAGATCAGATAAAGAAGAATTAGACTTGGGAACTAGTTCCTAGACATGCTGACAAGAATGTGATAAGAACAAGGTGGGTGTTCTGGAACAATCTAGATGAAGATAGTGAAGTTGTGAGGAATAAAGCTACATTGATATGTAAATTATATTCTCAATTTGATGGTATTTATTTTGAGGAGAAATTTTCTTCGGTAGCAATAATTGAGGCAATAATAATGTTTCTTTCTCTTGTTCCTCATAAGAACTTTAAAGTTTATTAAATGGATGAAAAGTTAGCCTTCCTAAATGGGGATCAAGAAGAAGAGCTATATATTGAGCAACCAATGGATTTCAGTTATCAGAAGATCCATATATGGTTTGTAGACTCAAGAAAAATTTCTATGCTCTCAAACAAGCTCCACGAGCTTGCTATGCTTAGTTAAATAAGTATTTATTTCAACAAGGATTCAAGAAAGGTTATGTAGACAACAATCTTTACATTAAGGTTCGAGAAGAGAAGTTTTTGATTGTGGTTGTATATGTTGATGAAAACATCTTTGGTGGAGATGATTATATGTGTAAGATGTTTGTAGAAGAGATGCAAAAATAATTTGAAATTTCAGTGATTGGTTAGTTGTCTATTTTTCTTGGGCTTCAAATTGTTCAGCAAGATAATGGTATTTTTATTTCTCAACTTAAGTATGTAAAGGATATGTTGAAGAAGTTTGGCATGGATGATTCCAAACAAGTAGGTACTCATATGCTAATTGGTTGTCACTTCATCAAATTTGATGAGTCTTCATAGGTTGATTAGACTCTTTATAGGTTTATGATTGGAAGATTATTATACCTAACTACCTCTAGACCTAATATTATGCATGCAGTATGTTTGGTTGCCAGATTTCAAAAAAATCCTAAGAAATCTCATGAGAAAGTAGTAAAAAGAATATTTATATATTTGAAGGGAACTCCAGATTATGGTTGGTGGTATAAGAAGGATCAAAATTTC
>VDFB02379711.1:242062810-242251305 GCA_007258455.2 Sequoia sempervirens
CATGAGTCTATAACAAAAGTTCAGGAACATGATGTGGACCCATTAGGTAAAGAGAACCACTCTAATGTTCTTTTAATTAATCAACTACTTGTAACAATAATAATAAAACATATCAGTTTAACATTTCTTTCTTATTGCAGCAGACCCCCCCTTGAAGCGGCGTCCACGTCATGAGCAGACGACTACGCATACATTAAGATCACAAGCAAAGGGCAGAACAACTAAAGGGGGGATAGATATTGATTTAGAAAATGATACTCCACTTCAGATTTATGTAGCTTTCAAAAAGAAACAAAAAAAAAAGTGATTGTAATCATATCATGACAACCATATTTTTGATAATATGTAAAAACTGAAAGAATGATTATTATATGTTAATGAATGAATGTGAATATGTTAGTGTGAATGTCATATATGTTAATGAATGAATGTTATATGTTATTAATGGATGAATGAATGAATGTTATATGTTATTAATGGATGAATCAATGATTAATGTTATATGATTGGGTATGGGGTGAGAGTGATGTGTGAGGAAATGAGCTTCCACTGTCACGTGGTTGGCCTTGTTAAGTAGAGAATATTAAACTATACTCAAAACAAAGAGAATCTCAATAAGGTATTGCACTTTTCAATATAAGAAATGTATCATTTGAAGCATCAAACCAATATGCAGCCTGTATGTATGATCAGTCGTCAGTCTCCGCAATGGTACATTTCCACAAATATATATATACATAACCACCGACGAATCAACAGAAAGGCTCGACGAAGTTTCTATAGCTGCGATGACAATTTCGTCGTAACTCCCTACCCATTTCGTCGCCATTCTGACGATATTTCGGCATTGCTACCACACTACTCCCTACCTATTTCGTCGCACTTTTGACGAACTTTTAGTGTTCTTCCAACGCTACTCCTTGCTAATTTCGTTGCAAAGTCGATGAACTTTTTGTGTTGTTTCGACGCTGCTCCTTGCTAATTTCGTCGCAAAGTGAACGAACATTTGGTGTTGTTCCGACGCTACTACTTGCCTATTTCATCACACATTCAATGAACTTTTGGTGTTCTTTCGACGCTACTACTTTAGTATTTCGTCACTATTTCGATGAATGTTCCATGTTGTTTCCATGCTACTGCTTGCCCATTTCGTCGAACTGATGACGAACTTCTAGTGTAATTCGTCGGTGGATAAACAAAGGTTTCGTCGATATTCTGACAAAATCCTGAGGTATTTCACGATGCTTCCGACCGACAATTCTTCACCGTTATTTCGACGTTTAATTTATCGTCAGCCTTATGACGAAAAAACAGCGACGGAAAGATTTTCGCCATTGTGTTGCTCTTCCAATAGAGATTTGTCGAATGACCGATGAACGCCCGTTGGAAAATGGTGTCAAATCCAGTAGTGAAGTAAGAACACAATATCCAGAGTCTTATCTACTCCACCCAGAGGCTCGACCTTCTAGATCAAGATACCTATATACCCGATTCATAAGAATCTTTTCTCCATGGCTCATATAGCTACCACTGCTAGAAATTTCATAACCTGGGATAGCAATAGTCCACTACAACCACCTACTCCCCTAGATGTATGGAAAACCATACCCGCTAACACCCTCAAGGCTATTCCAATTTTTTTTTTAGAAGATTTCAAAACCCCATCTGAACACCTTCAAGATATAGTGGAGGTATGTAGGGTGCATAACATAGCAGAGAAAAATATTTCCCTTAGGCTATTAGATACCTCTTTCAAAGGAAAGGCCCAAGATTGGTATTGATCTTTGGCCTCGGGTTCTATCATCTCTTGGGATCAACTCAGAGAAAGGTTGTTTGAATGCTTCTTAGAGAAAGGAGACCATTCTTCATTGCTACATCAACTAATCACCATCAAGAGAGGCCCATAAGATTCCATGAGCGACTTCAATACCAGGTTCCAAAAAACCTAGCAAAGAATCCCTATAATTGCTTGACCCCTAGCTGTGATGGCATTTATGTTCAACCTGAAGGCTCTCAATTCAGACATCACTTTAATGATAACCTCCATGGGAGGGGATATCTTTCCTGACACGTATGAGTTGGTCGAGCATGTGGAAAATAGTTTGATCGATGTTGAAAAGCTTTCACCATGACCTCTGATGCCTGTATTTTCAAAAATCTTTGGTGGCCCTAAGAAATAAGCTACTCCAAGAACTTATACTACACAAATGACATTAGCTACACTGTATTCTATTTTGGTGTATCTCGCTACCCAAACAAGTACGTTGGGTTCTTCCTCTATAGAAAAAGACATTAGTGACATAAAGTGTCTCATGTAGACTTTTTCTAATGAGCTAGTTATTATCAAATGACAGCAAGCAGCAAGAGTTGGATATTGCACTAGACCAAGCACTATTTTCATGGATGGAGGAAGAAGATGCAATGTTTGTGAATGAAGCTTTGACTACTAGTAATCCACAAGTACAATTGGATTACAACACAAGATCCAAAAGAATTCTCACAGGAGAATACATGGAACAAGCTTTACCACATCCTCAGCCACGCCAACCACCACTACAAGAAAATTAGGATTTGTTGTCCACCATCTAACCCACTCTATAGCTGCACACTTCACCATTTCCATAGAAGGAGATGAACAAGAAATTGATCCCAATCACGATGGAAAATTTTCTTCTAAAAATGAGAGAAATACCACCATTCAAGCCCAAGACCCAACCAGTCAGAATGGTCAATGTCGTGGAGTTCAACTGAAGAAGGCAGCTTCCAATGTATCTCTATGGGACATCATATATATCCCTAAACAAAAGTCATTACTTCGGGAAGTATTAAAGAAATAAGAAAAAATACTGCAGATGGACACAACTCCATTATGTGGTGAAAGCAGAGACAAAGAATCCACATCAGACCCTCAAGCTCTGAAAGTAGCAACTTATGTGAATTACGTGGACAATCAAAAAGAGAAAGAGGTAAGCAAACCAAAGCCCATTCCTTTCTTTTTG
Organism: Sequoia sempervirens; assembly: GCA_007258455.2. NCBI lineage: Eukaryota > Viridiplantae > Streptophyta > Pinopsida > Cupressales > Cupressaceae > Sequoia > Sequoia sempervirens. Next base: position 242,065,810 of record VDFB02379711.1, read on the forward strand.
ACACTTATTGTGGGAGATAAGCTTTTTCATAATAACATGATTGATTCAGGGGCTAGCACAATGGTCATGCGAAAACAAGTGGCTAATGCCCTAAAACTTAAGTATGAGCCCCTTGAGAAAGGAATCATGCAATTCGACAGCAATAAGGTTCTGATTGATGGTTGGATAAAAGATCTATCTCTAACCCTCTTCTCATGTCCAAGACAAATTGTCACACAAGAAATAGTAGTGATAGACATTCTCTCGGTCTTCGAAATGTGTCTTTCAAGATATTTCACTGTGAAGCTTGGTGGATACTTAGCACTTGACTGGTCCCACTTAATATTGAGAACCAAGCACAGGGAAATGATGAATATGTTGTTTGAATCTTTGCATCCCGAACACATAGCAGATAATGCATTCCTATTCTTTGAGGAAGCACATACCTCCTTCTCTTAGTAGGAGAGATGTTATGTAGAAATGCTAGAAAATGAAGAAGAAAAAAGTGATCGGACTCTCGAAGAAGAGGTGCTACTCAACCAATTCATTGATTCTGACCCATTTGGAAACTTTCTTGGAATAGCGTTGTGAGCCTACGTAATTTTCAACAATGATCAAGTCTTTCTGAAATTGATGAAGGATCAAGAGGAATATGATGATTTGGGTGACAAACATCTATGGAACTTATAGTTTGATGGTGCCAAATGCAAAGTTGATTCTAGAGAGGGTACCTGACCAATGTGCCTGATAGGGTTGGAAACCCTCAAGGCTTTTCATTTTCAGTTCTCATGCTTGAATAATGACACAGAATATGAAGCCTTGGTCCATGGTTTGATCTTTGCAAAGTGAATGGGTGTAAAGAGAATGCAAGCCTTCAGAAATTCAAAATTATTTGTGAGCGAGGTCTGTGGGAAAGAAAATACAAAGAATACAAGAATTATGTCGTGCAAATATCTAATATGGGATCTGATTGAGAGTTTTGAAGCTTTCAATATACAAGTTATTCCCGATCTCAAAATAGTGTCGTAAATCAGATGGCATCTATTGGTTCCCAATTTGAACCAATTTCCATTTCAACCAAGAAGAATGTGGTGCAAGTCATCGTTTGACCCACAATGCCCAACAATGATCAACATTGGCAAGTTTTTGATGGTGACATTTAGATTGTTTCCTTTATGTAGAAATTAGGAGCATAATTTCCCAAAGAATAAGTTATCCAGTCAAAGGGAAATAAGCTTCCTCAGGGATTAATCTCCCTTGAAAATTTATTTGACTATGAATATGCAAGAAATTGCAAGTAGAGGTTCACTGTGGACGTAAGGGACTACGAAGAACTTGATGTTGGAAATGAAAGGAATTTAAAAGTTGGAATGAAAGTTCCATAGAGAGACAAGAAAAGATTGGTGGATCTATGTTTCAAATATGATGGATTCATTGCCTGGGCCTATGATGATCTCAAAAGGTATGACCCGGGTATAATTTAGTATACCATTGAATTGACAAAAGGATCTAAGCTTGTCCGACAAAAACAAAGGCTAGTGAATCTAAAGGTTAGAGCACTTATGGCACATGAGCTCACCAAATTGGTCGACTCAAAGATCATATATCCGATCAAGCATTCCACCTAGGTTGAAATTTGGTACTAGTTTGGAAAAAGAATGGAAATATTAGGCTTTGTATCAATTTTTGAGATTTGAATAAAGCCTCACTAAAAGACCACTAACCTTTGTTGTCAATGGAGCAGATCTTGTAGACTGTGGCTAGATCGGAGATGTTTTCATTACTAGATGGTTTCCCAGGCTATAATCAAGTATATGTAAAGGAAGTCAACCAACATAAGACAATGTTTAGCACCAAGTGTGGAACATTTGCATATTCAAAAATGTTTTTTAGACTTTCAAATTCTAGTGCAACTTTTCAACAAGCAATGGATATTGCTTTCAAGGGATTAATCAACCTAATTATCTTAATATATCTAGATTACCTAATGATTTTTTCAAAATAAAAGGATGGTCACATTGATCATCTAGAGAAGGATTTCAAGAAATGTCAACAATTTGATATTTCTTTGAGTCCCAAAAAGTGTCTTTTCAAAGCACCTCAAGGTAAGCTACTTGGTTTTGTAGTGTCAAAGGAGGGAATAGAAATAGACCTCGAAAGGGTGAGATCTATAATGGAGTTACCCCTACCAACAAATCAAAAGGGATTGCAGTATTTTCTAGGGAAAGTCAAGTAATTTGTTAGTAGGTTCATATTATATTTCCCAGGAATTGCGAGACCAATCACCCTAATGCTTAAGAAAAACCTGATTTTCAAATGGACCCCCAAGGGAAAATCAACTTTTGAGCAAATAAAGTAGCCATCTCTGGTACTCAAGTATTGGCTAACCTAAACTTTTGAAAGATTTTCTACTCTATGTGTATAGTGGCCAATATAGTTTATATTTGGTGCTCACTCAGAAGGATGAGGAAAATAATAGAGAGCATCCCATCACATTTCACTCAAGGACTCTTAAAGATTATGAGTTCAAGTATAATTTTGTAGAGAAGCAATATTTTTCCATTGTTAAAAGCTTAACGAAGTTCTAACATTTGGTTTCATCCAATAAGATCACTATCCTCATTGCATATCCCAATTTGTGGGAGTATATCATGGAAGGTGAGATAATTGAAAAGAGGGAAATTAGATCACTAGGATCCTAGAGTATGATGTTGACATTAGACCAACCAATCTAGTTCAAGGAAGAGGTTTGTGTGAATACATTGCATAGGAATCAAGTTTCATCGCTAAAAAGGATACCGATAAGGTCTACTCGAATGAATTTGAGTCTGACGAACCTTGGGTGGCAGATTGGACATAGTATATGCAAAAGGAGCACTACCCGACCAACCTTTCATCTAATAAAAGGTGATACTATCAATTGCAAGGCACTATTTATGTATTAATTGAAGGTTTATTATTCAAAATAAAGTATGATGGTGTCCTACTCTGATGTTTAGACAAGCCACATGTGGAAAGAGTTCTTAATGAATTCCATCGCAGTCTTTAGCGTGGAAATTTCTCTGTGAAGACTACCACCTTGAAGATAATGTGAGCGAGATATTATTGGACCTATATTTTTTTCGAAGAACATCATCTAGTGCAAAAGTGTACTCAGTGCCATTTCTTTGTTGGAAAAAGAAAGAATGTCGCTTTCCCCCTGAGTCCAGTTGTAACTTAAGAGCCCTTTGCTCAATGGGGTTTTATTTTGTCAGAATAAGAAATCTTATTTCCAGAATTGGCCACAAGTAGATCCTTACAACGAACATCTACTTCACAAGGAGGACAAAGGCTATAGCCCTAAAAATTGCCACATAGGGTGAAATTTTCAATTTCCTTGAAGAGCTGGTAGCCATATTTGGCTCGGTCAAAACCATCATATTCAACAATGTTTGAGCTTTTGTAGGTTCAAGGATTTCAAAAATTTCTATCAAACATGGCATTTTCCTTAAAACTTCATCGAACTACTACCCACAATTAAATGGATTAGTAGATTCAACCAACAAAAACCTAATTAGGTTAATGAAGCATATTGGGTCAGAACAATAAAGGGATCTGCACAACCACCTGTGATCTACTCTATGGGTGGATCGGATTACTCCTAAGAAAATCCTAAAGACCCATCCTTATGAACTGGTGTACAAAAAAGAGGTAGTGTTACCTATTTCCATAGAAATTCCTACCTTACAACTACTAAAAGCCCTACATATTGAAGAAAGTGGTGGAATGGAAGTACAGTTGACAGAACTCCTCAAACTTGAGGAAGATAGAGAAAAGGCTTATAAAGCCATGATCGGTGGTCAACAGATAATAAATAAATGTTTAGATAGAAAAACCTCTAGCCTAAAATTCAAAGAAGGGAGCCTAGTGCTAATGTATGATGAATGTACTACAAAACTAGGGTAACACAAAATTTGAAGCACTATGGAAGGGACCCTATCGAATCAATGCATGCAAGAAAAATAATGCATATTAACTTAAAGATATGAAACATAACACTTTAGACATTCTGGTGAACGGTATTTTTTTGTTATTATTTCATTAAAATATGTAGTTCTTTCAAAAATTTAACAGTTATGTACCATATGTAAATTTTTTTATAAATACTCTTAATTTTGAGAATAAGCCATTGAGAAAAACAAAGGGAAAAGTAAAACATTTTAGTTATATTATATTCATAAAATATTTACAATGTATTAATAGTCTGAGGTTCATATTTACACATGAGGCTCTCTCAAACAAACCCAAAAAGAGGTAAGAAGCAAAAAGGTGGCAATGTGGAAAAAAAGTAAAGAAAAGCCTCTAGTCATTGTTCAAGGAGCTGAAAGGGCTCATCGCCAGGTTTTATTCTTCTTCTTCTTACTCTTCTCTATCAAGATGAAAAAGGGGTCGAACACACAACACACACAATCTCCACACAGTGGAGGCTATTGGCCTAGTCACCGCAACTCTACACCAAAAACTCAAAGTGCTTTCTTTAAGCGAGCCCAAGAACATGCTCCATGTCATACTCCCATAGCAGGTAGGTAGATGCTAGCTGAGGGCCTGAGTGATGTGTCTCGAGGTCCATAGTGTGAAATTCAAAAAGGAAGGGAAACCAGGGTACATCTATCCCATAGTCCATGTGCTTACAAAGATCCATGGTGCTCATAATACCAACACTAGGGATAGCTACTTTCGCTATATTTCCAAGCCCTTCCATCAATGCAACGTCAAACATCTAGTGACACAATCAAATTATCATGGGTTTGGCCACATTTAGGTGGAGCAATGATGTGATGAAGTGGGAAGAACGTTGCAGTTTCTTTAGAGTTGGTTCTCATCTTCAATGAAATCTTGGCCGACTACCCACCTAAACGCAACCAAGGAAAGATGGTTGCACCTATTCACCAGACACTTCATTTTGTTACTAGTGATATCTCCCACAAAAAAATATTGTGGCCTCTGTAGGAGAATCTAAATAGGAGTTCCTAAGACAACTGGCATCATGAGAAAGTGGAAAATTATGGTAGAATGGGAGACAATAAAAAAGCTTGCTAAACTTAAAGGCTATATTTTTGAATGAATGTTACAATAAGGTGGCATAGCTATATATAGAAAAGATAAGCCAATATACCTAACCGATGGAAGGTTCATTTTTGGCCAGACGACAATGGGAAAATATCAAAGAAAAATGGAGGAAGGTAGATAAATCATACATAGGATCTAACAAGAGGTATTAATAATTAGATTTGGGTGTTGGGAGTAAATGCTATTGTATGTTGATTGTTAACATGTGTCCTTTGCCATCATCAACATCAACTAGTTTTTTTATGTGAAAAGACATGGATTAATGCACTAAGTTCTAACAAATTAATGAGAACACCTTTTCAAAGGTACCTTGTATTAATTCAACACATTTCTCATAGCTAAAATCATGTGTTCCAATGCAATGAGTTTATTTGTAAAAGAGGTGGCAAGGAGAATGTACTAATTCCATTCTTGCAACATTTTCAGCATTCCCAAGGGATACAAATATCAAATCCACATGTATCGCCTTGATGTAGCATTTAATAGACCAACAATAACAATGTAGCCTTAACTACGTGTACGTGTGAGAAAACTAATTGCACTCGAAAGTAGATTTTTTCCAAGAAGCAAAAGGAAAGTGGTCATTTTTGTTAAGGAAAGCCTTTACAACTTCTTGATACAACAATGGCAGAGCCATCAAGATTTCGTAGAAAAGTTGGAGCCTCAAGCAAATGAACTGGTTATGCTGATATTTTTGGGTAGAACTCACTCGCCTATGCCCCAGCACATGAGGAGCAACCGTTTGAATTTTTTAGAAGGATTGAAGTAGACAAAAGTATCCTAAGAGAGGTGGTATAGGATGTTGTTGACAATGTTTTCAACCCCAAGTTTTCATCCAAACCTAAAAATTTGAGGGTGCATTTCAAAGAATGGTGGAGTGTGAGTTGTCTGAGAGTTTTTCATTTCAGCTCTCAATTTTTGTTCTACCATAGTTCATGTTTCCTATCGTACACCCATGCCCAAAGTTGGTCGACACATGTGCTAAAAGATTCAACAAAAGGACAAGAGCCATTGAGGGTAATAGGATCAAAGTTACCATTTTTGTCAAATCCATATGGGATACGTTGTGTATCCCTACGACCTGGGATGTTCAAAATTTTGATGAAGAAAAGATGGATATCTTTGGGGAAGAAATGGCCAGGAAATCAAGTTTTTATGAGGAAGCAAAGGAAAATTAAAAAAGAGGTCATGTCTCTTTTCCTATTTTACATAGGAAATTCAAGAAAGAAATGTAGTTTGTATTCTCAATGTTGGCCTAGGTTTTTACCCTTGATAATGATGAGGAAGTCCATCCTATTCAGGTGGGCCTAGATTTTATGCTAAAAAGGGAAAAGAACCAGAAATATAATGATTTTGCTGATGTAATATCTAGAAACATGCTAAAGCAATTGAAGAATTATAGCACTAATTCTAAATTTAGGTATTCTTCTTTCTTGGATCACTTAGTTTTGCATCAAAAATTTTAATGGATGGAGAGAAACATCCCAATGTCTAGGCTAGATGTAAAAGGTTGTTGTTAGCTAGTTTCAATATGGACCCATGTGTAATTTCAAAAATAGGCAATAATTATTGGTTTGTAGATAAATTTTCTAAGGCTAGTACTTCAATATTTTTTCATGCATGCCATGGGTTGTTTCTCTCCTAAGGGCACACAATGGATGGAAAATATACCAACCCTGATGGATTATTTCCTGTGAGAGGATTTTACATTTATTAGATTTCATGGTTTTGTTAGGGAACCATTCAGATTCTCCAAATTTGTAACTGACAGAGTTTTCACATTGTAAGCATGCCATTAGGTAACCCTTTTTGATAACATCTATAGCACCGAAATAAAAAAAAAAAAGATATATTCACTCCCCCTCACAATTGACAATTGTAAAGTAACATTGAACAAGCCGAAGGCTGAGGGTGAGCTTAAAAATTTACTTGTGGCCTTAGGCTTGGTTCTCATCTGTGACAAGTGGGACTATAACCCAATAAAGCTCTTCAGTTTGAAACATGAGAGTCAGGAGTATTTTGAGAGGAGGAGGAATCTGACTCAAGAAAGGTCAGAGGTATATATTGACCTCAGTCACATTCCCCTCAAGCAACCAAAATGGTTGAGTTTCTATGTGTCGTAGGTAGAGTATCAAAAAAACAACTTGATGGGAAAATCCCTCAACATGCAGTTGAAGCATACGGGATGGTCAGAGAGAAAGAAGGATAACTTTTGGAGATTCCAACAAGATATGAAATTCCTTGGTGCCCCATTTAGAGACTTTCAGCCACACGATAAAAGGTTTGAAGACGTTTATGATCAAGAGGTCGACACCGACAATAATAATCTAGAGACAAGTCATGAGATATCAAAAGAGAAGTTCCTGCATCATACCTCTCATTCTCTAGAATCCAACAAGAGTATAGTTTTGAGGAAAAGATACTCACAAGTCATGACCTCCACCAGTGTTCAAAGCAAAGGAAAAAGGACCCGACGGTCCCCAAAAGGGTCCACTATGACAATTGCTGAAGGCCAAGTTTCACAGGGATCGATCGCCAGAGGATCAAAACGTATTAGTTTCAGTCATGCAAAAATAAGATGAGTCCAGGATCTAGGTGCACCTGACATGTCAGCGCGAGGAGAACAAGAAGTGGAGTTTATCCTACAAACTATTCAAACCACCATGGCCCAGGTAAGTTTTACTCCCTCTCTTCTTCCTACCTTTGCATATTTGGTTACTCCTCTACTTCCTCCCATAGAAATAAATCCTCCATCCTTGGACCCTAAGCTAATAGTCTTGAATACACACCCTACTAATTTTAACAAATCTTCTAAAACTACCCCCAACGCAGAATGAGCAACATCTACTTTGGCTTTTGTTGATTCTTTGATCGCCCTGTCAAGGGACCCCATTGAAAGAGTAGAGAATTTCATGTTTCCCATCACTCCCATTCCATCCACTTCTGGGAAGGAACCTCTCCTTACACCCATTTCTCTTTTCTCCCTTATTGTATTTTCCCCTGCCCAATCTCAATTTGGTATCCTGCCTATTTCCATGATAATGCACCCTTTTGCTTCCCCACATGCTCATACATCTGAAGTTTCTCCTTTCATCACCCTTTTTGGACTCCCTCATGTTGCTTCCATTGCAACACAAAGCATTGATACCCATTAGAGTCTCTAAGAGTATTTCAATGCAACCAAGCACACCCAACAGGTCAAAAAGAAAAAAATTACTATTTAAGAATTCCACATTGCCAGCTACCAAGAAGATTGAAGATTGCTTCAATGAAGAGTGAAATTCTCTATTGTTCACTACCATGAATTTGCTCATGTACAAGCTTAAAGGATAGATGTAGATGGAGGACTATGACATCAGAGCCATGGGCCTAGATTTGAGTGAAACTCACCCATGTGAAAAAGTGTCCCTAGCTATGGCCACTCAGAAGGTGGTATATGCAAACTATGGGAGGCTAGGTAGAAAATTGAAGTACAAGACACAGTTGATAAATGTGAAGGAAATAATGAGCAGTATACAAAATGTGATCTAGGATAGAGATGTCGAGGTGGCTCGGATAAGGTAGATACAAAGTTAGTAAGGAGATACATCCAAGTTGCTTGCGAAATCCCAGGGTGAGTAGTTTTAGCTTCATGTTGGAATTAAAAGATTGAAAGTTGAGTTGGCTACTAAGCACCAAACACATGTAGAATATTGGCATGCTTAGGAGAACATGAGAAGAGAGTTGGATGGTGTCCGATCTCAAACTTTCGACGATCTCCAGAAGATGCACGTGGAAGCAAAAAAGTCAAAACAAGAGATCAAGAGGCTGAGCTCTGAACTAATGAATGCCCTCAAAGAAAGAAGTCAAATGGAGGAGAGCGGAAGAGCAAGAGAGGTTTAGTGTAATCAGGATCTAGCTACTGTACAAGGATCTAGGAACATCTTGATATTGAAGAAGATGATATCTACACACTAGGAGAGGATCATAGTTGATGTTTCCATGCTAGGGCCCACTTTACAATTCTTAAATGACATACATGAATTAAATGTGAAGGTTGGCCTGATGGCCGATCAATTTCTTCAACTATGTACTCCCCAACTTGTGGAATCAGAAAGCTTTATTTTGAAGTTGTGTGTGGCCACTGATAATGCCCTAAAAAGTGTAGGGATTCCCAATCGAAGAGTCACCTCCACCAAAGCAAAAGAGATCATCAACTTCCACAAGGTCATAGTGAGGTGCAAGGATTTTCAGACGATGTTGAACAAGTGGTTCAATGAAATCAAGGACTTTAGCATCCTAGTTAACTTTGGGCTACCTCCTCTACTTTCATTGGATGGAGATGTGTTGATAGTTGAGTAGGTCACAAATGAGATCTGATGCAAGGTCCAAACTTCTATAGAACTCTCGGGTTCAAGCACAATGCCCATGACTAATGATATTGAGCATGAGATCTTTCCTCCTTCTCGACTCTATTAGCACCTTGGGGGGGTTTCTTCCATATGGGGATTTGTTTCTTTCAAAGAAGTTTTTTGTTGGAGCAAGCATATAGAAACATCTGTACTCTTGTCCGATCAACTGATGCAGATTGAGAGGCACAACATTCTACTTTCCTCAAACTCCAAGAATTCCTAATGGCCTAGGTTAGTGCCTCTACAAGTGAAGACCCCCTATCAGTTGCAAAAACTGTGAAGCATTTTTTCCGTGATCATTTTTTATTTTTGGCTTGTATGTTTTTTTGGCTTTGAATGTGTCCGCAGTCGAGTAAACTTGTTAGAAAGGTGCACAATGTGCCACATGGTGGTTGTGCAACTTTCATTTTTTTCCTTCCTTTCAGGAGAGATTCAAGACACATGTCAACTCGTCAAGGATTTTCTCAAGGACTTATGTTCATGAGTTTTAGAATTTCCTCCAGTTTGAAACATCATCTATTCAATAGAAGAAGTTTCTACTTTTATGAAGCAATCTATTTAGGAGTTTATCAGAGATTGTTGGATGCTTTTTGTTTTTTGGGATGGAAGCCTTGAGTCGACATCATTTAGTTACATGACTCGTCAACTTGAATTTTTCTAGGTTGTTTTCTAGGATTTGATTGCTTTCAGATAACAATATTTGCTAAATATCTAAAGAGCATTAATGCGGTGCAGTTGAGAATTTATGAGCAATGATTTCTATGACCTAACTATAGATCTATGATCAAATCGTGTGCTATCAAATGCCAACAATTGGAAGTAATTACTTCTATGTTGTGGTGGTTTTTGTCTATTTTAGCAGCTATAAAAGGAGAGGCGACAATAGAACAAAGGGTTAAAAATTTTCCAAGTTTCAATTTCCTTTGTTGAGGAAAAAAATTCTTTAGTTTTCTTAAGTTATAAAACTATTTTCAGAAGTAGAATTGCACAACTACTTTTCTCTGGCATGTTATATTGTTTATGCTTAAACTATTATTGGATTGGCATCTGAACTCTATTTTAAAGTTTATCTTATATTTAAGCATGAAGTATTTTGGAAAAGATCTTTGAGACTATGCATGTATGGTCTTTATCAAGTTTCCCTTCTTTATGCTTTCCTTCTGAATAAAACACTATGTCAACCTAAATTCAAATAGTTTAAATTGTTGATTTCCATGTTGTGGGATTATATGGTAGGAAAATAACTTGTGAAAATTGGATTATGTCTATGGACTTCTTTGATTTTCTGAACGGCTGTTGTTTTAATATATTATGTTGTACTAGGAGAGAGAGTCTATGCAATTTCTGAAATTTTTTTTGTTAACCTTGGAAATATGTATGTTTGATCAGACCTTTATCAACACTTCCTGTAGGAAGATTTGAATGTTTGCATTGTGCTTGAAGTTAGCCTATTTTTATTTGTTCTCTTCTCAAAAATGAAGGGTTGTGGCATTCTGTGTCTAAATATATCATCATTCATAGGAAATATTGGGTTTGAAATCGTGTAAAATCTTTGGTGTATTTCCATTTTATATGTTTTATGTTTACATTTCCTTCTACCCTTTTCTCCAAAACCCAGAGAAGATCTTCATTTCTATAAAATCCCCAGAGGTATTTAGTGAGGCACAAATTAGTTCCCCACTCACTGAATTTCCCATAAGACTATCAAAAAGGTGCAAGATTTGATGATCAATAATTCCTATTTGGCCTTTCTTGGTATGGTGTTTAGATCTTATTGGAAAAATATCACCAACTTCTTCCATGAGACATACCTTTATAATCACAACAATAAATTATTTCACGAAGTTGGTAGAAGCCATTCTCCTTCATTCAATAATGGTCAATGTAATATGTCATTTCATATTATAACACATTATTGCTCACTTTGGACTTCCTTTTGCATTAGTTTCAAACAATGGGACACCATTTAAGAATAATTATGTGAAGAAGTTCTTAAAAACATTTAACATCCAACATCATTTTTCTAAACCCTACTATCCACAATCTAATGGTCAAGATTAATCAACAAAGAAAACTCTCAAGCAAGTCTTAAGGAAAATAGTTAGCAAACACAATAAGGATTAGCACACATAGGTAACATATGTGTTAAGGGATTATCATACTAGTAGTAGAATATTAACCATAAATACTCCTTATAACCTTGTCTATGGTATCGAGGCGATAATGTCCTTGGAGTTAGAGATTCCTTCATTAAGAATCACTCTTCAAGGACTTATTGATGACAACACTTATAAGAACAATGATTGCATTAGATTAAAATGTCTGATGAACAATGCATTAATTCTCTTGAGCCTCTCCATGCTTACTCTAGAAACATGCAACATAGCTACAATGATAACGCCATCCCTCATTCATTTACTAAAGGTGATTTTGTGTTATTTTAAAATCAATGTAACATCAATGTCACCCCAACTAAAAAAGGAAAATTCAGCCCTAATTGTTTAGGATCTTACATAATTGATGAAGTTTATGGGTCTGGTGCATGCATGTTAACAAAAATGGATGGTATGCACCTCTTAAAAAACCTATTCATTCCACACATTTGCATCGATACTATGTCTGATCTTCTTGAATAGTGTGAATAATAAAGCACTGATGTTAGAGTTGGTAGATAGTATGCTATTTCTCTTACATTGCTTCATTCTTGAAAAACAATAGTTTGTGTGTCTTGAAAACTAAATTAATTATTCAAATTGGTTTTGGTTGGTTACTTTAGGTTTCATTCTATTCAAGTGCATCTTGTATGTTGTGTTAGATTAGATCCTTATATGCATTTAATGTTCTATAATTAGATCATAGGTACATTTAATTAGCATAACATACTCAATCATAATGTTGCATCTAAAAGAAACTAGGATAGTTTTAATTAGATCACATAAACTATGTTAGATCATGGAGACATTTCTTAAATAGTTTTACAAAGATTATATCATAAAGGACATTTCCATCTAACTTAAAAACATAAACATAAACAACCATATAAAGATGCACATATGTATAGCTATTGTGGCCTATGGCTCCTACATCTCTTGACACCTGGTGATCACATCCATCGAGAGATAGTGGTGGATGATCATGAACTAACAATAGAATCTAGTGTCTCTTGTAAGCCTTGAGCTCATCCAACAGTTGTAGCCTCCCATACGATGACCTCCATGTGCTCTTGCTGTATGTGGTCTTTGTCTACCTATAACTTAGTGATCTCCCCATGAACTCTCTTGACCTCCATTGTATCTCGAGATGAACTAAGCTCCTAATACATAGATTGTAGTGTTGATAGATCACCCTCAACTCGATTAATGCATCTAGTAGCCCTCTCATATGCACCTATCAACCTTGCAAAAGGCTTTAATAGATCTGGATGCTACTCCATGATGGGTGGGGACATGTAGTCTATTCCAATAGCATCATTTATGACTGAAGGAGGGATTATCTCTATGACCGCCCATTGGTAGAGATCATTCAAATCTCTCATAGATCCTGCAATATAGAAATCATAAAGATAATTAGTACACATCATGGTATATATATATGTATGTATATATATATATATATATATATATATAAACCAAAGCATGAATATAAGAATAATTATAAAATCATAAGAATAATCATAAATAATTCATCATCACGTACATCTCCAACCTACTATGTAAAAATAGCCTTGTCCTATGTAGGAGGAATAGAAGATATGCTAGCCTCTCCATGCTCATAAGTGTTGGTGCATGTTGCAGTTATTGACTATGATCTAGTAACCTAGGTGGGAACTGAATCTCTCTACTCATGGGAAATTGAACCCTCATCTATTGTATCACTACCCTCACTCATCAGCTAGCCCTAATCCTCCTCCTCCTCATCCTTTTCCTCCTCCTCATAGCTTGAGCCTTCCTCCTTGTTGTAATAATCCTCTATCTCATTTGAAAATAGGTTTGCAACCTTCACTCCTGTCTCCGCCTCATCATCCCTATGATATGGAAGAGGCCCCATAAAGCCTATAGGTTGATCCATAGGAAATACTGTAGTTGGTCATGCTACGGCCCACCCATCCTCATATGTATGTGTAGCACCCACATCATTAGCATTGGAGATTGGGGCCATGTCGATATTTGAGTCATCTAAATCACTAGATATAAAATCATCAATTGTAATTCATCTCGTATATCCTGGCATCTGGAAAATCTACACAGATCACCTATAAAATGATCATGCTACTACTGGAACCTGCACCTATCTTAATTGTCTTATGACATTATCGTAGTAGAATGGTATCACTGCGTAGTCATGCCTTCCCTATTGAAACCTATCTCTTTTCATCCAAATCAACTAATCGGTCTCACCTAGACACTACGATATATCAGCTAGTAAGGTCTCCATAAGATCTCCTCCTAATCTAGGCAGTCAAATTTGACTCTCTAGAATATAAAATCTCCATATTACCATGATCGTATCAATGGGTAATTAAAAGAGTGTGGGTATCCAAGGGTGCACACAAAAGGAAATCTAGTAGGCCTAGTGCATGTGATATGCTCTAGGTACCAAACTTGTAGTAGTGTATAATACACCATGCTATCCATCTCATGCTAAACGAATCATTCCTAGATCATAGTAGAGATGCGTGAAAATATTGTGACCCCATGCATAGATGGTCCTACAATTCTCCATCTCCCATATCATGTGCACTATTCCTCCATCTAGGACCAGTACTAATCGTACGAGAAAAATCATAATCTACCTTAGAAGTGTCGATCATGCATAGAGTAGCCACTATAGCTCAATAGGTGGCTCCACAATCTCCTCCTAAATCAATCCTCTAAGACACTACTAGATATCTTCTCTCATCTCCCTGTATGAAAAATCCTCTTCAAAATGGGCAGTCTCGCCTTGAACAGGAAATCAAGAATGCACTAAACAGCCTCTAGAGTGATACTCATCTCACCAGTAGGTAAATGAAAGGCGCAGGTATCTACATCCCATCTCCTTTCTAATTCCATTGACATCACATCATGGTATCTCATGGGGGCATGAGATACGTCCAACATATCCATGTAGCTTGTATTGTCTCTATATCCTCTGAAAAATGTTGCGACTAGGTCTTGTAAGCAAAAAAATAGTCTGTTGTCAAGACGCTATCGTGATCGAGGAGGAATCTAATGAAAAATAGTAAAAATATCACCTATAAGCATTGCAAAATCTTAAATTTATACATCAAGAGTCAAAAAGTGTGCTAAAGTTTCTCTTGGGTACTTTTCTAACGTTCCTAGATACTTTATTCCTTATTTTGGACACTTTTAAAAAAGGTGGGACACTTTATGAAAAAGGGGACACTTCGCAAAAAAAGGGATGCTTTGCGAATGTTTCTTCCAGGGTCCTAAATTTATCTAGAAATACATAAAACATAAAATAAATGCATAAAAACAAAGCTAAGGTAGAGAAGAATCCACTCAATGGATGTTGCAAATCACCCTGTACACCTCATCATGTAGGTTCTCATGTCTTGGAGGCACATAATGTCATATACTTGGCATTATCACTCGCTCTCCACATAATTCAAACTACAAGAAGGTAAAAGAAAAAATGGTTACAAGTTACTTCATTTTTTATACTTTTAAATTAGGTCATTTATATTGGGGTTAAAGGTTCTTTTTCATTCAAACTAGCATATTGGGGGCTAGAGAACTTCATTTTCGATGCCATTTGTTGCATTGGATTCATAATTTCACCTCCATTTTTATCAAATGTCTATCACTATGTTGTATGGTACTTGGAAATACCCTATAATACAAATTCTACAATTTGATGCAGTTAGACTACTACCTTGATTCCACTTCCATAAAGCAAGAAAAATCAAGGGGGGAATACATAGTACTCTCAAATTTTATTTCTAGAAGTTAGATAAGAGGATTTTTGAATGGATAACAAATTGGTTTTATAGGATGTGGTTCCTAACATTGTGTTTTTCTAGATAGCTACAATGGGGGCTTCATTCTCCCATGTTTGTGTTTATGGATCCATATGAGTATCCTTTTATGAGATAAAGTTTACTGTTTGAATTCCTTTAGCTTGCATATGCACGTAGTTTCATATGGATGCTAAAGTGGGGGCTAAATGTAGTTTATAAAATTGTGCTCCCTTCTTGGACATCGTACAATTTCACAATTAGTTTGGACCTATATTAGTACCCTTGCATTCATGAACCTTTAAATAATCATTAATAGGCCCATAAGACCCTTTATTTAGGATCCCAAGGCTTATGTGAATTGAAATCCAAATAAAATCAACAAATTCATTGAATTCTCTAACACCCTGACATTTTCTCAACCCAAAAAGCTAGGGTGGGACTCATATGCTACCTTGCACATATGAGTCCCCCTAGGTGGGACCAATATGCAACCTTGGGTGTATGAGTCCCATGTGGCCCATTTTTTAGGGTTTGAGTGGTAAATTAAGGTTCCTATTTTAAATTTTTTGCTTTTGTTGACATTTTGGATCTAATAAATGGTAAATTATATGGAATACCTATATAAATAAGGTTTAAAATCATTATTTCACCTAGCAAGTAAATCAAATAGCTAAGCAATCTTACAGTTTTTAAGAAAGAGTCCACAAGAGAGATTTTCAAGCATTCAAGAGCAAGGAGAAAATAAATTTGAAGTATTTGGAGCAGCATTATAGTGTTTTTGCAAGTCTTTAATCTCACTTTCAATTCAATATCTAGCATTGTCAATGATTGGTGATGGTTTTTTATGGAGAATCATGATGAATTCTAGGTTTGGGAGATGCAACTAGCAATCAAACCAAGCCTAATGACTTGTTTCGTAAGAGATTCAATCCTTCATTACCATTCTAATTTCTACCTAAAGGAAGGTACTTGCATTATTAAGGCTTATTAGGGTGATTATAGATCTCCAAAAGTGAGTAATCATCTTTATGTTTCATTCATGCGTCCTATTCTATCACTATAGAGTATTGTTTCATTGCACTTTAGATATCTTTATCTTACATGCACTTAATATTAGGACTCTCACACACATTTCCATTCAAGATATATTCTTTCAATCAAGACAACACAATATTTTGTTTTGCAGGTTATAGCAGGTTCAAATCCAAAAGCAGAGTTGTGGAAAGAGAGGAGGGAAGTATAGAGATAGGAGAACATATTTAGATCCTGACTTTTTGAAAAGGAAGAATAATACTAAATCACCACTTGTGGCGTATGAATCCTAAAATAACACGTTTTCTAGATTTCAGAGGATTCAAACTTGTCACTATAAAATTTGAGTTTCTGCCTAAAAACCCTAAACTGGTACTAAAGTGCCCCTATTGGAAAATGAGTCCCAATGTGCATTAAAATTTATAATTTCAATATTATAGACCTTTTTTCTAGCATCTCTAGTTTTCCAAGTTCACCTTTGTTCATTCTTAGTTCATTATGTTGATTTTAAGTTTGATTTCCAAGGTCACATTATTAGTTTTGCATATCACTTACATTTATTTTATTTCTAAGGCCTTGCTTAGTGGTGAACCCCCTTTTTTCTTTAATCACACCTAAGGAAATCATCATTTATACATCCATCAATTGAGTCACTTACTTGAGGGATCTTGGTTTCCTTTAATGAACTAGAGTGAAATAGGTCCTAAATTTCCTAGGCTACATTGTTAGTTTTTCATATCATTTACATTTCTTGTCTTTCTAAGCCCTTATTAGTGTTGATCCCCCTTTTTTTCTTTAATCAAACCCAAGGAAACCATCCTAACTCTAGCCCATTCCTTAATCAATTCCATTGGTTGAGGGATCTTGGTTTCTATTAATGAACCAAAGTGAAATAGGAGGTCCTAAACCCCTAGTTCCATATCCTAAAAGGTGGAAACCTATTTCCTTTGTTTCACCTTTGATCAAAGGTGCGTTCTAAGAACTTAAATTCACACCCAAAAAATTTCCTCTTGCCAAAAGTGAGACACATTTCCATGATTTCACCCTTACACTAGTAGGTTCAATACCCACTTCCACCTCCATAGCCATAGTGTTGTCCTCCTCCCCAGAACCTTTAGATTGATCCTCCCCCTCTTCATTTTTAATGGAAATTTCTTCTCGACATAGAAGGTATTTTCTTTCTTCTTGTTAGGTCTCGGTTTATGATTGCTCATTTTTTTTACTCTTTTAGAAGGGGTATTTTTGAGTTCACAAAAACTTGCCGCAATATTTTCAAGAGAAACTTTGTGTTTGGAGGAGAAGTTAAAAAAAGGGAGGGCTTATTGGGGGGTTTTTTAGGGGACTCTCATTCATGAGTAATCTTAGTAGAAGAGATGGATTTAGGAGGGCATAAATCCAAGTGGAAATGATATAGATGAAAAATCAACCCTTGATGCAAGGGGAGGGGAGGTTTCTTAGGGATTTTAGCATCCAAGTCCATGGTTTCCTTCACCAACCTTTATAATGTGGAAATGAGGTAGAAAGGGGAATTGATACAAAGGTTATGCCTAAAATGGTTAAGCAATGACATATGATAATAATAATAACATTTGAAATAACCTTCAAGAGTAATATACTTCATAAGTACAAGACACAACTGATCCCAGGGTGTCGAGAGTTTGCTTTTGTCATACTCGGCAAGGAGCTTGAAAGGTTGGTCATTCTATTTTAAATTTTTTTGAATATTATATACATCTTGAATTTTTGTGTGCTTTTTTAACTTCTACCCATAGCAAGACATTCCCATGGCCTTAGTGATGACATCCTCGCTAACTTTAAAAGAAATGCCATCGAGAGTAACCTGTCTATCATTCCAACTATTTGCAAATTGGGATGAAATTTTTTTGTCATGGCCTTTGAGATTCTCCATAATGGGGCCAATCCCCCTTTAATACAAATATTCCAAACAAAAGCATCCCAATGAAGCTCCTCGTAGGAACCTAGTTCAATTTTGACTCTATCACCACCCATTATACACAAATTTTTACTTAGACAACTATGGGAGCTAAGAAACAATAAGGTAATGCAAAAATACATGATGGATAAAAAAAACCTTCCCCAAGAAAAATGCTAGAAAAAATATTTGTACCATTGTAATTTAAAATGATAATAACTTCTTGTAAAAAAGTAGTCTTTTCCAAGGGGCAAAACTTGGTGGCACAAGACTGGACATCGTTAGAGTACATCAAGGAAAAATATTTGATAATAATGGAATTATAGGAAATTAGAGTGAAGCCATGGTGAAACTTAAGGGTTAAAGGGTACGATGTCAAATCACAAATCCACCAGCTAAGATTTATTAATAAACCAATGATATTAGGTTGAGAATCATGCCAATTTGAAAGGAATGCACCTTTTTCATCCCATGTGTTGCAAAGCTAACAAGGCATAACATACATATTGTGACTAGTCACAATCATCCATGTATTCTTATAGATCTTCTCATTCTTGAACTGCCACATTAGACCAAGGGTGATAATAATAGGATACATATTAGACCCAAAGTAAGAGGAATTATTGTTCATCATGAGTAATATGATATTTTGATCACTAAGAATAAATACTTTCACTAAGTTATTATCACTAATAGGATACATATTTCCTCAAGCATTAACTAACCATCTAGTGGGTCCCAACATTAGAAAGAGAATCAACAACCATATGGTCTTCCTTGAAAATATACAAAATAATTTTCCCCTCAAATTTAGTATGTGATTAATGTCAACCATGACATACTTGACAGTCCAAGCTTGAAAGTGATTGTGAGTGACAACATCAATCATTGATTTAGAATCACCCTTAATATGCAAATTCTTGATCCCAATAGATCCAAAAAAGTTGACTCCACTCAACAAGGCCCTAACTTCCACAGTCATAGAAGAATAAACCCTAATCCGACAAGCATAACTGGATATGACTTTTTCCTTAATGACAACTTATACTGGTAGGGCTAGAGTTTCCTTTAGGAACCCCATAGAATTATATTTTATACCAACCTTGCAAAGGAGGCCTCCATTTAGTAATTATTATTTTCAATATTTTATAATTATCATAAAACCTAAGGTTTAGGGATCTATTCCAATTACTAGTTAAAATGATCTCTAGGGAACTGGGGGGTTTGTTCATAGGTTTCCATGGACATTAAGCAATGTTCTTAGTGAAGATCTTGAAGAAACTATTAAAAACCTTCGTGGGTCCCTTTTCCTCACTGCAGAAGTTCATGTTATTCCTTTCTTTCCATAAGCACCAATAGATGAATAGAGCCCGAACATATTTCCAAATTTCTTTGGATAGGGGGTGAGAGTGGGGGCTGATACAATTCTCCAAAAATATTTTTATATTCCCATTCATGCTCCAAGAGACCCCAAGCCTTTGCAAAGAAGTATCCTAGAAATTAGCAATAAAGGGATAGTGGAGTAATAGGGGAGGAACAAACTTCTCATCTCTCCTACAAAGAAAAAATCTATTAGGGGTTTGGAACCCCCTTTTTCTTAGGTTGTCTTGGGTGAGCATTTTATTGTGGGACATAGTCCACCAGAAAAAATAAAATTGAAATAAGGTGTATGTTCTAAATCATCTTCTACAAAATAGCCCCAGTGTCATACATAGATAGGAGTCTATAAGTTAATTTGACAATAAGATTACTCTTGCTTTCCTTGGTCCAAAAAAGTCATATTCTTGGGTCAAAATAGGAATTATAGTCAATGAGAGAGATTTTTGAAGATGTCTAGTAGGGTGAGAAATATTTGGAGAGTTGTGACAATAGCTATCCAAAGCTTTCAACTTTTGAGTTCTATGTTGGATAGTGATGTAATACACAACCAAAGGACCAAAGTTGCTAGACATAGGGACTATTAGATCTTTAAAATCATATTGTCTAAGGGGGATTTCGAGCAGCCACGGGTCAACCCATAATTTGATATTATTGACATCACCAATTCTTGATCTCAGGGTATACTACAACAACTATCTGACTTTGTTAATATTATTCCAAATCATGGATCCATGACAGTGACAATTGCAAATACAATTGATGAGTAGAGTCTTATTTAGATATGTAAAATTTAGAATAGGGCACCAGTCCTACCTATTTCTCAAGAAATCCCAACATACCTTAGCAAGAAAGGATTTATTATAAGTTTGGATATTCCTGATACCTAGACCTTTGCTAATCTTGGGAAGACAAATAGTATCCTAGCTAAGTAATGCCAACATATTTTTCTCCTCAGTACCATACCAAACAAAGTTTCTTTAAATTATCTCCAACTTCTCAATGATGTATCTGAGTATTTTAAATAGGGATAGGAAATACATAGGGATCCCTTGAAGGGAAGCAACAAGGAGTTGCAACTTACTAGTATGAATAAACATGGATCCTTTCCACCCATCCAATTTTCTCAGCATTCTTTCCACACCAAATTCCAAAAGCTAGGGGTGACTTCCTTGATAGTTAAGGGAAGGACAAGATAAATAGTAGGAAGAGCAACACTCTCAGAACCCAAGATTGCGGTCACTTTATGTTGGAGTTTTTGAGAAGTATTAGAGAAGTAAATCTTGCTCTTGTTATAGTTGATGCATTGACCTAAACTTAAAGCATAATTGTTGAGTCAACACTTCCATTTCCTAGCTTCCACAATAGATCCAAAATTTCTAAACAATAGAGGGGTCCAAAGAGGTGGTTGATTTAACTCCCTTGATAGTGTTTTCATCTCGAGTGATTTGGAAACATTGCAACTTAAAAAATTAGCAACAATAATGAAAAGATAAGGAGAAAGTGGGTCCCCTTGTTTGATCCATTTTTAAGTATTGAAAAAACAATAGGGAAACCCATTAACTAGAATAAAATACTGAATAGTAGTGATGTATTCATTAATAAAGTTTATAAAAAACTAATTTAACCCAAAATTTTTAAGCACTTTCATAAGGAACCTCCAAAATAATTTATCATAAGCTTTAGAGATATCAAGTTTAAAGGCCATACATGCATTGTTACATTTGTCCATGGAATGAAGAGTTTCATGAGTGGAGATGGAAACATCTAGAATCTGGTGAGTGGGGAAAAATCCTTTTTCACAAGGGTTGATCATCTTATCCAAAAGGGGTTTCAACCAATTGACAAGGATTTTTGGAAAGATTTTGTAGATAATGTTGCATAAGCTAGTGGGCCTGAAATCAGCCATAGTTAGAAGGTCAATGTTTTTTGGGATGAGATAAATGAACGAATGGTTCAACTATTCCAAAAATTTTCCCATTTTGAAGAATTCTTTCATGGAAAGGAAAACATCTTCACCCAAAATATCCCAATAATATTGAAAGAAGGTTGGTAGAAATACATCAAACCCAAGGACTTTGAATTTCCCCATGCTAAAGACCACCAACTTCAATTCCTCATAGTGACAAGCTTGGGAATAGTAGAATTATCAAAGTTAGTCATAATGGAGGGGGTTATGTCCAATAGTTGATCATCCAAAGCAGCACAAGGAATGATAGCAAGCTCAACAAAGGATTGTTCAATGTAGGTGGAGGCCAACAACCCAATCTAAGTAGAGGTGGTGCTTTCATTCCCACTATCACCTTTAAGCTTCTTTATGTGATTTTTTATTTTTATTTTGAGAGCTGAAAAATGAAGGAAGAGTTATGATCTTCTTTCAACCATTGTATTTTGGACTTTTGTTTCCAAAATATTTTCTTTCTTTATAACATTAGCACAATTAATTCGATAATATTTCTTAGTTTGGGAAATTTGGTCACCCACATCCTCATTAGTAATTCTAGCTTGGATATCCTTGAGTTTATCTATCTAATTTCTATTTTGGTGGAACACATTGCCAAAGACCCATTTATTCCAACCTTTGACCATATTTTTGATATTTTTAGTTTTTGAGAAACCCTAAACATAAGGGAACCATGGATGCGAATATTCCACAAAGTTGAAATTTTATCCTTAAATTTTAGTTCGCAGGTCCATGTGATCTTATATTTAAAGGGATAGAAACCAATAGTAAAGTTCTCATCCCAATAAAGAAAGATAGGATTATGATCTGACATAGTCTAGGGAAGAACTGGCAAGTTGGAGCTGTGATCCTAAATGTTTATCAACCCTAAATATGCAAAAACAACAATAATGCAATGAAAGAAAACACAAAGGGACACCTCAAGATTAGCCTAAGAAATGACAGAGCAAAGAAATAAGCTAAAATGAAGATTATAAGACGATTATACCTTCTTTGCTGCTGAAATTCCTTGGTTGGCCCTTTATTTTGATTACTTTTTATGCTCCTTAGATGGATATTGATGTAGCTAAATGTAAGATTAACTGTATGGTGGGATGCTAATGCAAATGGATAAAATGGATGGCTAGATGAGAGAAAATTCTTGTAAAATGAGTGCACAAAATGACAATAAAAGGTTCCTCAAATGACTAAGTGTTCTCCATTTTTTAATGCATTAGAGGAGGGGGTATTTATAGGGACATTTGAATTCTCTAGAGAATTCAATGGTTGAGATTGAGCCACCAAGATCAAGATGTAGGGAAATGGTGAGTTGAGGACTCACAAGCCCTCACATCTTGACATGTGGAATGTGAGATGGCGAAGGATAAGATGATGTGGAAGTGAGGTGGAAGGGAGGTACATCATGTGTAAGAAGGACATGTACCTTGGAAGTACATTGGGAGATGAGAAGAATCTTGGGTGAATAAATGCGAATTAAAAATTCACATGCTTGGAAGAATCCCGTGGACAAGACAAGCTTCCAAAAATGGAAGCACTTGTCCACATGTGACTTGATGTGACAAGTCAAAGATTCTAGAAGATGAATGGGAAAAGGGGATTCTAGGAGGAATAAAAGTGAATTAAAAATTCACATGGGGAAGAGAGGACCCTTGGATGAATAAAAAGTAATTAAAAATTCCTCAGGGGATGGGGAGAGTTGACCAAGGTACTAATTAGGCTTAACTAATCAATAATTAGAAGATAATTAGATGATAATGAAGATTTGAAGCCAACTTACAAAATTTGGAGGATGTGACACATCCTAATCAAGGATTAGGCATGTGCACATCCCTAATGAAGAGACTAAGAGGTTGATTAAGATTAAGGAAGAGTGATGGGACATGTAAGGAATTAAATAAATGTCATATTTATTTAATTCATTTGATGAAAGGGGGATTAAAGAGATAAGGTATTTAATCATTAACTAAATACCTTAGGGATTTGGAAAAATTAAGGGTATTAATTAAATAAGAGTAATATTACTTAATTATTGCAACTAATGGGATGTTTAGACGAAAGGGGATAAATTTGGATAAATTAAGTGTACAAATTTAGGTGTACATTTTTCCCCTCTTTGAGATGATGTTACAAAGTAGCATCATTTCAAAGAATATTAAAACATAAAACCTAAAATAATATGGTTAGATTGGAAAAGATGCCCCAATCATTCAAAGGAGTGAGTAGGAAGGGAAAAAAAAATGATGGGGGAAAAGATGAAGATTAGGGATTGAGAATTCCCCCTCGAGACGACATGCGGGTTCAAGAGAACATGGATGTGATCTCAAAATGGATAAGATGATGCAAGGGGAGATGAAGAAGATGATGCAAATGAGTGGAATGATAAGCGGTAGGAGATGGATGAAGCACAAATGGATTTAAGGTGATGTTGCCCCAGTCAAGCTACAAGCCGAAAGGGGTTGATGATGGATGGAGTGTTGTCGATGAGGGAATGAGAAATCCCAAAACAACATAAGGATAGGACAAGATACATCCCAAGGAGTGGTATTGATGAGGGAAGGATACATCCCAAAACACCACTAAAGGACAGGGAAGGATACATCCTGAGGATGATAATGATGATTAAAGAGATGATGATAAAATATCGGATGGATAGGGGAGGGAGATTGATGAAGGATGAATGCATGGATAGGGAATATGAAGTGAAATCCTAGTGCAATTTTCCATCTTCAGAGCACTGATTTTTGCTATAGCATAAGACACCAAGTGCCAAGGTATGTGGAACCAAGGCGGATTAGTGTCTAATGCATGAAACAAACACAACAGATAAGAAGGCTATCCCAACACCCCAAAGTCACCATGACTTTGGTCAGGCCAGGAATTGGGATAACCACAAGCACAAAGGGATGTCCCAACAGACAATAACAATAAAAGATCAAGATATTCCCCTATGTGAATCAACCAAAAAACACCATAACATAATAGATTATGGCGATCTTAACTAATTGTAATAGGGAGCTCAAATGATAAACAAAAACCAAAAGTATCAAAAGATCGCAATAAAATTGCAAATGTCCTTTTCCATAGGATCAAGGGGATGGATGGGATTGATGAGGTATGTTAGGAAGGATGTATCCTATTGAGACTAATGATGGATTGATAAACTAAAAGATCGATATGACACGAGATATTAAGAACCGATTGGATTTGCTGATACTAGCAGATCTCATTTGTTAATAACTAGCTAGATAAGGGAATAACTTAATGACACAATACAAGAGAGAGAAGTCTCAAAATAGAAGACTGACACATCCTACAGACCTAGGGGCTCAGGGGCTGATCATAGATTAGCCTTGCCTACGTGAAAGTGCAGAGCCCTAGTAGTTCTTGAAAGGATTGTGGATAAAGTGAAAAGAAGACAATGGTGACCAATGATGAATGACATAAGACATGAGACACAAATGCCCTGGGGGAGGATCAACTGATCAACCTTGCCTACGTGAAAGCATAAGGGCAACATAGTTTGGAAAAGACAAACAACAATCGACCATGGATAAAAAGCAAAAAGTTGATAGTGAAGACAAATGATGAATGACCATCACAAGATGGTCAAAATGCCTCGGGGGCAGATCAAATGATCAGCCTTGCCTATGTGAAAGCGTAGGGACAATGCAGTTCGACTAAGGACAAGAAGATCGACATGATAGGATGAGATCTAGATGGAGACCGACTTGATGGATGATCCTATATGATGACACCAACCGACCGACGATCAAACGAATGACACAAGCTCAAAGTGGGATACCAAAAAGCTCAAGATGAGGGATAGCCAAGATGGATCATCCAATGCTCAATCAAAATATATACCAAGCGGCCGAGGATGGGATGGGTGAGGATGATAGGGTAGATGAAATCATAAAATAACTAGGACGCAAGGTAGATAATGATTAATCCCTCTACAAATAGCATATGTGAATAGGTTTCCACCACCCGTGCTTATCCAAGGTGCCACCAAAGGTGATTTGCACAATAGGAAAAATTTATTTCTCTTTACTATTATTATTATTATTATTATTTTTTCGTTTTATTTTATTTTTTTAATTTTTTGATCTTTTTGTATTTTTTACTTTTTGGATAGCATGCAGAAGGAGATGGATTAGGGGGGAAGATAAGTGGATTTAGAAGACATGTGACAATGAGATGGATGAAGGATTCAAGCATCAAGTTCCATAAAATGTGTTAAGAGCCCATGTTCGAAGTTACTATTAGATATTGGTACAATCTTATTAGGATAAATGGATTATGCAGGAGGATGAATTAGAGGGATTTGATGGGGGAGGTATGTGGGATAATGGATGAGGGGCTAGAAAGGGTATGGATAGAATGATGGGGTAGGTGTGTGATGGGGTGGTGAGTTCAAGACCAACATTAGCACATACGGTGATGGATGTGAAATGATAAGAGGATTAATGGATGGAGAATGCAGGGATAATGAAGGAGATGGGATAGTGAATTTCGGGACATAGGGACCCAAAACTGATTTAGGAGAGGGTGGATGAAAATTATTGGATTTTGGATTAGAAACTTTGGATGTTGTTATAAATTTCTCATTTGAACATGTTGCATCTTTTTTCTTTGGGATCCACATGGTTTTTATCTTTTCTTTGGTGGACCTTTGCGAGCTACGGATTTGATTTTGATTTTGGATTTTATTTTTCTTTTCTTCAACATGTCGGTTAGAGGGGACATGAGAAGCTTTATATTCATGTGGATGTTTAGATTGATTCATTTTTATTTTGGCATCCAAACTTCTTTTAATAGCAATGGGATGGGTATAAGAAGAAGGATGGTGTCGAATGATGGTGGTAGGATCTTGAGGATTATATGTGGATGCAGGATGTGCGGGTATGTGCCTTTGTTGATCCTGAATATGGGATATGAGAGCGGGATGTTTATGATGGGTGATATGGATAGGTGATGGATGGATAAAAGGATGAATAGGACAAGATGGAGGAGGTGATTTTGGGATATAAGGGTCCAAAATGGACTTAGGACCTGGAGAAGACATTGACGGGGTAGATGGAGGGATGTAAGGACCCAAGATGGATGGAGTAGATGAAGGATGGAAGATGGTGGATGGAGGGATGTAAGGACCCAAAATGGATGGATCAGATGAAGGAGGAATATGGATGGTTTCTTTGAGGTGATACAATGGACGAGGAGGAATGGTAGCAAACGATCTAGTGGAGTTATGGGAGGAGCCTCTTATCTTTTTAGAAGAGGATGGAGGAAGATGTGTGGAGGTTGTACCAACATTCTTGGATTGTGAGTTGCGAGTAGTACATCCAAGACCTTGCATATTCTTTAGCTTGGATGAGCTCTATAATACCTTGCTCATGAAGGCCTAAACCTTTTCCTTTATAGTTCATGTTCTTGAACATTTGATCCATGGTAGGATTCTTGTTATTCTAGAAGAATGATGAGAGTCTATTATTAGGTGGGGGAGGATGGGTGGTATATATGTTGTGTTTTTATTCTGCAAGCAGACCACCATGGAATAATGTGAGAGTACCAAGGGGATATACAAGTCAAGAGGGGATACGAGGTTTAGGCAACGATGGAGGATCAAGAAATGGAGATGAGGGGATAGTAGCATCTTGATTGAGACAAGGGAGTGGTAAGTGATCAAGATAGGGATTAGGTGACATGATAGGATCTAGATTTGTGGTAGCGGGTGATGGAGATGGAGATAAGGACTCACAAGAGAGAAGGGGATCATCAGATGAAACAAATGGGAGATTATGATCTTGAGATGGGCTAGATAGGTCGATAGGATCTTGATTTGAAAAAGGGGATATGCTAGCATGCTTTGGATCAGGCTCTTGGAATGACTCATCTTGTGTGGGTGGTATGATAATGGCATCTTGAAGGGACTCTTCAAGTGGGGGAAGGATGGAGGATTCATAAATTTTAAGGGAAGGGATATCGGTGATATGAGGAATGGAAGGAATGGATGGGACTTGTGTGTCATTATTAGGAAGGGGAAGAGTGGATTGGAATTGCGGATTTGTGATAGGTTTGGAGGATCTAGGTGTAGGAGGAGTGGATCAGATTTGGTTATCTTCGATGGGCTTGGTAGATGTCAGAGTCGGAGATGGGGGCTCAGTGGATTCAAAGGACGTGATGGTTTTGACGGTTTGAGTGGTGTTAGGGGTGATAGCATCAATGATAGCCGTGGGATGGAGAGGGGTCTCATCATTAGTGACCATGGAAGACGGATTGGGATGGCATGGTTCCATGATTTCAAGTGGTGGAATTAGCGATGTCTTCTTTGTCATGAGTCCTTGGAGAACTTCTAGAGTGAGAAACTTGGATACTCTAGGTTGAGATGGAATGATAGGAATAGATGGAGGATTAGGGATTGGTGGAGGACTAGGATTATGGATTAGTGGCCTAGGGTGAGATGGAGGAATGGGGTTGGATGTAAGACTAGGAGTAGATGGGGTATTAGGATTAGATGGAGGGTTAAAGTATGGATATTGGTATGGTGAATTAAGATATGTGGATGGGGGTTTAAGACAAGAGGATGTGGCTAGTAGATTGTAGTAAGGGTATTGGGATGGTGAATTAAGATGTGAAGACATGGATGTTGGATCAGGATACAGAGATGTGAATGTTGGATTAGGGTAAGTTGATGGGGTTGATTGGTATTGGGGATTAGGATAGTGTGACATGGGTGCAGGATTATGATAAGAGTATTGGGATGGTAGATTAGGATAATAGGATGCAGGTGTTAGATAAGAGGAAGGTGTAGATGAAGGATATGATGGATATGCGGATGAGGATGATACTAGACATGCCTTGTCAAAGGTAGCATAAGGAGCATGATTAGGCATGGGTGAAGAC
The DNA here is from genome assembly GCA_007258455.2 of Sequoia sempervirens. Lineage (NCBI taxonomy): Eukaryota > Viridiplantae > Streptophyta > Pinopsida > Cupressales > Cupressaceae > Sequoia > Sequoia sempervirens. The sequence goes on from VDFB02379711.1 coordinate 242,094,456, forward strand.
ATAACATGATAGTGTAAAGGGGTGACTGGATTGTGGAAAGTGGGTGGAGATAGTTTTCTAGTGATGATAGCGTCAAAGGGATCAATGTCGTATGCTTCTTGATTGACAAGACTTTTGTTATCGTCGTCGACGTAATTAGGGTTTCCCTTGACTACCATTGATGGAGGATAAGGATTCATGATGATGAAAGGATAAATAGGATAGATTAAATATTTTGGATGGAAACTGACTAAAGCTCAAATTGGGATTGGATTAAAGCTTAGATTAGGATGATTGGATGATGCGATGGGATTGATTCTGATGATAGAATAGATTATCAAAGGATGATTATGACACCGAATCTACCTCAAGATGGAAGTAAATTGATTGGGTCAAAGGTTATTAGATAAGGATGTGATTGGATTGGATTCAATAAGATCGATCGATGATTGATAAGATCGAATGATGGATCAAATAGGATGATGAGAGGGATTGGAAAACCTCGTTCAGAGATTACCCTAGGTGACTTAGGATACTAATTGATTGGATTAAAGGATGAATGGATGATTGTGACACTGAATCCACCTTGAGGTTGAAAGCTAATTGATTGGGCCGATGATGATTTACTTAGGACGGATGACAATCCTAAGCAGATGTTGAATATGATGATCAGATTCAAACACCTAGGTCAATTTGGATAACAACTTCAAATGAAGTTCATAAGATTTGGCTTGAGAAAATGATAAGGGATGTGTAACCTAGAGATGCTTGAGGATGATGTATCGATACGATTCAGATGATGAACGAATGAGCTTGGAAAAATGTGGATGGACCAAAGCTCATATTAGGATTAGATTAAAGCTCAGATTAGGATTGGATTGAAGGATATGATGGGATTGGTTCCACTGGTCAGATTTGGGAACTGGATATGTTTATTGTTTGTTTGCTAAATTTTTGTTACAGAGGGGAAAATTTTCCCTCACAGAGGGGCGAATTTTCCCTTCTAGGGTGAATCTTCCCTCACAGATGGATGAATTTTTCCTTCTGGGGTGAATTTTCCCTCACAGAGGGGTGAATTTTCCCTTCTATAGGGCAAATTTGCCCCACTGGAGGGCAGATTTTCCCCATTGTAGGGAAAATTCGGCCCACTACTTTTGGACTTTCTGAGCAGGTAAATAGGTTGTTAGAATGAAGAGATAGGTGATTGGAACAGGGTGTTAGATAATCAGATTGAGGAAATAGATGATCGGATTGGGAAAACGAATCATAAGGATGGATGAAAAAGCACTCAGAACTGGTAAATGATTGCTTAGAATGGATGAACAACTCCCAGGTTGCAGAAACGAAAGCTTGAAACGAGTAAACAATTGATTAGAAAGGATGAAAAACTCTCAGAATGAGATGTATACTTGGAATGGATGAAAGATTACTCAAAATGAGTGAATGGAGGATCGAAAGGGGTGAAAGACTACTTGGTCAAATAGATGTTTGGAATGGTTAAACCAAGGTTTGGAATAGCTAAACGAAGGTTTGGAATGATCAAATGGAGGTTTAGAATGATCAAACGGGGGTTTTGGAGGTTTAGAGGGACAAAACAGAGGTTTGGAATGATTAAACGATGGTTTAGAGGCTAAACGGAGCTAAACGAGGTGATTTTGAATGTTCAGGAGGGAAAATTCACCCCATTACAGTAAATAGGAGGGGAAATTTTCCCCACTGCAGCAAAAAAAAGGGAAAATTCACCCCACTGCAGTAAACAGGAGGGAAAATTTGCCCCACTGCAGCAAAAAAAGACTTGGTTTTGATGAAAATGACTATGGCAAGGACTTAAAATGACAACAATAAGGCCAGTTTGTCAAAAATTTTATTGGTTTCTCACAAGAAAACACTTTCAAAAAAGCACAATCCTATGATTAGTATTAAGGGTATGGCTAATAAAGGTCTTAATCTAGGATTCACAAGGTGTCTAGGGAGTCCTTGATATACTCTCGGTACGTGAGGCACAACCGTGAACACCAGCTCATCACAAGCGTGAGTCGGGAACCCCAAAGAGATATTGAAGGGCTCATACCAACTCTTCACGTCTATCTAGGTATCACCCTAGCTTCGACGCTCCGCTAATTACAACACGACTGGATTAGGTATAGATTTCGCTCTCCCCCATTTGTATACGCCATTGGTACGTGTGGTTGGAATCATTCCTTAGGGTGATGAAATCCCCAAGCAGGTGCCACTAGAAAGAAGACACTAATCATTTCCAACTACTCCCCAGGCTCACACGAAGTGCAAGGGGAAAGTGAAAAAAAACTAATGCCCCCTTTAGGTAACACAAAAAGATAGACACAACAACCAATAGATATTACTTCCCCTAATTAGACTATGTTCCTAGATTAATGAAAAAAAAAGGATAGCTTTTAAAATTTGAGTAAATGGATAGGCCTACAAGCAAATTTTAGTTGTTTTATCCTTTGTTCTTCATTAATTACACAAGAATATGCTGAAAAATGTTAGCAAAAACACAAATATTCTTGCAAAAAACAATGTTAGGGGGTTAGAATTGGAAAACAGCAAAAAACTGGAGCAAAAACTAAGCTAAAACGGTAGTTTTACCTCGCAAAATGTGTTGTTTTGGGGCGTATTCGCCCCTCTATAGTAACCAGGAGGGAAAATTTACCCCACTGTAGTAACCAGGAGGGAAAATTCACCCCACTATAGTGACCAAGAGGGCATAGTTGCCCCTCTGCAGCAAATTTGTTAGAAACAAACAATGGAAGAGGGCATATCCGCCCCTCTATAGCAAACTTGTTAGAAACATAATATAGAAGAGGGTGTATCTGGTCCGCTGCAGCAAACTTGTTAGAAATAGAATATGGAATAGGGCGTAGTTTCCCTTCTGTAGACAAATGGAGGGCACAGTTGAACTCCAACAGCAAGAGGGTGTAGTTGAACTTCTACTGTAGCAAGAGGGCACAGTTGAACTTCTAAAGCAACAAGAGGGAGCAGTTGAACCTCTGCAGCAGCAAGAGGGCGCAGTTGAACTTCTGTAGTAGCAGGAGGGCATAGTTGAACTTCTACAACAGCAGGAGGGCATAGTTGAACTTCTGCAGTAGTAGGAGGGTGTAGTTGAACTTGTACAGTGAAATGTTAGTAAAAAAAATTCAAATGAGGGCGTAGTCACCCTTCTGCATCAAAATGTTAGAAAACAAAGTTTAATTAGGGGTGTAGTCACCCTCCTATAGTAAAATGTTAGCAAACAGAGTTTAATCAGGGGCATAGTCAGCCTTCTGCGATGAAATAGAGGGCATAATCACCTTTCTACATTGAAAAAAAGTGTGTAATCACCATTCTATAGTGAAACAAAGGGTGTAATCATATTTTTGTAGTGACCAGGAGGGCGTAGTCGCTCCTCTGTAGTAAAACAAAGGGCATAGTCGCCCCTCTACAGTGAACTAGAGGGCGTAGTCGCCCCTCTCCAACATACAAGAGGGCGTAGTCACCCCTCTGCAGTGACCAGGAGGGCGTAGTCGCCCTCTGTGACTTGTTCCTACAAATAATCTCAACAATAGCGAACGTTAAATAGAGGAAACTAGTTGTGGGTCCCATCGGGCATGTCAGAAATGTGATCCTAAATGTTTATCAACCCTAAATATGTAGAAACAACAATGATGCAATAAAAAAAACACAAAGGGACACCTCAAAATTAGCCTAAGAAATGACAAAGAAAAGAAATAAGCTAAAATTAAGATTATAAGATGATTATACCTTCTTTGTTGCTGAAATTCCTTGGTTGGCCCTTGATTTTGATTACTTTGTATGCTCCTTAGAGGGCTATTAATGTAGCTAAATTCAAGATTAACTATATGGTGGGATGCTAATGCAAATGGCTAAAATGGAAGGCTAGATGAGAGAAAATGCTTGTAAAATGAGTGCACAAATTGACAACATAAGGCTCCTCAAATGACTAAGTGTTATCCTTTTTTTAAATCCTTAGAGGAAGGGTTATTTATAGAGAAATTTGAATTCTCTAGAGAATTCAATCATTGAGATTGAGCCACCAAGATCAAGATGTAGGGCTATGGTGAGTTGAGGACTCACAAGCCCTCACATCTTGACACGTGGAATGTGAGATGACCAAGGATAAGATGATGTGTAGGTAATGTGGAAAGAGAGTACATGATGTGGAGGAAGGACAAGTACCTTCCAAGTACCTTAGAGAGTGAGAAGATTTCCTCAAAAAAGGAACTTCTTGTCCCCAAGTGAAAATGAAAGTGACATTTGAGGAATTTTGGAATTCCTCAAAAATCTCTATGGGAAATGAGAAAGTGGTTGGAGAAATAAATGTGAATTAAAAATTCACATTCTTAGGAGAATCTAATGGATAAGAGAGGGTCCCCAAAAAGGTGGGAATTGGTCACATGTGGATGAGGTGACAAGTCAAATGTTCTAGAAGTCGTGGAAGGATAAAATGTGAATTAAAAATTCACATGGGGAGGAGAGAGACCTAGGGTGAATAAATGTGAATTAAAAATACACATGGGAAAGAGGGTCAATGCCAAGAAAGGAAAATGAAAAGGTTGACTAAAAAGTGGTGCTAAAAGTGGCTAATGACTTTGATTAAGGTTGTGCAAATATTTGATTACGGTAATTAATGAGAGATTAGAAGCAAGTGGCAAATGTAGGAGGATGTGACATTAATCCTTGATTAAGAGGATGCACATCTTAATCATGAATTAATTAAATTAATCCATATTAGAGAGGGATTATGGAGGATGTGACAAGGAGAGAGAAAAGAAGAATTTTAAATTGATTTTAATTAAAAAAGGTTAAGATCACTAAATTAAATAAATTGATGTATTTATTTAATTTAGAGAGGAAAAAGGTGTAAGGTAAAGCATTTAATTGTTAAATTAAATAATTTAAGAACCTTAGGCAGGAAGTGTAATATAATTAATTAAATTAATATTGATGGAATGGGTGAATAAATCGGTAAATTTGATCGTATGGGAGTGATCAAATTTGGATGTCTACATTTTGCCCCTCTTTAAAATATTCTTAGAATAACAGTGTTTCGAAGAAAAATAAAATGTCGATGGTGAAGGAAATGATGGGACTTGATGCCCCAGCATGAAAGAGGTTGAATGAGCTACCCAAGGAGGAAAAAAGGAGGGAGATGCCCCAGTGACTACCACGAAGGGATGGAGGGAAAATGGTAGGGTATGCCCCCTCGAGAGGGCAATTGGGGAAGAAAAGGCCACGGGACGAGCTCTCAATAGAAAGGAAAGGAGGACACCATTGGATAGAGCTCAAAAAACTAAAAAACTTTTACTTTTGAATGAAGTTGATCGGACGCACGGTTTGCAAATGGAGGCCCTGGGAAAGGAGGGAATTAATTGGAGAAAAAAGTTAAATAAAAGGTAAAAAATACCTTTTTATTTGAAAGGAGGGAAAATAGGGGTTAAAAGGTAATTTTAAGAATTACCTTGTCACATTGTCACTATAGCAATTGAGAGAAGAAGAGAGGAGAGGAGGAGAGGAAAGAGAAACGAAGCCACAGGATTACGACTCTGATATCATTCACTAGGCAGATGAGGTATGGAGGTGCCACGCCCACTACGCGGTGCCCCACTAGGTTAGTAATAAAACCCCGCTTGTGTATTTTAAACATGTAAAAATGTGATTCTAAATGTTTATCAACCCTAAATATGTAAAAACAACAATAATGCAATGAAAAAAACACAAAGGGACACCTCAAGATTAGCCTAAGAAATGACAAAGCAAAGAAATAAACTAAAATGAAGATTATAAGATGATTATACCTTCTTTGTTGCTGAAATTTCTTTGTTGGCCCTTGATTTTGATTACTTTGTATGCTCCTTAGATGGCTATTGATGTAGCTAAATGCAAGATTAAGTATATGGTGGGATTCTAATGAAAATGGCTAAAAAGAATTGCTAGATGAGAGAAAATGCTTGTAAAATGAGTGCACAAAATGACAGCATAAGGTTCCTCAAATGACTAAGTGTTCTCCTTTTTTAATGCCTTGGAGGAGGGGGTATTTATAGAGAAATTTGAATTCTCTAGAGAATTCAATGGTTGAGATTGAGCCACCAAGATCAAGATGTAGGGCTATGTAGAGTTGAAGACTCACAAGCCCTCACATCTTGACATGTGGAATGTGAGATGGCGAATGATAAGATGATGTGTAAGTGAGGTGGAAGGGAGGTACATGATGTGTAAGAAGAACGTACCTTGGAAGTACATTGGGAGATGAGAAGAATCTTGGGTGAATAAATGTGAATTAAAAATTCACATGCTTGGAAGAATCCCATGGACAAGATAAGGTTCCAAAAATGGAATTACTTGTCCACATGTGACTTGATGTGACAAGTCAAAGATTCTAGAAGATGCATGGGAAAAGGGGATTCTAGGAGGAATGAAAGTGAATTAAAAATTCACATGGGGAAGAGAGGAGCCTTGGATGAATAAAAAGGAATTAAAAATTCCTTGGGGGATGGGGAGAGTTGACCAAGGTACTAATTAGGCTTAACTAATCAGTAATTAGAAGATAATTAGATGATAATGAATATTATAAGCCAACTTGCAAAATTTGGAGGATGTGACACATCCTAATCAAGAATTAGGCATGTGCACATCCCTAATAAAGAGATTAAGAGGTTGATTAAGATTAAGGAAAAGTGATGGGACATGTAAGGAATTAAATAAATGTCATATTTATTTAATTCATTTGATGAAAGGGGGATTAAAGAGATAAGGTATTAATTATTAACTAAATACCTTAGGGATTTGGAAGAATTAAGGGTATTAATTAAATAATAGTAATATTACTTAATTAATGCAAATAACGAGATGTTTAGACGAAAGGGGATACATTTGGATAAATTAAGTGTCCAAATTTAGGTGTCTACAAGAGCTATGGAGGGAAGCTAAGTTTTGGAAAAATAGGAACCATTCAAGTCTAACCTATATAATATTATCCCCAAGTATTCTAATAGTCTAGGTGGAGGGTTGGCCATGAAGGTCCAAGTCAATTAGCCCAGTAGTATTCAAAAGATCCAAAAAATCTACTATACTATGTATAATCCATTATCCCCTACAATTCTTAGAGGCATAGAGGGAGGAGTTGAAGTACCCAATAGACAAACAATGAACTTGTATATTACCAATAATCCAATCAATAAGCTCAATCCAAAGGCTTTTCTTAGCATTTCTAACATTTGGGTCATAAACATTGATGAAAATCCAAGAAAACCTTGTAGTGGATAATTGAACTCCTAGGATGTGCTTGGGTTGGAGAAGTTAAAAGCCACACAAATTGTTTGGATTACACATAACTAATAGGCCCCCAGAGGAACCATCAACATCACTAACTAAGAAGGTGGAATTGGGCAAGATATTCCTAGCTATCAAATCAAAGTTTTTTTTTTCATCTTAACTTCTTATAATAGAAGAATCCCAATCTTGTGCTCCAAAATATACTTTTTTAGAGCTAGTTGCTTATGTGCACTATTAAGCCCTCTAATGTTACAAGAGAGGAACTTCATTTAGAAAAGTTTTTTGAGGATACTTTGAATGTCCTCTATTTTCATTTAGTAATTTCCTTAGTCATTTCCCTATTCCTAGTTTTTCTTTGGGAAGGTCTACCCACTTTGGTCTCAAGTCCCACATCTACCTTTTTTGTTTTCCTTTTCTCTTGGGGCTTAACTAGTCATCCCCACCAATCAGTTGGTTGTTCGTCTAAGATTCATCTGGTTTTTTTGTCTACTTGTTTATAATGAGATCTATAGGATACTTCTCATATAAATTGAGAATAGGAAATTCACCATCGTCAAGATCCACTTTTTCAAATTGTAGGCTTTGGGCTACTAGAGGAGAGGCCAAATGGGAAATATTACTAATTGGGGCTTCAGGGGCCCAGTGTGAGCTTATTTGAGTACCATTAAGCCAAAGGTCTTTAGGTCCATAAGTAGAATCTAGGCCAATAGGAGTAGAATCTAGATAGGAGCAGATTTGTTGAGGTCAACAACAAGGTTGAAGCTAGGTTTCCAACAAAAAAGAGAGATTTTATGTTTGTCTTAAACCCACATGACAAAGGAGAGAATCAGAAGCAATGCCTCTAATGAGGTAAACATAAAAAGGAATAGTCCTCCCACTATTGCACTAACATCCACATTACCTTTTAAATTCCATTAAGCCTTTTTTCAATGCTTAACTATGTTAATGGAAGGATGAAAGAAGAAATTTTTTCCCACTCTAGTGATAGAAAATGTATCCCTTTACATTTTCTCACTTGTTTGGGCCCTCCTAATTAAATTGGATTTAATTATGCCTTAATTTAGTGTTGTAAGGTGTATCCCTTTACACTTTCACAATTATTTGGGTCCTCTTAATTAATTGATCTTAATTATGCCTTAATTATCCCTTTAATTCATTTTCCAATCAAATTTAATTACATTTTCCAAAGGGGAAACCCGACAATAATTAATTCCTAAACATAAAACTTTGCATTGAGCAATGTGTGTATTAGGTTTATGGACCTAGGACCCATTCTCCCATGGGTGAATGGGTCCTCCCTAGACCTTAGGACCTAAATTTAAATTATTTTTTTGGCATTATTTTAACATATTCAAATCCATAATTCAACATCATCTTGTGATATTTGAATTTTGAGAAATTAAGGATAGATACCTATAAATATAAGGTTATTTCACTATGTTTCACCTAGACTTTTAAGTGTTCAATTACAAGAGCTAAGTTTATTATCAAGGTAATTCAAGGACATATTTATCAAGGTTTTATTTCAGCAATCAAGATCCAATTTTTATGTCAAAGTCTTCTTATGCATCATGCATGTTTTTGGAGCTAACATTGTGATGTAGGTTTCATGATCAAATCAAGAACTCAAAGCACTATTTCAAGCAAGATTCAAAGTTCAAGATCCAAATCCATTGAAGTCATTTCATGAAAGTTTTAGATTCTCATTCAAGGACTTATCCAAGGTTTTGTTGAATGGTAACATAGCATTGTTCATTCTTCATTCCCTCTTTCATGCTTTTATTAATTTCAATGGTTGATTACAAAAATTGGGTCTAACCAAGGCAAATCCCCATTCACCGAAAAAAAACAAAATTTCCCCTTGCATTGTGTTTGTAGATCTAGGTGAAAGAAAGCTTGAAGATCTCTTGAAGAGAAAATTTGGAGAAGTTGAAAAAGCTGCAAAAGTTGTCATCTCAGGAAAACTCACCTATAAAAGTTATTTTTGACATTCTGACACTACCACTTGGAAAAATTGGAAGCTTCAAATTTGTGTCAGAGGCTACCAAATGTTGCAAAAAAATCCTAAAAGTGAACCCATTCACCCCTAGGCGAATGAGTCCTAGTCAGCCTTTGAAAAATCACATTTTGGTGACTTGTTAACACATTTTACCCTTCTTAGGTATGCAATTTAAGTTTTGGTTCCACTTATTTTGAGTTTAATATTGTTGTTTTAAGTTTAATTTGGCATAATTGGGTTGATTTTAGATTTTTATTTTTTCTCCCAAAATTTCTTGGTGAACTTGACCCTTGTGCTTCAGTCATAAGAAATTTTGAAGATTCCCTGATTGAGTTGACTCACCTAAGGGTTGTAAGTAAATTCTTTGTTTGGATCTCATTTCCTAATGAAATAGTAAGAAATAGGTCTTTCAAACCCCATTTTGATACCAAACACCTATTTTTCACCTTTTCATTTTGGTGAACCTGACATTTGAGCATTGTATCTTTCTGATTTTGGAGTCCATTTCATCCCTAGATCTAGGATTTACATTCATTTGCATTGCATTGAATTAAATTGAATTTCATTTAGGGTTTTAGGATTGCATTTTTACATTCTTTAAAATATAGAAAATATAAAAAATTTAGTCATTTTGCAAAACATTTACACAACATTGCATGATAAAAACTTAAAATAAAAAATTGAATCAAAATTGTATATCAAATTAGGTCTCCTAGTTTTTCATTTATCATTATTTTGCATTAACATTTAGACTTAAATTCATACAAAACTGAAACTGTAACCACCTATCTTAGTCTAGAATTTGAAAACCATAAGAACCAACTCAGAAATTTGTAAATTCATTTTTTGAAACCCTGAAGTAGGACCCATTCACCCATGGGAAAATGAGTTTGTGATTAGGGCTTTCCCTACATTTTTAGGCATCAAAATCCCTGTTTCTGTATTTTGTTTTGCTATTTTCACTTTGTTATTACAGTTTGTAGAATTTATGTTATCTCAAATTGATCATATTAAGGTTAATTTGATAAATTTTGTGCATTGTGTGAATTCAAAATTTCATTACAAGACGTCATTTTTAGATTTTTACATAGCATAATCAAAAAATTATCTTGTTTGAAATTTGAAAACTTCTTTTACATATTTGCAGTGCACTTTACATTCTGGGATATTTCATTACATTTTCCCTCTTATTCATATTGGGTGCACCTTAGATTTGTGAAACTTGTATTAGATTAACAAATTGGTGTCCTATTTCCAATATTGTCATGAAAGGTAGTGTGAGACTTATATCATCCCGCGATACACCATTTGTCATAGATCTTGGGTTTTCTAACTCTTTCACTCATAATGTTTACACTAGTCAACCAACTATGGATCATAGCATTCATACCTCATTTCTAATCACTTCCCTACCCACAACTAATGTGAATGATGTCGAAATAATTGTTGCTAATGTCCTACAAGAGAACATAAGAAGGATGGATGAAGAAATAGAAAATTCCAAAACTTTGTGACTTCCAAAATATTGTTGGCAGTGTAATTCTTGCTTTAGATAATGTGAGTAAAAGGCTTGAAAATGAATATAGAATAGATATTATGTGAATTCTAGCTCATATTTTTGATAAACATGGTACTACATTAGCTAGTTGTGCTCAAGCTTTAGGATATACTCAAGTTCAAGGTGGAAATCCAATTCCTCCAACAACCCTTACCCCTATTACTACCTACACTAATCCTCGTGTTACTAAAACCATCCAACCTACTAGCAATTTCAACACTTCCTTAGGTATTTCCACTAGGAAACCTCTTAGCTTTGTACATTAAAATTTAATATTTCCTCATCGATCTCCCCTCACAAACTTACAATCCACTTTCCATCCACATACATACACAACTCCACCTTATTCACCTCCATCTCACAACACCAACAATGATCCAATCCTTAACAATTTTTTGCAAAATGTATCATCCCTCCAACAAAAAATTACCACATTAAATCAAAACAACAGTTCCCAACCTTCACAATACATCAAAACCAACCCATTATCCTTGGAGATATTGAGAACAAAAATGCCACAAGGTATGGAGGTTCCTATATTTGAGTAATATGGTGGGAAAGGAGATCTTGTTACCCATGTTTCCACTTACACAACCTTATGTAGTGACTTCATTTTTTTGAATAAACTCTTGGCTAAACTCTTCCCTAGATATTTGAAGGATACTACTTTAGAGTATTCATTCAATGAACTTATTCATGATTTCTACAACCACTTCCAAATTCACATGGGTCCCAATAACCCTAGCCGATTTAATGACATGTATACAAAAGGATGCTAAAAAAATCACTAATTTTATAGCGCGATACCAAATGCTTTACTCACAAATAAACATTAAGATTCTTGATGCAAACCTTCAAAGAATGTTTCTTTCCAATTTTCAAAATAAAATCCAAGCGAAACTTGAGATGTTAAAATTTCCATCCTTTAAAAATTTGTGTACAACCCTTTGTCATGACCAAAATTCGATTAGTAATCATGAAGTAAAAACTCCCTCTAACCATCTTGAGAAGTTTGAATCCACACCCAAAACCAACTATCTACCTTTCAAGAAACAAAATAAGGGCTTTTTACAACTTAAGCCCCCTCAACCAAATCAACATGTTCACACCCAAGTGGCTGCTATAAAGATGACAAATCCATATGCATTTGGGGGTAGAAATAGATAATTCACCCCTATATCTAATACCCTTCATAATATCGTGCTGCAACTCTTAAACAAGAATTTTATTTTCTTACCTCTTGATAGAATTCCTCATCCTATGAAACCTTTACATTCAATCTATAGACCTAATTACTATTGTCATTTTCATCAATAAAATGAACATGATACGAAATACTACAAGCATTTTAAACATCTTGTCCAAGACCTCATTGATTCTAATTATATTAAAATTGGAGGTGTTAATGGCCAAGGTAATAAATTTGTAGACCCTCCTAACCAAAAATTGTAAATATTTATCAATCCTATACCAAACTAGAACATTTCCTTTCTCAAAGTTAGTGAAACAAAGAATGATGTGATGAATGTTGACATGGATGATGATAGCACAAATGATAATGAGGAACACTCTATAAAATATATGGTTGGATTTATTGAAGTTAAACCTCATAAGGGCCAAACTAATATGCTCCTTGACATTGCTTTCTCACAAAATGACATAATAAAAAGTGCACTTGAGGGTCCTCTTTACATAGTTGGAAGAATAAATGACAAGCCTACTAATGGGATATTAACTAATCTTGAGTCTGTGTAGAGAATATGATCATTTAAGAATTCCTATTTGTGCATGAGCTTTATCAAAATACTTATGAAAAATTAAAAGAACGGATCAAAATGCATAATGGTTTCTCTTTCCCTATAATATGTTTGATAAATCTCCCTTTGAAAGTTGTACCAAAACAATTAAATGTATCATTCACAATCATCCATACTTTAGACTACTATTTTGTGAAGTTAGGCTACCCATGGCTTTGCTCCATGAATTCCATCCCATCAATTGTAAATAAATGTTTAAAGTTTCCATTTGGAAATGAGATATTTACTGTGCATCATAGTGGCTTTAATCCTATATCTTCCCATGGGAATTTCTCATTAGATTTATTTTGGTTTGAGCCTATAGAGCCTATTAGACCCCATGGAGACTTATTTTTCAAATCCTATCAAAATTTTAAGGAAAAGCACATAGAAGAGTTATCCCTTAGAAATATGCCTCAACCCATGATTGAGCCTCCTATCCTTGAAGAGACCATGATTGAAGCAAAATATATTCCACATAACCAGGACCATCCTATGACAAGTGCTTCACTTATTTCATATAAGAGACCACAAGATAATCAAATATGTCTCATTTTTCCACCTAAATTAAAACAAGTTTACAAAGCTAAAGAGAAAGTGGTTGAAAAACCTCTTATGGTTACTTTTTTTCCTCCCTTAAGGGAAGTAAGAAACATATGGTTTATAAACCCACTCCTACACAATCACAATTTAAAACAAATGAAAAGGAACTAAAATTGTAGACAACATATGAGTAGATGTTATGCTATTACTCATTTGTTGCAAGAAAAAAGAAGAAAATAATAACATAAAATTAAAATCCAAACTTGACTCAAGCAATGCATGATTCCTCTCCACCTTCGTCGTAATAGAAACAACAAAAAATTTCTATGGATATTATCACTATACTTGCTATTGTGATTAAATTGGATGATGATGAGGAAGTGTATAAAGCGTTAAATTCATTGTTTTCCTCTACCATGAGCTTAAATGATGATCCTCATTGCTTTTCCTTATTTGGGACTTGATATTGTCCCTTTGGCTAGTTCTTTTCCTTTCGCATATACTGAACAAGATTGTGATGTGGAAAAAATACTATAGGTTGACTCACATGTGCCTTGATAGTCTTGTCTTTATTTTTTTAAAATTCTTTTTGTGATTGCATGTGCATAATGTGATAACTGTATTTTTTTGTTTGATGTATCCTCAAGTTCATTCCTCTATTTGTATCTACATTCTTCTATATGTCATAAACATTTATTTTCTTTGTCTTTTGTTTTGGTTTTGGGGATGATGCAAGGCATCAAGAATTTTAAGTATCTTCCATGTTGACCCAAAATCTTTTTCTTTGATTTATCTATCTCTCTTTCATTCTTCCATTTCTATGAGCATTTGGGGAATGATGACATTTCTAATCTCTATAACAACATTGTAGCAAAGACATACTAACTCCAAATACGTAGATGCCTTATGTGTTTGGGATTTCATTTTGGGGGAAATCCCTCTCTTTTTCATGATGTAGCTTCATTTGGAAACAAATGAATTGGCATAGGCCTTCCCAAATAAGCTCTCATCTCTTCCTTGTTTTTAGAATTTATCATTTTCTACTTTTAAGTAATTACTCATAGCATGGTGTTAGAAATTTCTTTAAAGTGGGGGCATACATTGGCATTATTATTTTGAAAATTTTGAATTCTTGCTATGTGTCTTTTTCTTGGTAGTGTCATTGGGTGTGATGTCACTCCAAGAGTGTAACCTTTCTTTGCATATGACTTTCCTCTTAGTGGTGATGTTATACATTGCATTCCCTAAGTTGTGAATATTTTATCCTAGACTTGTCCTCTCTTGGAGAAATTATACATGATGTTCCCTAAGAGGAGACCTTACATGAACTAAGAAAAATCCCTTTGAACATGTCTATTTGCATCTTTTTCATAAGTGTTTAGCATAATGCAACTTTCTAACCTTGTCAAGCTCAAACCCTTTTTTATGGCCACCAAACATAACACACTTTGCTTGCTTGTGGAGCCTTGCATTTCATTCATAGGTTCCTATCATAATGAAACTTGTTAGGTCTTATGAAGCTCAAAAAACATGTTTTTTTTTTTTTTTTTCGGTTGTTCCTTATTGAAGTTATCAGAGGTATAGCTTTCATATGGTATGGGAGCCTAATAATATTCTATAATTTTCCATCCTTGACGACTCACCTAGTGGACAAAAAAAGTTCTATTAGCCCATGTGAGCATGTGTGTTGTTTGTATAGTGTAAAATAAGTTCTTCTTGTGAATGTATTTGCACAAAAAGTTGAGGAATGTTGCACATTGTGTTGGATAGTTTAGGCTTCATCCGCACCCTTTTTTTTTGACCTTTTCTTTAAGTCTTTGGCATTGTATGATTGAGTATCTTGTCATTGCTTCATACATATGTTTTTATTATCTACTTTAGTGTGAGTTTGACACAAGTTCATCATCTCACTAAAGTGGGGGCTAAATGTAGTGATGAAAAATGTATCCCTTTGCATTTTCTCATATGTTTGGGCCCTCCTAGTTGAATTGGACATAATTTTTCCTTAACTTAGTATTGTAAGGTGTATCTCTTTACAATTTTACACTTATTTGGGTCCTCCTAATTAATTGAGCTTAATTATGCCTTAATTGTCCCTTTAATTCACTTGACAAGCTAATTTAATTACATTTTTTGAAGGGGAAACCAAAAAATAATTAATGCCTAAACATAACACTTTACATTGAGTAGTGTGTGTCATAGGTTTGTGGACCTGGGACCCATTTTCCCATGGGTGATTAGGTAATCCTTAGACCTTAGGAGCTAAATTTAAATTATTTTTTTGGTGGTATTTTAACATATTGAAATCTATAATTCAATGTCCGCTCACGATATTTGAATTTTGGGAAATCAAGGATACATACCTATAAATATAATATTATTTCACTATGTTTCACCTATATTTTCAAGTTTTCAATTACAAGAGCTAATTTTATGATCAATGGAATTCAAGGGTATATTTATTAGATCTTTATTGCAACAATCAACATTCAATTGTCATGTCAAAGTCTTCTTGCATCATGCATGTTTTTTGAGCTAACAATGTGATGTAAGTTTCGTGATCAAATCAAGAATTCAAAGGACTATTTCAAGAAAGATTCAAATTTCAAGACCCACATTGTAATCATGGCTAAAATATTAAGGTTAATGTAATAAAGCATATAAATCAAACCCTAATAAACAATGAAGCACAAATGAGCATAAAGACATAAAGCATAAAATGATATTACCAAACCTTCATGCCACCATTGATTCACCTCAATTTCATTTCTCCATTTTGCTTGAATATGACAATTACCCTCAGATTTTAGTGTACAATAATAAGCCTATGACAAGTGACTAGAAAAATATTGAAGATTGTTGTCTCACTCTAGCAACATGTACTTGCATAACATCTGTAGATAATGAAAATGGCAAGGCTAAGGTCTTTTATAGAAAAGAAAACTTTGAATGAATGGTTGAGATTGGTTGACAATAAGATGTCTTAATCAATGGCCAAGATTGAAAGTTGAGGTATGGAGTAGGGTTAGGGAAAAATTAGGGAAAATGATAAAGATGAAGGGTTGAGATTCAATTATGAGATAATTCAATCAAGGGATAGGATTAAATGAGATTTCAAGAGATAAGATTTGATGTAGAAGATAAGATTTCCATGTATAAAGAGGTGATAAGAGAAATTAAATAATAAAAATTATTTAATTTAGGTGGCCAATGAATAATTAAATAATTTTTTTAATTATTTAATTATAGAGGAATGTGACAAAAGGAATCATTTTGAATTAAATAATGATTTAATTCCAAATTCAAGAGAGTGGACCAAATTAAATAAATAAAATTTATTTAATTTAGGAGAGAAAAGGTTGATGAATAATTAAATAATTAAAAAAACTATTTAATTATAGTGGAAAGTGGATAAAAATTAAATAAATAAGAATTTATTTAATTTTAGAAAGTAGAGGAATTAATTAGTGATGTAATTAAATAATTAATTTTTTTTTAATTAATCAGGAAGAAATAAATATAGAAATGAATTAATTTAATAATAAAAAATTATTTAATTAATAGAAGACATGACTTTAGAAAATAATTAAATAATTAAAATTATTTAATTATCAAAGAGAAAAGGGGAAATGATGGAGAATTTAGAAATTTCAAGCATGTGAAAATTTTTAGTGTCTACATTTTGCCCCTCTTTGATACAATGTAGTTTATCGTGTTGCGTCAAAGAAATTCAGTCAAAACATGCCCCAATGTAAAGAGGATGGGGAAGGATGACGAGGAGGATTGTGGTATGCCCCCTCGAGAGGGCATACGGGTTCAAAGAACATGAGTGTGCTCTCAAAATGGATAAAAGGAAAATAGATAAGCGACATAGAAGAAATGTGAGCATGGAGGATATGGATGTTAGTGGAGAAAACTATAAAGATGCATATTTTACCAGACAATACTCTGCACTACTCATCATTTGGAGGTAAAATGACACAAATTGACAAAAAAACACCATGGTATGACATAGACCAAGGTGTGCAAGGTCATCCACTTGTGAAAAAATAACAGTTGCAGACAAGGAATGTCCTAGCTCATACTAAGGGCCAAGTTGCCCCAGTCTTTTTGGCAAGACAATCCAAAAAAAGAACTCAAAGAAAAGAGTCAAGAGACATTATCGCTCCTCTAAATACTTCATGGGACATCCTCAAGGAAGCTAGTAACCTGACTCAAAGATAAATAAAAAAAAAAAGATAAGACAAAAAAAACCACAAGGTCAACGACCATTCAGAGTGTTTGCCAAAATATGATTGTTTGATTTTTAGGTGATTGACAACTTGATTGTCTAACAACACCTAGTTTCAATCATGTGACCACCTGTATAAGGAACATGATGATTTTTGACTTGATGACAATGTCTATTTTCAAGGACACTTCCTGTATAAGATATAACTTGATTGTTTTGATGGTTTGACTGTTTGACTATTTTGACAATTTGTTTGGTTTGATTGAGTGACCTTGTTGACCTATTGTCTTGTTGATGCGTGACTTGTCCAATGTTTTGATGACTGCTTGTGTCTATGTATACAATGTCTTATTTATTTGACTGACATGATGAACCCTAAAGGACTGACCTAGGTGGCCTTGGGGCACATCGATAAATGGCCCCTTCCTATGTTTAGTTGCAGAGGCAAAGTAGTTCGACAATGACATGGACTGACTGACATGACTAACTTTGACTCTAATTTTTGGGATTTTGAAGGTTATTTGGATGTTTTTGTGTTTTTGACATGTTTTGATTAATTTTTTTGGATTTTGAGGTTTTATGATTTTTTTTATTTTTGAGAATATTTGATTTATTTTTCTTTTCATAGTTTTATGATTTTTTTTTCTTTTTGAGAATATTTGATATTTTTGTCTTTTTCAAATGTTTTATATTTTTTTCTTTCTTTTATTATGGATGATATGGGGAAGTGTGTATTCTATTATGGTTGATACACTATAAGGACCATGAAAAATTCATATGAATGATGCCTACAAGCAAGCAAGCAAGCACAAACAAGAATCCAATGGAATCCATGATCTTGCTCCTAGTCAAGCTGAAAACCAATTGACAAGTGATGAGGATAATGACGACATTGTTTGATGTGGGAAGGACACATCCCAAAAATAATGTGAGGATGATGATAATGTGACTAAAGGATCAAGGCTTGTGGCAAGGATAGAAACAAAACCAATGAATGTTTTTTATTAGTCTTATTGCATTTGAAATGACTAGATGGGATTATGGAGGGAACTTGGATAAGCAGATCAAAATCCTTAAACCAATGGCAAGGGAAAACCAAACCCAACAATTGGCATGGAAGGATAATGGATTGATTTTGGTAAAGGATGGGAGGCATGAGGATTAGTGGCATATGATCTCCAAGGACTATGTCACATAGGAATAATTTGTTTTCTCCAAGGTATTGGTATGGATAATGTTATAAAAGATATGATATTTCATGAAGTGTATAAACAAAGGATAGACATGTCAAAAATTTTCCCAAAGCATGATTTATGTTTGTACCTTAGTCCTTATCAAGATCAAAGTACATGGGAAAATGGATGGGAATGATAGGGCGTAGATGGATAGATGAAAATGTCATGTGAAGTGCATGGGAGATGAGACAACTTGCCCCAAAGTGTAATGGTCCACATAGATAATTGCTCTTACACATGATTCCTATTTGCAGGGTTTTCATCATGGAGCTTATTCAGGGCACCTATTTACCAAGTTTTCACCATTGGACAAATTTTTTCTCTCTACTCTATATATATATATATATTGTAGATGATCACTTTGATAGTGTTGATGTAGATGTCGGTGTCATGATATGCCAATAATAACCTTTATGAAGTAAATGTCTTTTCAAGATAATAACACTTGTATAGAATTGATTAATGTTTGTGTGATCCTTTCTAATATTCAGGTTAGCCTTATCGAAATACGCCAATTGTGATAAAGTTCCATGAGAGTCCTTATGATAAAGAGTTGCTACCAAGATGCAATGTGTTTGTGACTTGGGATTTTTAGATGTTAGGTGAGATGTAGGATTATGATGGATGATGGTAGGTGTGGATGGACTATTTCCAATTTTGGATGTAGCAATTATTATTTTCCAAACTTGGGGTGGTGAATGATGGAGTTTGCAATTTTGATTGGGATAATGTTTGGAACCATGAATTTTATATGCCTTGCGATATAAACATTTTGAAGGGGGTGGAAATTTATTATATGTGGGAGACCTCTTTTCTTGTGGCTCCACATTTTGATTGACTTTTGGATTTCTAATTTTTTCTTTGCTTGATTTATTTTTAATTGGGATCCATTTTAACTTCATTTTTCCACTTGGATTTTTGTATTCAATGGCCTTTGATATTTGATTTTGGAATTTAGACTTGTAAGGATTTTTTCGTTGTTGATTCTAATTAAGGGAATGATGTTTTATGGTGTGGATGGAAGGAATGTTGGAAGCAACTTTATGACAAAGACTACTCATGGTCCCCATTTTGATGTTTTTATTGGATAAAGTGTCCCCTAATATCATGGTGGTATCACTAACACCATTTGATTTCTTGATTGAAGAATAGCGAAGACCTTGATGTCTAGGATTCTCATAAAACTATATTGGTTCTTAAATGCCTTGCTCATGTATGCCTAGTCCTCTTCCTTGATACTGCATGCTTTGACATATTCTCTTTGCAATGGGGTATTTATTGTTTTGAAAACAAGATGTGAACCAATCATTATGTATGTGGAAACTAATACTTGGAATTTTCTCATATGCAAGAAATCTTGGTTTGACAAAGGTGGATGATCCTAGTTGGTAGGATATTTTGGCTTTATCATTTGTCATGCTTGTATCTTCTTGGTCCTTTAAGACATCAATTTGATCAATGATATCTTTTGTGCCTTCATATTTTACTTGGTCAATGATATCTTCCTTGTGCTCTTCTTGATCCATAGTAGCCTTTTTATGTTCTTCTTGAATGTTTTCCATGTCATTTGTTTGATTATCTATGTGTCCCAAGGAGGCAAGTGTCTCATTTTGGGAAATGGATGTATTTGAAGTTTGGATAGGATTGACTTTAAATGTTTGATCATGGATGGTATAAAGGTCAACAAGCGGATCACTTTGGGTGTC
Source organism: Sequoia sempervirens (assembly GCA_007258455.2). Taxonomy (NCBI): domain Eukaryota; kingdom Viridiplantae; phylum Streptophyta; class Pinopsida; order Cupressales; family Cupressaceae; genus Sequoia; species Sequoia sempervirens. Next base: position 242,114,796 of record VDFB02379711.1, read on the forward strand.
CTGTTCAATGGTAGGATCTTGATCCAACAAAGGTTTGTCTTGGTTGACACGATTGGGAATGGGATCTTGATCATGGATAGGTGTATTTTGGATTCCATGGCTATCTAAAATGACTTCTTGGATGGAATTAAGGATAGGATCATGGGATGGACTACTTTAATTTTGACATGAAGGTGAAGCTATGATGCCATGCTTTGGACTTTCCTTTTGACATGTATCCTCAAGTTTAGGCATTGGGATGTGATTTTGGAGACCATGACTAGATGTATTTTCATGACTAGATGTAGATTGAGATGGAATGGATTGGAATGAATTAGTGGATGATGGACTAAGATAGGATGTGAAGGCTTGGAATGGATTATTGGAATGTTGGTTTCCCTTGTCAAGGTTAGGATAAGGGTGATAAGTGGACACTTGTTGTGGATTAATGGTATGGCTCGTGTTAAGTGACTCTTGATAGTGAGGGTACATGGATGAATGAATAGGGCTTGTGGATTATTGGTAAGAAGGGTATGTGGGTAGTTGACCATGTGTTGAGGTTGATTGGTATTTAGATTGGATGAATTTTCTTTTGAAGTCTATGGATTGTTGGTATTGACCATTGCAGATAAATTGGTATTCAACTTGACTAGCAATCATATCAAGGTAAATTGCAGACATGGTGGTGAGGCCTAAATGACAATGCAAAGGCTAGGATGAAAATGAGAATTATAAGTTTGACTTGGAGATAATGTGGATAACTTAACTTGGAGGACACCTATATTTTTTTTTTTTTTAAATGTTTCTAATATTTTTGGATATATATATATATATTATTTTGATTTTTGATTTTTCTCGCTTGATTAAGATTTCAATTTTGACTACACATTCACACACACAAGACAATATTTGATGCCAGATGTAATACAAATGATTAAAATAAGAAGAAATTTCCAAGAACAAGAAAAATCCTATAAATTATTCAAGTGGGGATATTGGCCAATGGTCTTAAGCTAGAATGTACAAGGTTGACTAGGAATGATTTGAAAGCAAAATCCTGCCACACAGCCAGGAGCAAGGGATAACCCACCCTTCACCTTCACTTCCCAAAGGTATAAAGTTCTTTGGGGCTTAGCCAAGAGTGACAAGATTTTAACTCCATAAGAGGTGTTTCTTTGGATTCACACCTTGATTGAGGTCATCCCTTGGAGGAGTGTGTGCTCCAAGTAGGCCTCCTAAGAAGGGTATAATAAAAGTGAACCAAGTGAGGTGTTTTGGAGGACACACATGCTCGATTCACACTTGCAGTTATTAATTGACCCATAGAAATGAAATGTGTCTAAATAAATAATGGAAGCACTTGTTCATTTTAAACCAAAGAAAAAATGTGTGATGGAAGATAATGGTTTCAATGATGTGACAACAAACAAAATGTTCATTTTAAGCTCCAAATTGAAGTGTGTTGACAAGCAATGATTACATATGAAAGATGGAATGTTTGCACCTAGAATTTCTTTAGCTCCAAAATTTTTGTCCACTTGATCCAATTTATCCTTTGAAGTGTTTAGCTTTTTTGCACATTCACAAAACCCACAACAAATCCAAAACCCTAACAAGATAATTGATCACTAATATTAGAGGGTTAGCTAGTCAAGACAAATCTAATTTTTGGAAAAAAAATTGAATCAAAAATTAAAAAACAAAGAACAAACCCTTACTGAAATTTCTACATCTTTCCAAAAATATAAATAAATCTGAATTTTTTTCTATTTTGCAACCAACAATATTTTTTTATGAAAAATCATAAAAAAATTCAAAATAGGTCCAAAAGTTCTCATTTTTCAACTGAAGGTGCTTGACATCATCCCAAATCTTTAGAATTTTTTTTTTAAAAGATCTACAACTATTTGTGAAATATGAGTAAATCTTTGTAAAACCCTAATTTTCAAAGATCTATTTCTTGTCTAATTATTTTGAATCCAAATTAAAACCAGAAAGAAGATACCCTACTAGAATTTAGAGAGATTTCTAGAAATGCAAAAATATCTAAAACATTTGCTACCTTGTTCTCAAAATTGATTTTTCATGAAAAATAACAAAAAATTTATAAAAAAATAAAAAACAACTTAAAAATATCTAATTTTTAGACTGGAAGCTCTTGATATTGTCCCCAATCTATAGAAATATCTTTGTGAAAATATCTATAGTCGTTAGAGAGATATAGTCAAATATTTGAAAACTAGGGTTTTGTCCCAAAATGATGCAAAACCTCCAACAAAAAGGATCCAACTCCAAAATTCCTTAAAATTTGTCAAAATATTGAGCTAAAAATAAGTTGTCAAGTTTACCAATGTAATTAGGGCTAAAATATTAAGGTTAATGGAATAAAGCATATAAATCAAACCCTAATAAACAATAAAGCATAAATGAGCATAAAGACAAAGCATAAAACAATATTACCAAATATTCATGCCACCATTGATTCACCTCCATCGTACTTCTCCATTTTTCTTGAATATGATAATTTCCCTCAAATTTGAGTGTGCAATAATAATCCTATGTCAAGTGACTAGAAAAATATTGATGATTGTTGTCTCACTCTAGCATCATGTACTTGCATAATATGTGTACATAATGAAAATGACAAGGGTAGGGTCTTTTATAGAAAAGAAAAATTTGAATGAATGGTTGAGATTGAATGCCAATAAGATGTCTTAATCAATGGCCAAGATTGAAAGTTGAGGTATGGACTAGGGTTAGGGAAAAATTAGGGCAAATGATAAAGATGAAGGGTGGAGATTTAATTATGAGATAATTCAATCAAGGGCTAGGATTATTTAATGATATGTCAAGAGATAAGATTTGATGTGGAATATAAGATTGGCATAGATAAAGAGATGATAGGAGAAATTAAATAATTAAAATTATTTAATTTAGGTGGCCAATGAATAATTAAATAATTAAAATAATTATTAAATTATAGAGGAATGTGACAAAAGGAATCATTTTTAATTAAATAATGATTTAATTCAAAATTCAATAGAGTGGACCAAATTAAATAAATAAAATTTATTTAATTTTGGAGAGAAAAGACTGTTGAATAATTAAATAATTAAAATAATTATTTAATTATAGTGGAAAGTGGATAAAAATTAAATAAATAAGAATTTATTTAATTTTAGAAAGGAGAGGACCTAATTAATGACATAATTAAATAAATAAAATTTATTTAATTAATTAGGAAAAAATAAATACAAAAATGAATTAATTAAATAATTAAAAAATATTTAATTAATAGAAGACATATAACTTTAGAAAATAATTAAATTATTAAAATTATTTAATTATAAAAGAAAAAAAGGGGAAATGATGGAGGATTTAGAAATCACAGGCCTCGGACAATTTTTAGTGTCTACACACATCCATTGAAGCCATTTCATGCAAGTTGCGCAACTTCATTCAAGGAATTATCCAAGGGTTTGTTGAGTGGTAGCATAGAATTGTTCATTCTTCATTCCCTCTTTCATGCTTTTATTCATTTCAAGGTTTGATTACCAAAATGCGGTTTGACTGAGGAAAATCCCCATTCACCAAATATAAATATTTTTTTCCTCTTATGTTCTTCTTGCAGATCTAGGTGGAAGAAAGCTTGGAAATCTCTTGAGGAGAAAATTTGGAGAAGCTGTCAAAGATGTAAAAGTTGTCATAATTGTTGTCATCTCAAAGAAACTCACCTACAAAATTCATTTCTAGCATTATCACACTACCACCTGAACAAATTGGAAGCTTCAGATCTATGTCAGTGGCTCCCGAAAGTTGTAGAAAAACCCTAACAGTGGACCCATTCACCCTTGGGTGAATGAGTCCTAGTCAGCCTTTGAAAACTCACTTTTGGTGACTAATAAATAAGTTTTTACCCTTCTCAAATCTATAATTTAATTTTCAGTTCCACTTATTTTGAGTTTAATATTGTTGTTTCAAGTTTAATTTAACATAATTTGGTTGATTTTTTATTTTTAGTTTTTCTCCCAAAACTACCTGGTGAACTTGACCCCTGTCTTTTAGTGATAAGAAAATATGAAAATTACCTCATTGAGTTGACTCACCTAAGGGTTGTAAGAAAAATCTTTATGTGGATCTCATTTCCTAATGAACTAGTGAGAAATAGGTCCATTAAACCCCAACTTGATTCATGTAGTGTAGAAAAATGTAGATCCCTTTACATTTTCACACCTAATTTGGAAGTAATATTAAATAAACTTAATTGTTATCAATTTGGTGATGTAATATGTATTTTAAATATTCACATTAAATTTAAGGCCGTATTAATTAAAATGGACTTAATTTTGCCTTATTTTTATTGTTGTAGAGTGTACCTCTTTACACTTTCACATTTATTTAGGGCTCCCTTAAGTAATTGAGGTCAATTTGACTTTGTGCTGAAGAAAAAAGTACCCTTTGCTTGACATGGGAATAATTCATGATAAAATTGTCTTAATTAGGTCTTAATCTAGTGTTGTGGGGCATTTTACACATTTCCACACTAGGTATTGGAACCTTACAAATTGAATAACATGCTCTTAATGATATCTTGTAAAGGTGTTGTAAAGTGTTGTAAGATACTTTCACACTTTTCTAAGTTGAATGAACCCATTTCTTCATAATTCAACATCATAAAATATGTTTAATAACATCATCACATCAATCTAGAAGGATTTTGAATTAAACTTAATGTTAAACTAGTGTTGTAATATGTCTTGGACATTCACATTGGTTCTTGTGCCTTCCTAGGCTATGTGGACTTCATTTTAGTGTTGTAAACCTTATTTAATAACACTTTCACATTGATTTATGTGTCCCAAGCACTATTCAACATTTACATCATCACTAATAGTCCCATATTAACCCATATTGTGCATCTTGTGGCTTAAATTGATTAAAAACCTGACAAGGTTGCATTTTAGACCTTATTTTCTTATCTCTTGGCATCTGAGCTATCAAATTGGCCCGTGTGGGACCCATTCGCCATGCATGGTGAATCAATCTCATCTAGGTGGGAAAAATTCAGCATGTGTGGTGAATGAGTCCCATTTGGCTCAATTTTGACCTTTGAGCAGGAAAAAAGTGAAATTTGTTTTTAATATTGCTTCATGTCAGCCTGTGATGAGGTATGAATAGGTAACTAAGGCACAAGATTGTATAAATAAGTTTTTTTCTTCTCATTTTACATCTCCCATTCAATCCATTCATCCATTAACTCCTTCACAACATTCATCATCTATCTCAAGTCAAGCAAACTAGGGATTTCACATTGGAAGTCATTAATTTAGCTTCCTAAGACATCCAAGGGAAAATTCTACATGTTTTGTTGTAGAATTTCAAGATCTATCATCATGGAAATGTAATCTATTCCATTATTTCATGCTTCATTCCATTTTTTCATCATTTTGGTTTAGTTACCTAAACGGGGTTTGACCAAGGAAAACCCCCACACCTTAACAATCAACATTTCTTCTTCTCTTCTTGTGTGTTTGTAGATTTAGGATGCTTGGAAGCTTGGAAATACTTGAAGATCAAGATGCAAGGTTTATGAAGTCTTCTTCTCATTAAATAAGTCAAAGTATCAACCAAACCTCATTTTCAGACCCATAAATCAAAGTTTCGAAAGCGGGCAACTGTAGGGCATCAAAGTGCAAATTAGAAGCTCTAGAATCCACTTTTGAAAATTTAGAAATTAAAAAGTGGACTCATTCACCATAGGTGGTGAATGAGTCCCACCCCAAGGTAATTTTTTTTATTTTTACATTTTTAGATACCATTTTGTCATAAATAGGTTATGGTACAGTTTGACAGAACTGGGACTGATTCACCCAGAATGGTGAATGAGTCCTACTAGGCTTGAAAAATATCATTAACAGTGTTTTAGAAGCAATTTGTAGTCTCCTTCAAGCTTTCAGGTGCACACTTCAAATTTCATTCATTTTTGTTTAGCTTTACATTCATTTTTAGTTCATTGTTGCATTACACAATGTGTTTTCCAACATAGCATAATCCTTATATTTTTCATTCATAATAAATGAATTACTTCATATAAATACATTTATACCATCTCATTTAGCTCATAAAACATCATAGATAACATAATTTTAGTAAACCATTTAGCATTTTTGGCCTACCTCTCTCCTTTTAGGTGGAAAACCCTAGAAGAGTTAGAGAGCCTTGAGGTGCCAAAAATCAACGGTTCATTTTGCTAAGCCTACTTTTTTGAATATCCTTTTTTTATTTGGATTCCTTCATCATACATCTAGTATTGCATTAACTTTGCATTAGGGTTTGCATTAGCTACTTTGCATGCTAGGTTTCAAATTTTGCATTTATAAAAAGTGCATTTAGGTGGCATTCTTAGCATCTAAATTCATTTAAATTTTCTGAAATTCTACATTTTTAACTTAGTTCTACATCTTAGTATTTTGAAAGCATTAAAATCCCTCAATTTTTTTTGACAATTCTGAAAAAATTCCATATTGGGACTCCTTCACCACCTTGGGCGAATCAGTCCCTTTTGACCTCTAAAACTACATTTTACAAAATTTAGAAATCTATTTTTAAGCTTTTGTTTGGTTCCTTAACATACCTATATCAGTTAGTTGCATTTCTGTAGTATGAATTTCACTAGATCTCACTTAGAATAGCTCATTTCGTGCATTGTTCCATTTTGCATTTTACATTTTTCATGTCACTTTCTGATTGGTGCATAGTGTAATTAGAACATTACCTTGTTTCATATATGAAAAATTGCATTTCCTTTTAAGTCATTACATTTTACTTTATTTACTTTCTCATGTTAGTATGTGTTCTCTTAAATCATTCCATGTTTCTAGACTACCAAGTGGCTTGTATTATTCTATTTCTCATGAACATAATCTAGGATAGCAAAGTAAAACATTTGATAAGAATTTTGCATACCCTCCTAATACCTATCACATTTACAAGAATATAATAACGCAAGATGATGCAAGTGTAGATAATCATGACACTCATACTTGTTCTTCTCCCAATACCTCTCCTATTAGTGACAAAGGTATTTTGGTGAAAGGAGCTACAAGCACTGTGAGTCTTGATTGTCCCTCTCCTCTTCAGCCTTTGGAAGACATTAGAAAACAAGAAGATGAAATCCTAATTACCACCTTACCTAATCTCCATAACCATGAAAATCAAACTTTTCCATCTCCTGATATCCCCCCTTGATGTCAAGGGGATAGGTTGGTATTATAAGACATCCTTTGGGCTAGTCATTAACCTCTCATGAATACATAAGAGTGAGCTTGGGATGTGGATGACATTACGTAGGTTGGCTTGCATATGATATACCTCTCTCTTTCATGACGTAGCTTATCGGAAACATACAAATTAACATAGGGCTCTCTGAGTAAGCTCTCATGTCTTTTTCTTTCTCTTCTACTTTAAATAAATTGCTTGCAGTATGGGTAGTCACAACTACTTTAAAGTGGGGGCATACATCACCACTCACATTTCATTGTGTGATTTTCTTTTTCTTGTGATTCCCTCTCTTGGAAGCATTAGGTACAATGTTCCCCAAGATGAGACCTTGCACTTATCCTCTTTTGGAAACAAGACAAGATCATTTGCACTTATTCTCTCTTCAAGACATTGAGTATGATGTTACCTAAGATGAGACATTGCACGAACAAAGAAAAATCCCTTTGAACAATTCTTACACTATTTTGCATTGATAATGTCTATGAGTGTCAAGGATATGAATTTTTTCTTATCTCATAGAGCTCGAAAATAATTTTCCTTTGTGGCACCTTGTTAAAGTTATCAGGAGATATAACTTTGATATGGTTGAGTGGGAAGCCCATCTAGCACAACGACTTTCCCCATAGCCACCTTTATGTTTGTGAGTGCACACCAACTAGTGTATGTTTCTCACCTTTGGGATTTATCACCCTATAGACAATCAGAAGTTTCATGGCCCCAGAGTGAGTATGTTGTGGACTTCTCACCCTGTAGATGACCTGAAGTTCTATGGCCCCAGAGTGAGTACATCTTTTCCACCTCATTTTTCATCTCTCCTTCATTCTTTCCATTGCATCATTTTGTATCTTGATGGTTGACTTAGGATCATGGATCCTAGGCACTTGGCCACCTCCTTTGATCTTTGTCATTCTTTGTCATTTGCATCTATACATGTGGATCTCTCTTGAATGTCTACTTTAGTGTGAGTTTGAAGCAAATTCATCCTCTCACTAAAGTGGGGGCTAAATGTGTCATAGAAAAAAGTACCATTTGCTTGACATGGGAATAATTCATGATAAAATTGGATTAATGAGGTCTTAATCTAGTGTTGTGAGGCATTTTAAGCATCCACACTAGGTCTTGCACCCTTTCAAATTGAATAACATTCTTTTAACGATGTCTTGTAAAGGTGTTGTAAAGTTTGGTAAGATAATTTCACACTTTTCTAGGCTGAATGAACCCATTTCTCCCTAATTCAACATTATAAAATATGTTTAATAACATCATCACATCAATTTAGAAGGCTTGTTAAATAAACTTAATGTTAAACTAGTGCTGTAATGCATCTTACACATTCACATTGGTTCTTCTGCCTTCCTAGGCTATGTGGACCTCATTTTAGTGTTGTAAAGTGTATTTAATAACTTTCACATTGATTTATGTGTCCCAAGACCTATTTAACATTTACATCATCACTAAAAGTCCCATATTAACCCATATTGTGCATATCGAGTATTAAATTGATCAAAAACTCGACAAGGTTGCATTTTAGACCTTATTTCCTTATCTCTTCGCATGTGAGTTGTCAAATTGGCCCATGTGAGACCCATTCACAATGCATAGTGACTCAGTCCCATCCAAGTGGGACCCATTTTCCATGTGTGGCAAATGAGTCCCATTTGGCTCAATTTTGACCTTTGAGTGGGAAAAAAGTGAAATTTGAGTTTAATATTGCTTCATGTCAGCCTAGGATGAGGTATGAACGGGTAACTAAGGAACATGATTCTATAAATAAGTGTTTTTCTTCTAATTTTACATCTCTTATTCAATCCATTCATCCATTAACTCATTCACATCATTCATCATTTATCTCAAGTCAAGCAAACTAGGGCTTTCACATTGCAAGTCATTAATTTACCTTCCTAAGACATCCAAGGGTAGATTCTCCATGTTTTGTTGTATACTTTTAAGATCTAGATCATCATGGAAAGGTAATCTATTGCATTATTTCATTCTTCATTCCATTCTTTCATCACTTTGGTTTAATTACCTAAACGGGGTTTGACCAAGGAAAACCCCTATGCTCTAACAATCAACATTTCTTCTTCTCTTCTTGTGTGTTTGCAGATTTAGGACCCTTGGAAGCTTGGAAATCATTGAAGATAAAGTTGCAAGGTTGCTCGAGTCTTCTTCTCATTCAACAAGTCAAAGTATCAACAAAATCTCATTTTCAGACCCGTAAGTCAAAATTTCAGAAGCGAACACCTCTTGGGCATCAAAGTGCATATCAGAAGCTCTGAAATGCACTTTTGAAAATTTAGAAAATTCAAAAGTGGACTCATTCATGATGGCTGGTGAATGAGTCCCATGTCAAGGTCAATTTTTAGATTTTTACATATTTAGATACCCTTTTGTTAGAAATAGGTTTTGGTATAGTTTGACCGATTTGGGACTGATTCACCCAGAATGGTGAATGAGTCCCACCAGGCCTGAGAGACAACATCAATAGTGTTTCAGAAGCAATTTCCAATCTCCTTCAAGCTTTCAGGTGTACACTTCATGTTTCATTCATTTCTGTTTAGCTTTACATTCATTTTTAGTTCATTGTTGCATTACACAATGTGTTTTCCAATATAGCATAATCCTTAGATTTTGCATTCATAATCAATCAATTATTTCATATAACTGCATTTATATCATCTCATTTAGATCATACATCATACATAAAATAATTTGAGTGAACCCTTTAGCATTTTTGGCCTACCTCTCTCCTTTTACGTGAAAAGCCCTAGAAGAGTTAGAGAGCCTTGAGGTGCCAAAAATCAACGGTTCAGACTTAATTGGTCCCTTCAATTCAAATACAAGCCTAATTAATCATAATTTCTAAATAGGAAACCTGACATTCATTAACTCCTTAACATAACACTTCTCATTGAGCAATGTGTGTCCTAGGTAAGTGACATGCCTAGATAAGTATAACATCATTTCACTAAGTTTCATCTAATAGTTTTTCAAGCAACCTAGCAATTTAAAGTTATCTCAAGAGCACTTTCACAAGACCATTTCATGAGAATTTTCAAGGAATTCAAGAGAAGATTTATATGTCATCAATCAAGATCCAATTTTCATGTCAAATTCTTCTTGCATCGTGCATGTTATTGGAGGTTTATGTAGTGTTCATGACCCATTCAACCATTCAAAGCATTGTTTCAAATCAAGTTTCAAGATCAAGATCCACATCCATTGAATCCATTTCATGCAAGTTGCAGAATTATATTACAAGTTTTATTCAAGGGTTTGTTGAGTGGTAACATTGCTTTGTTCATTCTTCATTCCCTCTTTCTTGTTTTTATTCATTTCAAGGTTTAATTACCAAAATGAGGTTTGACCAAGGCTAACCCCCACTCACCAAAAACAAAAAGAAATTCTCTGTTTTAGTGTTGTAGATTTGCAGGTTGAAGAAAAGTTGGAGATCTCAATGTTGCAAAATTGCAAAGTTGTCAAAGTTGTCACCTTTATTGTCATCTCATGGAAACTCAAATCCTATATTTATTTATGATTGTCTACCTATGAAAATTGAGAATCTGGGAGTGTGGACATAGGAGTAAAGGACTAAGAAATAGATTTTGGAGAGCCCTACCTAGGACCCATTCTCCATAGGGTGAATGAGTCCTCAAACAACTTTTAAAAACACCATTTTTTGAGAGGTACACAACATTTATCCCTTTCCACTTTTCCAGAAGCTTTGTAGCTTCCTTTAGTTTTATATTTAATCTATTGAATCCAAGTGATAGATTTCATTTTGGAGTTGATTTTCTATTTTTAATCTTTCTCCCCAAAGCGTCATTTGGCCTAAACCCCCGTCTTAAGACAAAAAGGGAAATTACAAGATTCTTCAAATAATTCACTCACCTAAGGGTTGAAAGTGGATTTTAACTTGAGGGATCTCATTTCCTAAATGAAATAGAAGAATATGTAGGTTCATTCACCCCATTTTTCCCTTTCTTTTTATAGTAAGTTTTGTGAAACATTCCAAATTTAGTATAAAACCCCATGTGTTTGAACCTCCACCCAGTTTTTTATGTTTCATTTTGGTGAACCCAGGTTTTGAACATTCTAATTTCTAATTTAGAGTGAATTCAAACCCTAGATCTATATTTTGAATTAATTTAATGCATTTATCTAGGGTTTCTAAATTTGGCATAAAGTTCCATTGCATTTTAGGAGTAAACTTGCATTTTGCATTCATTTTAAATCTGAAAATTCAAAAAATATTGCATAACATCAGATTGATTTTGCATAATGTTTGCATATTAGTGTACTTTTCATCATTCTTATTTGAAAATTGAGTCAAAATTGCATTTCAAAAAGTTTCATATAGTTTGTCATTTATCCTTTATTTCACTTGCATTAGGTCATCAAATTTTGGAAAATTTTGACACAAAAGTTACAGTCTAAAACCTAGCACATAAAACACATAAAACAACTCAAAAATTACATTTTTCACTTTTTCAAAACCTTGACCTAGGACCCATTCGCCCATGGGAGAATTAGTTCATGTACAATCTTTTCAAACCAATTTCTGAGTGTTTTTCATCCTCTTTCTACTCTTTGTTTTGCTATACCCTAACCTTTGTTTTAGTTTCTAGAATTTCATTTTTTGTAATCATTTACATTAAGGTCAAGTAGTCAATTCAAGGTAATTTTAAAACATAAAAAATTGGGACAAAAAGACATCATTTTGAGGTTTTACATAGCATAATCAGTCAGGTGAATAAGTGGGATAGATTACTTTTCACACAATGTTAGTCTCTTCTCTTTCTAAGTTTTCCAGGAAAAAATACATTAACAAGAATTTTAGTCATGAGAGTCTCTTAGTGAAAGAGATTGAGCTTGTTCACATATTCCATACTACCACATTTCCCATCATCCCCTCACCCCATAATATCTCTTCTATTTGTGAGAATGTCTTAGTGAAAGAGGATGTAAGCATTGAAAATCATGATAATCATAGTTGCTCTTCTCCTAATATCTCTCCTCCTTGTGATGAAGGTATTTCGGTGTTAGAAGATGCACCCATTGAGAGTCATGATAATCCTTAAAACTCCTCTCCTATAAAATATCCTACTTGGGAAGATATTATGGAACGAGAGAATGAGACCGTTGACACATTAGTGGAAAAATGATGAAATCATGTGGACAATCATGACAATCTTATTTGTTCTTCTCCTAATATCTCTCCTATTTGTGAAAAATATAGTTTGACATTAGAAGATACAATCATTTAGAGTCATAAGAATATTTTTCCTCCCTCTCCTAATGCTTCTCCCACTTGGGAACATCTACTTGAAAAAAAGGATCTAATCATTGGTAATCATTCTTCTCTTGATAACTCCCCTACTTGTGATGAAGTCATTTTAGAAGAACCAACCTTTGAATGTCATGAACGTCTAGTCTTTTTCTCTCCTAAAAACACTTCTACTAAGGTAGATATCATGGTACAAGATAATGATAGAATTGATACATATCTTTCAAACAATAGTGATGTAGCTTCATTAGATAAAGATGATGAGGTGGCATTAGACTCCCCTTCACTAAGAGATCATGAAAATAAGGATAATTCTTTTCAAGTTATGCACATTAGATATCCTTTGAAGCAATATCTTGAGCTAGTACTAATCCTCTATCCACCCTCACAAAAACCACAAGTTCAAAATAAACCCTTGTTTATCCTTGAACCATCTAAAAAGAAACCATTAGCTCTAAGAGATATCTCGAACTTTACAAGGCAACTTGATAGTAACAATGTTCCACAACAACTAAGTTGCAATACCATTGCTCACACATACAATACAAGTAACAATAGGAAACCAAAAAACATTCCTACTTAATTAGCATTGTCTCAACCTATCTTTCCTAGTGCTCCTTGTTTGCATTTACATAGTGGAAAGGAGTATGATCTTATTGAACAACTTAAGAATACTCCAACTAAGATATCCTTATGGAATCTTATTCAAGCCTCACCTAGTTATCATAACATGCTTCAAATTTCTTTACAAGAAGTTTCTATCCCTCCTAACATGCAATCAAATGGAATAAAAACCCTAATTTAAGGAATAAATACTAACATTTCTTTTCACCAAAGCGAGTTACCCTCCTTGGATGTTCAAAAAAAAAATGAAGCTTTCATGGTCATAGCCATTATTAATAGGAAGGGTATAAAGATAACCCTTGTTTGATAATGTATCATCCCTTAATGTGTGTAGTTTGAACCTTCTAAGTATATCACATGCGAGTCAACTTAAGGCATGTTGTCCACATCCCAAGCTTGCTCTTATATATACATGGAAGGTGGTCAACTAACCAAAAGAGACAATCAACAAGTGACATATGATTGACAATGTAAACCAGCACCATTATATTATAGGTGAATTTGATTCCAAAAATTTTGAAAAAATAATATTGAACCGAAGATTTTAAGAACTAGGAATACTATCTCTTTTACTCAATTAGGGTCTTTCACCTAATGGAAAGAGATAGATCCCACACCCAAAATCTAGGAGATCACTCAAATTATGTAATGTATGTTGTTTATGTGACTGAATAAGATGATCTAAGTGTTGCTATATGAACTATTTGGTTGATTAAATATGCAAAACCTAAGAAATATGAATTGTTTGAAAACACATTATGTAATGCAACAATGAACTAAAAATGAAAACAAAGCTAAATAGAAATGAATCAGAGTAAAAGTGTGCACCTAAAAGCTTGTAGGAGACTATAAATTGCTTCTGAAACACTGTTGATGCTATTTTTCAAGCCTAGTGGGACTCATTCACCATTCTGGGTGAATCAATGCCAATTTTGTCAAACTAAACCAGAACCTATTTCTGACAAAAGGGTACTCAAAAATGTAAAAATCCAAAAATTGACCTTCGAGTGGCACTCATTCACCACCAATGGCGAATGAGTACATTTTTGAATTCCTAGATTTTCAAAGGTGGATTTTGAAGCTTCTGATCTGCACTTTGATGCCCTACAGGTGTATGCTCCAAAACTCTGATTTATGGGTCTGAAAATGAGATTTTTTTGATATTTTGACTTGTTGAATGAGAACAATACTTGAGCAACCTTGCAACTTAATCTTCAATGATTTCCAAGCTTCCAAGAGTCCTAAATTTGCAAACACATAAGACAAGAGAGAAAGATGTTGAATGTTAGGGCATGGGGGTTTGCCTTGGTCAAACCCCGTTTAGGTAATTAAACCAAAATGATGAAAGAATGGAATGAAACATGCAATAATGGAATATATTTCCTTACCATGATGTTGATCTTTAATTTCTATAGCAATGGAGGAAGATTCATCCCTTGAATGTCTTTAGGAACCTCCATGATGTCTTGCAATGATAAAACCCTAAGTTGCTTCACTTGAGATAGAAGATTGGTGGATGAATAATGAATAATGATTGTGAATTGAGTTAATGGATGTAAAAATGAGTTTAGAGAGGTGATTTTATAGAAAATTAAGCTATTTACCCATTAATTAGATCCCTAAGGCCGACATGGACAAAAATTAAACTTAAAACCTAATTTTTCCTGCTCAAAACCCTGAAAATGGCTCAAATAGGACTCATTCACCACTAATAGAGAATGGGTACCACCTAGATGGGACTTATTTTTTGGGGCCATTTTTGTTAGCTAGAATTCTAAGAAGTAATAAAATTAGGCTTATATGATAACTATGTTGGTTATTTGATCAAATTATGCCTCGGGATGCATAATATGTAAAGGTCAAATAGGGATTGAGACACAAAATTCAATGTGAAAGTGTAATTAGATACACTTTACAACACTAAAATGAGGTCCACATAGCCTAGGAATGTGCAAGAACCAATGTGCATGTGCAAGACACATTACAACACTAGTTTAACATTTAAGTTTAAGTTAAGAACCTTCTAGATTGATGTAATAATGCTATTAAACACATTTGATATTGTTGAATTAGGGAGAAATAGGTTCATTAGGTATAAAAAAGTGTTAAAGTATCTTACAACACTTTACAACACCTTCACAAGACATCATTAAAAGCATGTTATTTGATTTACAAGGGTCCAAGACCTAGTGTGGATACACAAAATGCCTCACAAAACCAGATTAAGACCTCATTAAGTCAATTTTATCATGAATTAATCCCATGTAAAGAAAAGGGTCCTTTTTTCTATGACACATATATTTAGAATCTATAAGAAAAATGTCACAAATCACTAGTTTGCATCATCTTCAAATTTCTCACGGTTTAGCCGCTATAGGTGCCCGAAAGTGAAGATTTAGTTAGAAAAAATAAGTTCAGTGTCCAGTTTAGCCAAAAATTGTAAACTAGTATTGTGGGATCACCCTTTTCCATAATTTTTTTTCATTTCTTTTGAATTCGGTGGTTGTTCATAATCAATTTCATCAAAGGTTGTATAATTTTCTTCTTCTTCTAAAGTGGTTGAAGTGGATGCTTTTGACGGGTCTTCTGAATTTTGTGTTGACATTATTGCTTTTTCTTTTCCATTTTTTTGAGTGTTTGTCTATTATATTGTATTCACCCATGAAGGATGTGAGATCTAAGTAATTTCAATCATCTTCTCATAGCTTCATGACTTGCTCAACATGTTTTTTATTTGTCTTTCTGTTGCTCAAGTTGTAATTGTGTAGTTGGTGTCAATGTTCTCAAAATATTTTCCTTATTTTTCTCAATGTTCAAACAACTGTTTGGTTCAGGGTCGGCTTTTATTGTATACACTTTGTTGTTGTAGAAATATTACATGATTCAATGAAGAGTAGAAGGAACCCAATTCATTGCATGAATCCATGTTCTTCCTAAAATAAGATTATATGAAAGATCATGAGGAAAAACATGGATTAGTGTTTCTAATGTGGCTTTTCTAGTTGTAATAGGGAAAGTAATCACACCAAGCGATTTCTTTCCTACATTGTCAAATCCCTTAATAGAGAAAGAATCAGGCTAAATTTTTGGTTTATCCACGCCATGCCTATCCAAAATGGTTACACTACACACATTAAGGTCTAAGCCATTATCAACAAGGGTTCTTTTTATTCCCCACCCATCATATATAGCTATTATCATGAATCATGCTTGCTATGTCATTTGGTTACACTACACACTTCCAAAGGAGGGAGCTCACTTTGGTGGAAAACAATGTCAACATTTATTCCTTGAATCATGCTTGCTATGTCATTTGGTTGTGCATTATAAGGGATAGGAACTTTTTGTAAAGCACTTTGAATCATGTGATAATGAGGGGAAGCTTTAATAAGGTCCCATAATGATATCTTAGTAAGATTACTCTTAAGTTGTTCAACAAGATCATACTCCTTTCCACTTTGTGGAGGAAAATGAGGAGGACCTGGTAAGATAGGGTGAGGTAAAAACAAGCTCCAAAACACTTACATCTTGATCTTTAGTGCCCACTAGGACTCATACGCCAGTCTAGGTGATTTAGTGCTAGACTAGGGTTTCTATGAAAAAAATTGGAATCTAGGAAGGGTTGATTTGAATCACCTGAAACCTAGAAAATAGTAGTACTAGGACTCATATTCCACAAGAGGCAATTTAGTCCTAGTATTAGGGCTTGGCTAAAATTATGCTATTCTCTTATGATTTCTTATAGCTTTCTACTTGCCAAATCTTTGAGTGAAAAACCCTAATTTGTAACTTGTAGGTGACTTTTCATGATCCTGCAATGGATATGGCAACTCCAACAACTTCCTTCAATCTTGCAACCTATTGGTTAAAGATTCTTCAAGCTCCAAGACATCTAGATCTATAATCACACATGTAGAGAGAGAAAAACTTGTTGATTGTTAGGAGATAGGAGTTTTCCTTAGTTAAACCCTCTTTAGGTAATTAAGCCTTGTGATGAAACAATAAAACATGAACATGAAACATGAAATATGAAACATGAACAATGATACCTTGGATGATGTCTTGAAAAGTGAATTAGCAATGTAATATGAAGTGGCCATATAGAATGTAGATCTTGATCTCAAATTAGATCTAGAACAATGCTTAATATTGTATGTTGAATGCTACATCACAACACTAGCTCAACACAATGTTTGATGCTTGATTACCTTGACATGATAATGGATCTCAAATTTTTGCAACAAAAAATGAAGAGATCTACCCTTGAATGCCTTAGAAATGCTCTTATAATCTCTCTTGATGTGCTTGTGAAGTCTTAAAATGCTTGAATCTTGATTGCTTAGTTGATATTATCATTGCTTAGGTGAAATAATGTTTTGAAAGCCTTTTTATATAGGAATTCCATTTAACTTATTGTTTATTAGATCCCAAATGCCAAGATTCATGAAATTTGAATTCAAAACCCTGATTTCCTGCTCAAAACCCTAAAAAGGAGGCCAAATGGGGCTCATACACCACTTGTGGTGTATAGGTCCCATCTGGGTGGTACTCATATGCCCATGATGGTGTATGGTTCCCAGCAGGCATTTTTAGATAGAGGAAATGTTAGGGAGTTAAGATTTTAAGTGTATTTGTTGATTATGTTAGGATCTTGGTTGAAATAAACCTTGAGATACATAATAAAGGGCCTTAGGGGCCTATTAATGATCATATGAAGTTCATAAATGCAAGAGGGCCCAAAAATTAATGTGAAGGTATAAATAAATACTTTTTCCAATGTTAAATTAAGGAAAAATTAGTTTAATTTAGCTTAAAAGGGCCCTAAACCTAATGTGAATGTGTAAAACACATTACAACACTAGATCAAGGAAAAATTAGATCCATTTTAATGTTGATCATTCCCAAATTAAGTGTGAAAATATAGAGGGATACATTTTTCTACATTACATTTAGGAAATAGGGTTCTCCGCCTTTTAGGAGATGGAACACTAGGTGTAGGGGACCTATTTCACATTGGGTTCACCAAAATGAAAGGTTGAAAATTGTTGCTCTATGATTTAGGACATAGAACAACAAGTTTTCTACACATTTCATTCATGGAAACCCTAGAGATCTCAATCTAAGGGTGGAATAAAGGAAATCGATCTACTAAATGTTGTCTTAGGGTGTGATTAAAGGTATAAAGGGGGTTCGCCACCAAGGTAGGGCTTGGAAAGACAAGAAATAGAAGTAACATGTAAAACCTAATTAAATGACCTAGGAAATGAAATTTAAATGCAAAATAACAAACTAAGAATGAACATAGGTGCACTTGGAAGAAGGATGAGGTCAAAACACACTGCAAAACCCATAAATCTTGATCTTTAATGCCTGCTAGCACACATACACAAGTCTGGGCAATTTAGTCCTAGACGAGGGTTTTTGTACCAAAAATGGAATCTATCAAGGACTGATCTGAATCTCCTTAAACCTTAAAAATGGCATTATTGGGACTCATACACCACAAGTGGTGATTTAGTCCCAGTATTAGCATTTTGTTGAAATTTAGGTATTTTTTGGTATTTTTTATATATTTCTTTTTGCCAAATATCTGAGTTGAAAACCTTGATTTACAAACTGTATGTGACCTTTTGTGATCTTGCAATGTAGATGGAAACTCTGAAAACTTCCTTCAATCTTGCAACTTAGTCTTTAAAGATCCTTCAAGCTCCAAGACACCTAGATCTACAATCGGATATGTAGAGAGAGAAAAACTTGTTGATTGTTATGAAATAGAAGACAAACCCCATTTGGGAAATCAAGCCTTGAGATAAAACAATGGAACACAAAAATAAAGCATCAAGTATGAAACATGAACAATCATACCTTGAATGATATCTTGAAATGTGAATCAACATGTAAACACAGGTTTTTGGTACCCTAATGTACTCCTTCACTTCTAGGGTCTTTCACCTAAAAGGAAAGGAATAGGGTAAAACCAGCTATGTTCACACTCAAGATTAATATAAAACAAATGAAATATGATCATATGAGATGATATAAATACAAAGGACTAATAAAATATATTAATTTGGTATGTAAAACTAAGAAATGCAAAGTTTTGGAAAACACACTGTCATATGCAAAAAGAAAGTTAAAAACATAAACAAACAATAAAAGAACTTAATGAAATTGAATGAAGTGCACTTGGAGGCTGAAAGTTGATGTGTAGAGGTTCTAGAATGCTGCAGAGTTTATTGTTGAAGCCCACTGGGACTCATTCATGATAGATGGTGAATTAGTCTTGTTTTTGGTGAAAACTATCAGAACAGGTTTCAGGATATCAGGAACATAAAACTTCAGAAAACACTTTTTCCAACCTAATAGTGGGACACATTCTCCATAGATTGTGAATTAGTCCACTAGCATATTTCTAAAAAGTCAAGGGTCAACTTTGTGGGTCGTCATTTTCACTTTTCTTCCTGATAGGTTGCTGGATCTGAATCTAGAAAATTTGACAAGAAAGTGTTATCCAAGCTTCAAATAGGGTTTTGTCAACTTTGAATGATCCTTGACAATTTTATGAAACTTTTAATATCTATCTCTTTGAAATATCTACATACAAGACCTACAAAACACATGCAAAGAGGGGAAAAAGTGTTGAGGGTTAGAGTATAGGGGTTTGCCTTGGTCAAAACCCCGGTTTGGTAATCAAACCCTTAAAAATGAAATAAAATAAAGAGAGAATAATGAACAAATAACATGCAATGTGATAAACTCACCAAACTATTGATGTTGAAGTCTAAAGATATGCTACTCCAAGATGCTTGAATGCTATGATGGATTGAATGCATGAATGAATACTTGAATGAATGGGGCCTAAAATGAATAGAAAATTATATACTTATACACAATTATTCCCTAATTTCTTGAAAATACATCATAGGTCAACCTTAGGTCTTAAGAAATAAAAACCCACCAATAATTTGAATTTATTTTGATTTTTGTGAAAAGAGGGACTCATTCACCCCTAATGGTGAATGGGTCCCACTCAAAGAATGTTAATAGGTGTTGATAATTAAGTTGTCTTAAATGATGTTTGTCGGGTTTATATTTAAAAATACACTTAATTAAAGCTTGTAAGTGCATAAAGGGGCGAAATAAAGCATAAGAAAGGTGTATTTATTTATGAAAAGCCTAGAAAAGTGTGAAATTTTGTTACAAGACTTTACAACACTTTAAAATAAGACTTGGTAAGTGATAAAAAGGGAGTATGTAGGTGAATTATAATAAGAATATTCTAAAAATGTGTGAAAATGTGTTACAACACTTCACAACACTTTTACAAGGCATCATAAAGTCTTAATGGTGCATAAAGATTCAAGACCTAATGTGAATGTGTGGGCCATATTGCAACATTAAATCAACTTAAAATAAATCCAATTAAGCAAAGGAGGGAAAAAACAAGGAAAAGTATAAGGGTTACTTTTTCTATGTCCACATTTAGCCCCCACTCTAGTGAGAGGATGAATTTGCTTCACACTCACACTAAAGTAGAGCAACAAATCTCAAGAGGGGTTCCACTAAACTAATGCTTAGAAAGATGAGACAACAATTGTAGAGCAACAAATCTCAAGAGGGGTTCCACTGAACTAATGCTTAGCAAGATGAGACAACAATTATCAAGAGGGATGATCAAGCCCCCAGGATGAATATCCCATGGCAAACTAAACATAAGCACAAAGAACACACATGAAAGTGAAAGAGAGGAAAAGGAAAGAAAAAGATGAAAGAAAGAATCAGATCAAGCTTCAATCATCTTTCCAGCCCATTGTGGATCAGATCTAGGCTATTTGTCCAGAAATAAAATGCATACTCACTCTAGAGTGACAAAACTCATGGTTGTCCACAGGGTGAGAAATCCCAAAAGGTGAGATACATACACTCATGACTAGTATGCACTCACAAACACACATGTGGCTATGGGGAAAGTCATGCCTCAGAATGGGCATCCCACTGAACCATACCAAAGTTATGCCTCCTAATAACTTTAATAAGGTGCCACAAAGGAAAATGTCATTTTGTGCTTCATGAGACAAGCAAATCTTCATATTCTTAGAACTCATGAACAAACGTGATGGCACCACAAGAATGAAAGTTGTGTTATGCAAGGTGGCAATATAAATGCAAAATTTAACATGAAAAGAATATTCAAAGGAGTCTTGCTTAGTTCATGCAAGGTCTATAACTTAGGGAACATTGTATCTAATGTCTCCAAAAGAGGAAAAGTCAAAGAATAGAATATTCACAATTTAGGGGACACAGTGTGTCACATTAGGCCACTAAGAGGAATGTAATATGCTAAGATAGATCATGCTTATGAAGGACACTATTCCCAATCTCATCCACAAAGTGACAAATACATCTTATGAAAAATAAGGAAGTACTAAGAACCAAGAAAAAGAAAAAATAAAAATGAATAATGCAAACGTATGCCCCCACTTGAAAGGAATTGTTACACCCCATTCTCTGAGCAATTACTTTAAAGTAGTGAATGAAAAATGCAAAAAGAAATAATACATGAGAGCTAACTTGGAAAGACCTATTCCAAGTCATATGTTTTCAAGTAAGGCTGCATAATGCAAATGAAAAAGGAAAAAAAGAAAGAGTGGTTACCCCCCTGGAATGAAAACACCAAACACATAAGGGATCTATGGGTTTGGGGTTAGTATGTTCAATTCTTCAATGTTTTGATTAAAGGGATTGAAACTATAATCATTCCCCATATACAAAGAACTAGAAGAATGACACAAAGAGAGTGAAATCAAAAGAAAAAGAATCCATTTTGGGTCAACATGGAAGAGACATAGGATGTCTCAATGCTTTGCATCATCCCTGAAAGGAAAAAAGAGAAAAACAAAAGGCAAAATGAAAAAGAAATCCTTATGGTTCAACATGAAGGAGACATTTTAGTTTCAATGCCTTGCATCATCCCCAAAAGGAAACCACAAAACAAAAGTGAAAAATAAAATAGAAAGACCTTTTGGGTCAACATAGAAGAGACAAAGGTGTCTCAATGCTTTGCATCATCCCCAAAAGGAAAACACAAAACAAAATCGATAAAGAAAAGTGAAAGAAATGTACAACATATAGAAGAATGAAGGGAAAAATAGATGAATTGCACAAAGAGAGAGAGAACATCAAACAACATGTCACAAGGGATCACATTACGCACATGCAATCACACCAAAGAAAAGAAAATAAAAATGTAAAAGGCTAGTAAGGAAAATGCAAGTCAACCATGAACAAGTCATCCACCTCCCAATCATGTTCGAAAGGTGGAAAATTGGTGAGAGGAACAAGAGAAAGGGCCAAACTAGATGAAGTTCCAGGCTTATCTCTTTGTATAGTAGATATCTCAGTTAAGCTCATAGACGAGGAAAATAATGTGTTTAATTCATTTTTATTTCTTCATCATTTTTGGTGTTTCCTCATCATCATCCATGTTAATCAGAATAGGAGGATGAATGATTATACCTGAAGGAGAGTGTATCTCTTTTTGTCATTGTTGTATTGGATTACTTTGTGGTGGGTCAGGAGGAGGGTGGTGATGCATTGCTTCTGTCAAGTGGGTATTATGATTTTCTTTGTTTTCTTCTTCATGTAACTGACGAGCAAGGAGATGATGTCGATGCCTATGCTCCCTAGCACCTCAATTTATTTTGATTCTATTTTGAATTTGTGTGGGTGTAAGAGTAGGTTGATCCACCATAGGCTCCTTTTCTTCCCTAAGGGGAGAAACAAAAGGAACCTTAGGAGGTGGGTGAATCACATTCTCTTTTTCTTTATAAACTTGTTTTATGTGAGGGGGAATGATGGGGTTGGTTTCATTATCTCTTGGGTGTTTGGATGATGAGGGTGAAGTTTTTATTGTTCGTTGATCTTGATTTTCTAGTTCAGGTTTAGGTTGAAGCATTGTCTCATCTAGGATAAGAATGTGAGAAGTGGAAGGGGACATGTTGCTAAGAGACAATTCCGCTATTCATTTGTCTTTGAATTTTTGATAGGGAATAAAAACCAAGTATTTACGAGTTGATATGGGTTCCATGGACTCAAGCTAAAAGGCTTCCAAGAAAAATTTTCCTTTAAAAGATAATGAGTTAAAGCAACTATGGTAGACAATAAATATGTCATTTTTGAGTGGAAACTTCAAACATTTGTGAATGAATGAAGGGACATCTTTCATCGAGCTAAGCAATGGATGGCCTATCCATGGATGAAACTGATCCAACTGTGGAATGATAGATAATGTTACATCCAATGTTTTAGGTCCTATTTGTAATGGAAGGATGATTTATCCTATTGTAGGACATGCAAACACATTATGTGTCCTGATCCATGCTATTGGTTTTTCATAATCAGCTTGATAAAGATAATGTAATACTAAAAACTATTTTGTAATCATGTTCTCACCACATGTGGGATCTATTAATATCACATTAGTGGGCTAATCATAGGTGCAACTGGCTATGTAAAGTGGATGATCGGGAAGATTTTTTGTGTATGTATTGAGAAGAAAAAGTAATATCAAGAGATTTCTTAGTTTGGCCCTTATGAGGGATAACTTCTATTGTACCCACCATTTCATCCATAGGATTAACATGGGTAACATGAGGAGTAATATCATGATGTTCATCATTTGTATTGACATTCATCACATCATTGTTTGAAGGTTCACTAGCTTTGACAAATGAAATATTATGTTTAGGCATTGCCAGGTTGGTAAGAAAATTCAAATTTCGGTTGGGAGGGGCAACATACTTATTTCCTTTATCATTAACACTCGCAATGGGTAAATGACAAGAATAAATGACTTCTTGCACTAGGTGTTTAAGATGCTTACACTTTTCTTTCGCATGTCCATTTTAGTGATGAAAATGACAATAAGAATTTGGTTTAAATGTTGGGGGTAAGGGTATAGTAGGATCAAGTGGTTTAATAGCAGGAAAGGTGATCAATTTTTGTAGTAAAAGTTGAGTCATCATGTTATGAAGGGTATCAGGCAAAGGTGTAAATTATCTCTTCAAATCCCCATAATTAAAGGGCGCTACTATTTTAACAGTAGCAACTTGGTTATTAACGGGTGGAGTTCGTTGCTAAGGAGGGGGGTTGAATTGTAAGAATATTTTTTTTTGTTTTCTAAAGTGTTATGAATTGTTTTGGTTGACATGTTCAAATTTCTCAACTCGACTACAAGTGGACTTCGAATCATGAATACTAACTGAATTATGGTAGTCACAAAGGGTTGTACACAGATGCATGAAAGAGGGAAATTTTATCATGGTCAATTTATCTTGAATTTGACTTTGTAAATTTTCAATGAACATCTTTTGGAGATGTGGATCAGGAACCTTGACGTCGATTTGGGCATAAAGTGATTGATAGTGTGAGATGAGATCGGTTACCCTTTCATGCACATTTTTTTTACATCTCATTAAATCAACCAATGTCTTTTTGGGAGTTATGTGCACTTGGAAATGATTTATGAATGCATAAAAAGGTTCATTAAATGAATGAATTGAATTGTATGGTAAAGAGGAAAACCATTCCAAGGAAGTGTCCTTTAAAGTCCTAAGAAACAGTTTAGCTAACAATTTATCGTCAAGGACAAAATCACTACATAATGTGGTATAGGAATTGACATGATTAGTAGGATCATCCTTCCCTCAGTACTTCTCAAATCTAGGTATGTCAATTTCCTGTGGCATCAATGTTCTTAATATTTCAAAAGATAATGGGATGCTAGAGACATAATAGGTGGGTGGTGCATTTTGAATTTGGTTTATGGTGGATATTTGTTGTTGCATAGAAGAAACAATGTGGAATATTTGTGTGATAAGAAGATTGGGATAGGTGGTAGGAGGTGGAAGAGAGAGTGGTGATGGAGTGTATGTAGTAGTAGGACAAGTGAAGGGAACACTGATATGTGGGAAGGTGGTAGAGGATAGAACATTTTATGCCACAAAGGAATTAGGAGTGCTATTAGGAATATTAAAGGAAGGAATCACATTAATAACAGATTGCATGATTGTTGTAACTTGGGGAGTGGTGTAGGTAGGTATGGATGCTATAGTTGAAGGGGATCAAATGTGAGCCCATCCATGGCTAACCATAGTTTTTTATGGTTGACATATACTAGAGGTGGAAGGAACATGTTTTAGATATATCTCAACAATTTGTTTCACAACGTCTAGGCCTTCATCACTTTCAAGCATCTGATGGATGTTTTCTATAGTGGGAATGGTAGTGGTTGAAATGTTTTCAAGACTTACTTCAAGTTGGAGATGTGTTAAGTCCTCATGAATTTTAACCATTTTGTCATGCAGTATAGAATCATTTTGTGTGTCAACATGCATGCTTCCTAAATGCAAGGAGTTACTAAAGGTATTTTCCATGCCTAATGCACTATTGTCAATACACAAAGTAGTAGCTTGGGATAACCCAAGGTCCACAATGAATGTCCTATTGTGGGATGACATGAGTCATGAACTTCTTCTCACTAAATTATTATCAATAGGGAACCAAACACTCATACAAAGTCTACTAAAGGTGGGGTGGATGCAAATGTAATGCAAACTAGGAGCAATAAAATCCTAATAAAAAAATTTATGGAAACATTAATAGAGATGCAATAACAAAAAATAGGAATACAGAAAATGCTTTGAAACTAACATAAATTATAGTGTAAAATATGCAACTGGACTAACTCGCCTAGGGTGGCGAATGGGTCTAGGGATGAATTTTAAAAAAAAAAATTCAAAAAATTTAAGAATAATTTTATGCTTTGCAAATTGTCTGATGCAAAAATATGATGGAGATACAAAATTTTAGTGCTTTTAAATGATTTTTAAATACAATAATGAAATCTAAATGTTCTTTTCACTAATACAATTTTGAAAACACTATGATGCAAAACAATGCAAAACCTAATGTAATGTTGATGCAAGCTAGCCCTAGGATGTAAATGCACTTGAAATCAGAAGTAATAATGTTCTAAAGATGGGTTCAACAAAATGTAAACATAGGTTTTTGGTACCCTAATGTACTCTTTCACTTCTAGGGTCTTTCACCTAAAAGGAAAGGAATAGGGTAAAAACATACTATGTTCACACTCAATATTAATGTAAAATGAATAAAATATGCTTAGATGAGATGATCTAAATGCAAAGGATTGATAAAATAGATTGATTTGGTATGTAAAAGTAAGAAATGCAAAATGTTTGAAAACACACTCTCATATGCAAAATGAACTAAAAACATAAACAAACAATAACAAAACGTAATGAAACTGAATGAGGTGAACCTGGAGGCTGAAAGCTAATGTGTAGAGGTTCTAGAATGTTGCAGAGTTTATTGTTGAAGCCCACTAGGACTCATTCACGATAGATGGAGAATTAGTCATGTTTCTGGTGAAAACTGATGGAACAAGTTTTAGGATATCGAGAATAGAAAACTTCATAAAAAACTTCTTCCAACCTGGTAGTGGGACTCAATCACCACACATGGTGAATTAGTTCATTTGCATATTTCTGAAAAGTGAAGGGTCAACTCTGTGGGTCCTGATCTACACTTTTCTGCCTGACAAGTTCTCGAATCCAAATCTAGAAAATTTCATGAGAAAGTGTTCTCCAAGCTTCAAATAGGGTTTTCTTGACTTTGAATGATCCTCGACAATTTGATGACACTTTTAATATCCATCTCTTTGAAAAATCTGCATACAAGACCTGCAAAACACATATGCAAAGAGGGGAAAAAGTTTGAAGGTTTAGAGTATAGGGGTTTTCCTTGGTCAAACCCCGGTTTGGTAATCAAAAGCCTTAAAAATGAAATAAAATAAAGAGAGAATGATGAAAAAATAACATACAATGTCTTAAACTCACCAAACCCTTGATGTTGAAGTCTAAAGATATGTTGCCCCAAAATGCTTGAATGCTTGATTGAATGATTAAGGATGCTAGAATTCTATGATGGATTGAATACATGAATGAATACTTGAATGAATGGGGCCTAAAATGAATATAAAATTATACACTTATACATAATTATTCCCTAATTTCCTAAAAATACATCACGGGCCAACCTTAGGTCTGAAGAAATAAAAACCCACCAATAATTTGAATTTATTTTGATTTTTGTGCCAAGAGGGACTCATTTGTCCCTAATGGCAAATGGGTGTTGAGAATTAAGTTGTCTTAAATGACGTTTGTTTGGTTTATATTGAAAAATACACTTAATTAAGGCCTGTAAGTGCATACAGGGGCCAAATAAAGCATAAGAAAGGTGTATTTATTTATGAAAAGCCTAGAAAAGTATGAAATTTTGTTACAAGACTTTACAACACTTTAAAATAAGACTTTGTAAGTGATACAAGGGGGGTATGTAGATGAATTATAACAAGAAGATTCAAGAAAAGTGTGAAAATATGTTACAACACTTCACAACACTTTTACAAGGCATGATAAAGTCTTAATGATTCATAAAGATTCAAGACCTAATGTGAATGTGTGAGCCACATTGCAACATTAACTCAAGTTAAAGTAAATCCAATTAAGCACAAGGATGGACAAAACAAGAAAAATTAGAATGGGTACATTTTTTATATCCACATTTAGCCCCTACTTTAGTGAGAGGATGAAATTGCTTCAAACTCACACTAAAGCAGAGCAACACATCTCAAGAGGGGTTCCACTGAACTAATGCTTAGAGAGATGAGAAAACAATGATAAATAGGGATGATCAAGCCCCCAAGATGAATATTCCATGGAAAACTAAACATAAGCACAAATAATGCATATGAAAGTGAAAGAGAGGAAAAGGAAAGAAAAAGATGAAAGAAAGAATCAAATCAAGATTTGATCAATTTTCCAGCCCATTGTGGATCAGATCTAGGTTGTTTATCTAGAAATAAAATACATAATCACTCTGGGCTGAGTGAACTCATGGCTATCCACCAGGTGAGAAATTCCTAAAGGTGAGAAACATACACACATCTGGTATGCAATCACAAACACACAGGTGGCTATGGGGAAATTCATGCCTCGAAATGGGCTTTCCACTAAACCATACCAAAGTTATACCTCCTAATAACTTTAATAAGGTGCCACAAAGTAAAATATTGTTTTGTGCTTCATGATACAAGCAAAGCTTTGTATGTGTAAAACTCATGAACAAACATGATGTCACCATAGGCATGCAAGTTATGTTATGCAAGGTGGCCATATAAATGCAAAATGTAACATGCAAAGAATGTTCAAAAGAGGATTGATCAAAGAATATAATATTCACAACTTAGGGGATGTAATGTGTTGCATAACGCCACTAAGAGGAATGTAATATGCTAAGATAGATCATTCTTATGAAGGAAACTATATCAAATTCCATCCACAAAGTGAGAAACACATTGTATGAAACAACAAGGTTGCACTAAGAACCAAGAAAAATAAAAATTCAAAATGAATAATTCCAATGTATTCCCCCACTTTAAATGAATTGCTACACACTGTTCTGTGAGCAATTACTTTAAAGCAGTGAATGAAAAATGCAAAAAGAAATAAGACATGAGAGCTAACTTGGAAAGCCCTATGTCAAGTCATATGTTTTCAAGTAAGGTTGCATAAAGCAAATGAAAAAGGAACAAAAGAAAGATTGGTTACCCCCAGAATGAAAACACCAAACACATAAGGGATCTATGGGTTTGGTGTCAGTATGTTCCTTGCCAAAATATTTTTATTAAAGAGATTAGAACTATCATCATTCCCCAAATACATAGAACTTGAAGAATGAGACAAAGAGGGAAAAAATAAAAGAAAAAGATTATGTTTTGGGTCAACATGGAAGAGACATAGGATGTCTCAATGCTTTGCATCATCCCCAAAAGGAAAACACAAAACAAAAGGAAAAATGAAAAAGAAATCCTTGTGGGTCAACATGAAGGAGTTAGTCTCAATGCCTTGCATCATCCCCAAAAGGAAAACACAGAACAAAAGTGAAAAATAAAATAGAAAGACCTTTTGGCTCAACATAGAAGAGACATAGGGTGTCTCAACGCTTTGTGTCATCTCCAAAAGGAAAACAAAAAACAAAAGTGAAAAATAAAAGCAAAAGCAACATACAACATATAGAGGAATTACACAAAGAGAGAGAGAGAACATCAAAAAACATGTCATGAGGGATCACATTACACACATGCAATCATGCCAAAGAAAAGAAAAGAAAAATTTAAAAGGCTAGTAAGGTGAATGCAAGTCAACCATCTAACAAGTCATCCACCTCCCAATCATGTTTGGAAGGTGAACAATTGGTGAGAGGGACAAGAGCAACGACCAAACTAGATGAAGTGCTAGTCTAATCACTCTACATAGGAGATATCTAGGTTAAGCTCATAAATGAGGAAAAAAATGCATTTAATTCATAGTGTATTTCTTCGTCGATTTTTGTTGTTTCATCATCATCATCCAGATTAATCACAATAGGAGGACGAATGATTATACCTTAAGCACAATGTATCTCTCGTTGTGATTGTTGTATTGTATTACTTTGTGGTGGGTCGG
The DNA here is from genome assembly GCA_007258455.2 of Sequoia sempervirens. Lineage (NCBI taxonomy): Eukaryota > Viridiplantae > Streptophyta > Pinopsida > Cupressales > Cupressaceae > Sequoia > Sequoia sempervirens. The sequence goes on from VDFB02379711.1 coordinate 242,144,556, forward strand.
GAGGAGGGTGGTGATGCATTGCTTCTGTCAAGTGGGGATTATGATTTTATTTGTTTTCTTCTTCATGTAACTGATGAGCAAGGAGTGAAATCAATGCCTATGCTCCCTGGCACCTCAATTTTTTTTATTCTATTTTGAAGTTGTGTGGGTATAAGAGAGGGTTCATCCACCATAGGATCCTTTTATTCCCTAAGGGAAGGAAAATAAGGAACCATAGGAGGTGAGTCAATCACTTTCTCTTCTTTTTTTATAATTTATTTTTATGTGAGGAGGCATGATAGGGTTGGTTTCATTATCTCTTGGGAATTTTGATGATGAAGGTGGAGTTTTTATTGTTGGTTGATATTGATTTGTTGGTTTAGGTTCAGGTTGAAGCATTGTATCATCTAGGATGGGAATGTTGGAAGTGGACAGGGACATGTTGTGAAGAGACAATTTTTTTATTTGTTTGGCTTTGAATTTTTGATAGGCAATGAAAAAGAAGTCTTTGCAAGGTGTTATGGGTTCCATGGCTCAGGCAAAAACTCTTTCAAGGAAAAGTTTCATTTAGAAGACAATGTGTTAAATCCACTATGGTAGATAGTAAATATGCCATTGTCGAGTGGAAACTTCAAACATTTGTGAATGACTGAAGGTACAATTTTCATCAAGCGAAGCCATGGATGGCCTAGCCGCAAACGAAACTGATCCAACTATGGAATGATAGAGAATATTACATCCAATTTTTTTGGTCCTATCTATAATGGAAGGACGATTGATTCTTTCATAGGCCATGAAACCCCATTATGTGTCTTGATCCATATTGTTCGTTTGTCATAATCATCTTGATAAAGATCATGTAATACTAAAAACTCTTTTTGATCATGTTCTTTCCACAGGTGGGATCTATTAATATCCCATTATTGGGCTTATCATAGGTGCGACCGAGTATGTAAATAGGACCATCGGTAAGATTTTTGAGTATGTATTGAGAATTAAAAGTAATATCAAGAGATTTCTTAGTTTGGCCTTTATGAGGGATAATGTCTATTGTACCCACCATGTCATCCATATGATTAGTGTGGGTAACATGAGGAGTAATATCATGATTTTCATCATTTGTATCGACATTTTTCACATTATTGTTTGAAGGTTCACTAGCTTTGACAAATGAAATATTGTGTTTAGGCATTGGCTTGGTAAAAAAATTGCAAATTTTGGTTGGGAGGGGCAACAAACTTATTTCCTTGATCATTGACACCTACAATGGATAGAAGACCAAAATCAATGAGGTATTGCACTAGGTGTTTAAGATGCTTACACTATTCTCTGTCATGTCCATTTTGGTGATGAAAATGACAATAAGAATTTGGTTTAAATATCAGGGGTAAGGGTTTAGTAGGATCAAGTGGTTTAATAGTAGGCAAGGTAGGATCAATATAGAAAAATGAATGTTTCTTGCTTGACATGGGAATAATTCATGATAAATTAGACTTAATGAGGCCTTGATTTGGTGTTGTGAGGTGTTTTTCACATCCACACTAGGTCTTGTACCCTTTCAAATGCATTTAACAATGTCTAGTAAAGGTGTTGTAAAGTGTTGTAAAGGACTTTCACACTTTTCGAGACTTAATGAACTCATCTTCCCTTAATTCAACATTATAAAATATATTTAATTACATCTTCACATCAATCTAAAAGTCTTGAAAACTAAACTTGACTTCAAACTAGTGTTGTAATGTTTTTTACACATTCACATTGGTTTTTGTGCCTTTTCTAGGCTGTGTAGACCTCATTTTAGTGTTGTAAAGTGTATTTAATAACACTTTCACATTGAATTCTATGTCCCAATCCCTAATTGACCTTTACATAATCACTAATAGGCCCCTATTACCCCATATTGTGCATTCCAAGACAATATTTTATTAAATACCCAACATAGTCACCATAAAAACCTTATTTCTTAACTTCCTTGCATCTTAGCTAGCAAAATGGCTCCACTGGGACTAATTCACCTCCTATGGAAAAATGGCTCCATTGGGAGTAATTCACCTCCTATAGTGAATGAGTCCCTATAGGTGAGACTAATTCACCTCCTATGGTGAATGAGTCCCTACAGGTGGGACTAATTCACCCAAGGTGGTGAATGAGTCCCATTTCAGTCAATTTTGACCTTTGAGCGGGAAAAATTGAAATTTAAGTTTATTATATTTACATGTCAGCCTTAGGGATCTAATTTATGGGTGAATAAGGTGGATTTCCTATAAAATAAAGTCTCTAAACCCTAATCTTCATCCACTAAGTCATTTTCACAATTCATTCATCACCTCTCTTCTCCATCAAGCCAAGCCTGTTAGGGTTTCATTATTCCAAGTCATTAATTTATCTCCAAAGACATTCAATGGAATATTCTTCATGTTTTGTTGTAGACATTCAAGTTCAATCATCATGGCAAGGTAATCAACTCCATTATTGCATGCTTCATTACATTCTTTTCTCATTTTGGTTTAATTACGTAAAAGGGGTTTGACCAAGGCAAACCCCCATGCCCTAACATTCAACATTTCTCTCTCTTGTCTTGTGTGTTTGAAAATTTAGGCATCTTGAAGGCTTTGAAGTTATTAAGAATCAAGTTTCAAAGTTTTTTAAGTCTTCTCTTCATTGTCTAAGGAAAAATATCAACAAAAAGTCACTTTCAGGTTTGAAAATTAGACTTTTGGAGGACACCTATCAAGAGCCAAAGAGTAGATCGAGGACTTCAATTTCAACTTTTGGATTTTTAGAAATTAAAAAGTGGACTTATTCACCATGGGTGATGAATGAGTCCCACTGCTAGGCTTGATTTTGGTTTTCTATAGTTTTGGATACCCATTTGTTTGAAATGGGTTTCGATTTAGTTTTATAGAACTAGGACTAATTCACCTAGAATGGTGAATGAGTCCCAGTAGGCCAAATTTCTAGCATTTCAAATCTCAATTCCAGCCTCCTTCAATATTCCAAGTGCACACTTTCAGTCTCATCCATTTCTATTAGATTTTGTTCACATTTCTAAGTGTTTTTGCATTACACAATGTGTTTTCAAACAAGTTCTTTTTCTTTAGTTTCCATTCAATAATCAATCCATTTTATCAATTTATTGCATCTAGATCATTGAATTTAATCTTAATTTCATCATACATACCGTATTTTGAGTGAACCACCTAGATTTTGGGTGTGGGATCTATGTCTTTTCATTAGGTGAAAAACCCTAATTGAGCAAAAGAGAGCCATAACATTCCAAACACTCTTAAAATATATGGTTCAAAATTTAGTCATTGTGTTATGAAGGGTATCAGGAAAAGGTGTAAATTATCTCTTTGGATCTCCATAATTAAAGGGCACTGTTGTTTTAATAGTAGCAACTTGGTTATTAATAGGTGGAGTTGGTTGTTGAGGAGGGGGGTTGAATTGTAAGAATACTTTGTTTTTTTTTCTAAAGGGTTGTGAATTGTTTGGGTTGACATGTTCAGATTTCTCAACTCACCTAGAAGTGGACTTGGCATCATGACTACTAATCAAATTGTGATAGTCGCAAAGGGTTGTACATAGATGCATGAAAGAGGGAAATTTCATCATAGTCAATTTATCTTGAATTTGAATTTGTAAATTTTCAATGAACATATTTTGGAGATGTGGATCAGGAACCTTCACATTGATTTGGACATAAAATAACTGATAGCGTTAGATGATTTTCATGCATATTTTTTTTACATCTCATTAAATTAGCCAATGTCTTTTTGGGAGTCATGTACACTTGGAAATGATTTATGAATGCATCAAAAAGTTCATTAAATGAATGAATTGAATTTTTTGGTAATGAGGAAAACCATTCCAAGGAAATTTCCTTTAAAGTCCTAGGAAACCATTTAGCTAACAATTTATCATCAAAGAAAAAATCACTACATAAGGCAGTATAGGCATTGACATGATTAGTAGGATCACCCTTCCCTCCGTACTTCTCAAATCTAGGTATCTCAATTCCTTGTGGCATCAATGTTCTTAATATTTCCAAAGATAATGGGATGCTATAGACATAATAGGTGGGTGGTGCATTTTGACTTTGGTTTAAGGTGGATATTTTTTGTTTCATAGAAGAAAAAATGTGGAAGAGTTGTGTGATGAGAAATTTAGGATAGGTACCGTAGGAGGTGGAAGAGAGAGTGGTGATGGAGTGTATGTAGTAGTAGGACAAGTGAAGGGAACATTGATAGGTGGGAAGGTGGTAGAGGATAGAACATTTGATGCCACAAAGAAAACTAGGGGTGCTAGTAGGAATACTAAAGGAAGGAAACACATTACTAACAAATTGCATAATTGTTGCAACTTGAGGAGTGGTGTAGGTTGGCATGGATGCTACAGTTGAATGGGGAGGAATGTGAGTTCCTTCATAGCTAACCATAGTGTTTGATGGTTGAGATGCACTAGAGGTGGAAGGAACATGTTTTTGATATATGTCAACAATTTGTTTCACAATGTCTATGCGTTCATCACTTTCAAGAATGTGATGGATGTTTTTTATAGTGTGAATGGTAGTGGTTGAAATGTTTTCAAGACTTACTTGATGTTGTAGATGTGTTAAGTCCTCATGAATGTTAACTTTTTTTACATGTGGTATAGAATCAATTTGTGTGTCAACATGCATGCTTCCTGAATGCAAGGAGTTACTAAAGGTATTGTCCATGAATAATGTACTATTATCAATACATGGAGTAGTAGCTTGGGATAACCCAAGGTCCACAATGAATGTGCTATTGTGGGATGCCATGAGTCGTGAACTTCTTCTCACTAAAGTATTATCAATAGGGCACCAAACACTCATTGAAAGGCTACTAAAGGCGGGGTGGATGTAAAGGTAAAGAAAACTAGGAGCAATAAAATGCTAATAATAGAAATTATGAAAATTGTAATAGAGATTTAATAACAAAAAATAGGAATGCAGAAAATGCTTTGAAAATGATAGAAATTACAGTGAAAAATATGCAATTGGACCAATTCGCCCAGGGTGGCGAATGTGTCCAAGGATGAATTTTTTTAGATTTTTTTTGAAAAATTTAAGATGAATTTTATGCTTTGTAGATTGTCTAATGCAAAGCTATGATGAAAATGCACCATTTTAGTGTTTTTAAATGATTTACAAATGCAATAATGAAATCTAAATGATCTTTTCACTAATGCAATTTTGAAAACCCTAGGATGAAAAACAATACAAAACCTAATACAATATTGATACAAGCTAGCCCCGGGATGTAAATTCACTTGACATCAAAAGTATGAATGTTCTAAAGAAGGGTTCACCAAAATGTTAACACAAGTTTTTGGTACCCTAATGTTCTGTTTCATTTCTAGGGTCTTTCACCTAAAAGGAAAGGAATAGGGTAAAAACTTGCTATGTTCACACTGAAGATTAATGTAAAATGAATGAAATATGCTTACATGAGATGATAAAAATGGAAAAGATTAATAAAATATATTGATTTGGTATGTAAAACTAAGAAATGAAAAGTGTTTGAAAACACATTCTGATATTGAAAAATAACTAAAAACATATAAAAACAATAACATAACTTAATGAAACTGAATGAGGTGCACCTGGAGGTTGAAAGCTGATGTGGAGAGGTTTTGGAATGTTGTAGAGTTTACTATTGAAGCCCATTGGGACTCATTCACCATAGATGGTGAATTAGTCATGTTTTTGGTGAAAACTATTGGAATAGGTTTCAGAATACTAGGAACATAAAACTTCAAAAAACACTTTTTCTAGCCTGGCAGTGGGACTCATTCGCTGTAGATGGTGAATTAGTCCATCTGTAGATTTCTAAAAAGTGAAGGGTTAACTTTGTGGGTCCTGATCTGCACTTTTATGCATGACAAGTTGTTGGATCTGAATCTGGAAAATGTGATGTCCAGGAAAGTGTTCTCCAAGCGTCAAATAGGGTTTTGTTGACTTTGAATGATCCTTGTAAATTTGATGGCACTTTCAATGTCTATCTCTTTGAAAAATCTAGATACAAGACTTGCAAAACACATATGCAAAGAGGGGAAAAAGTGTTAAGGGTTAGAGTATAGGGGTTTTCCTTTGTCAAACCCTATTTTGTTAATCAAACACTTAAAAATGAAATAAAATAAAGAGAGAATGATGAAAAAATAACATGCAATGTCATAAACACCTCAAACCCTTGATGTTGAAACTTGAAGATATATTGCTCCAAGATGCTTGAATGATTGATTGAATTATTAAGGATGTTAGAATGCTTGAATTCGATGATGGATTGAATGCATGAATGAATACTTGAATGAATGGGGCCTTAAATGAATATAAAAGTATATATTTATACACAATTATGCCCTAATTTCTCGAAAATGCAACACCACAGGCCAACCTTAGGTCAGATTATGAAATAAAAACCCACTTGTAATTTGAATTTATTTATTTTTATGCCAAGAGGGACTCATTCACCCCTGGTGGTGAATGGGTCCCACTCAAGGCATGTGAATGGGTGTCTGGAATTAAGTTGTCTTAAATGATGTTTGTCAGGTTAATATTTAAAAATATACTTAATTAAGGATTGTATGTGCGTAAAGGGGACAAATAAAGCATAAGAAAGTTGTAGTTATTGATGAAAATCCTAGAAAAGTGTGAATGTTTTTTACAAGACTTTACAACACTTTAAAATAAGACTTGGTAAGTGATAAAAATGAGGTATGTAGGTGAATTATAATAAGAAGATTCTAGAAAAGTATGAAAATGTGTTACAACACTTCGCAACACTTTTATAAGAGATCGTAAAGTCTTAATGTTTCATAAAGATTCAAGACCTAATGTGAATGTGTGGGCCACATTACAACATTAAATCAAGGTAAAATAAAGGCAATTAAGCACAAGGAGGGACAAAACAAGAAAAAGTATAAGGGTTACTTTTTCTGTGTCCACACAACAATCTAACATGAAGTGGACATGTAGAATTTAAATCTTGATCTTGAATTAGATGTAGACTAATGCTTAACCTTGGATCTTGAATGCTACATCACAAAAATATCTCAACAAAATGCTTGATGCTTGATGACCTTCACATGATAATGAATCTTGAATTGTTGCAACAAACGATGAAGAGATATTCCGTTGAATGCCTTAGAAATGCTCTTGTAAACTCTCTTGATGCTCTAGTGAAGTCTTGGAATCCTTGACTCTTGATTGCTTAGTTTATATTATGATTTCTTAGGTGAAATAATGATTTGAAACCTTTTTTATATAGGCTTTCCATCTAACTAACCATTTATTAGATCCAAAATGCTGACATTCATGAAATTTGAATTCAAAACCCTAATTTCTTGCTCAAAACCCTAATTTCTTGATCAAAACCCTAAAAAAGGGGCTAAATGGGACTCATACACCACTTATGGCATATAGGTCTGATCTTGGTGGGACTCAAATTCCCAAGCTGGTGTATGGGTCCCACTAGGCCTTTTTAGATAGAGGAAATATTAGAGAGTTGAGATTTTAAGTGTATTTATTGATTATGTCGGCATCTCGATTGAAATAATCCTTAAGATGCATAATAAAGGGTACTAGGGGCCTATTAATGATGATATGAAGGTCATAAATGTAAGAAGACCCAAAATGTAATGTGAAGGTGTAAATTAATACACTTTAGAATGTTAAATTAAGGAAACCTTAGGTCAATTTAGCTTAAAAGGGCCCTAAACCTAATGTGAATGTGTAAAACACATTACAACACTGGATCAAGGCAACATTAGGTCCATTTTAATGTTGATCATTCCAAAATTAAGTTTGAAAATGTAGAGGGATACATTTTTCTACACTACAATATCAGTGAGTTCATGGTCATTTTACCAATGAGTGTAAGGCTTTGAGTAATAAAATTCAACATCTGAAGGATTGTGGTGGTCTTCCTTGTGTTGATGCACCTATTTCCTCTAATTGATACAAATTTTCATCCTATCATGTTGGTCATCACTATGTTGCATTGGTAGCTTCATGTTTCTTTCTCATGCCCATTCGTGGTGGTACAATATTAGGTGCAACCGTATCTCTCTTGGTAACAACATATTTCTTGGTGGTTGTCTTTGTCTCTATGATTGAGGGGAAAGGATAACTAGTTTGGGAGGTGTGAATTATTTCCAAGGATCCTCTCTTTCTCTACTTGAAATACCAACATAGAAAGTATGTTGAAATTTTAAGTGGGGGCATATTGTCCCCATTCATTGATTGCATGTCCCTTTTTAGTGATGATAACATACATCTCCTTGGAAAAGTTACCATTACATTGGCACTATTTCATTTTACAATTATTATTTGCACCATGTGAGGATATTTCTTTCAAGAGCATTGAAGAGAAAATTTCTCAGTCATCTATAATAGCATTCAATATCTTATCATCATGTCAAATTTTATGTGTGTTCATGCATATTTTTGGAGATAACATTGTGATGTAGGTTTTAAGAATTCGTTTCAAGATTCAAGCTATCAAATAAAGAATCCAATAAAGTCATTCATGTAAGATCAAAAAATTGGTGAGATGTGTTAGATTTCAGTCCTCTAAGGATTTCTATTCAACGGTTTGGTGAGTTGCAACATAGTATTGTTCATTAATCACTCCATCCATTCATGTTTCATTTCATTTCAAGGTTTAATTACCAAAATAGGATTTGACCAAGGAAAACCCCTATTCATTAAAAAAAAAAATTCTCTCTACTTGTATTTGCAGATTTGCAAGTGAAGAGGGATTGGAGGTTGATCAAAAGTGAAAATTTGCAAAGTTGTCAACATTGTTGTCAAGATACATAAAATCATATCCCAATTTTTTTTTACTTTCTGGTAGTGAAACTTGAGGAAAAAATAATCTTAGATACACCTCAAGAGGACCCCAAAAATTGAACAAAAAAACCCTACAAAGACTCATTCACCCTAGGGAGAATCTATCCCAAGAGGAAACTCAACAGAGGCTTTTGGTGATAGGTGCATAAAATCCTAACCTTCTCAGATATGTTGGAACTTTTTTGATTCTATTAGATTAAGGTTTTAAATTGATGATTCTTGTTTTACATTACATAATTACATTCTTTTGGTATTTTTCATTTATTTCCCAAAAGTGCATTTTAGGTTGATTTACCTTTCCTTGCTTGTTTGGTCCCTCCTTGTTAACTAAACTTAATGTTGGCTTGATTTAGTGTTGTAATGTGCTTGACACATTCACATTAGCTCTTGGGCCCTTGTGATCTAAACAAACTTAATCATGCCTTATTTAAGGTGTTGTAAAGTGTTGTAAACCACTTTCACACTTTTCTAGGGTTTTAATAAATAAATATGCCTCTCTATGCCTTAATTCGCCTTATATTTCATCCATAAGCCTCATTTAATGCATCTTTTCAAAGATGATCCCAACATAAATCAACATCCAATTAGAATTCAAGTGTTTTTAGGTTTTGTGGCCTAGATTTAGTGATTTGGGACTCATACACAACCTTGTGCGTATGAGTCCCTAATGAAAATAAAGGTGAGAGATCACAAAAAAACTCAAAACCAACTCAACAAAATAGGATTTTCAAATTTAGAACCCTAACTTAGTGGGTTTCTCTCACAATCTCACCATTCCCCTTGTAGCACTTGAAATTAGGTTTTTCCTACATAATTTTCAAATCAGATCTCATACTTAGAAAATAATTTTATATTTATATAGCCATTATGGAATTTCACAACATACCAAATTTACAGGTGGGATTGTTTTGAAACATAAAGGTCAGAAAATTGCTGCTACGCTTGAAACTAGGCCTAATTAGGCCTATTCCACTAGGTCAAAATGAGGTTTTCACACACCTAGGCTTAATTATTTAAGCCAATATCCTATACATGTCAAAAATAGTCTTCCTAAAAATTTCCAACCATTGAAAACCCTTTCCCAAGAGTTTTCCTACCAAACCTAACTCCTATGCATCTTATTTTCCCAAAATCATGAGTTTCCAACCTAGGGCATCAAAAAATCTTCACCAATCTTCATCCCCCTTCTCTTGCAACTTCAAAAACACAAAACACAACATTTCTACCCTCATTCCACTAGGTTTAACATGTATTCAATGGTGGAATGAAGAGAAATTCATTATTTCCTATCAGTACTTACTCTAGTGATGGTTTCAAGTGGTTTGGAGAAAAAGTGCTCTAACTTACTCAAAACTTAATGAAATCAAATGAATCAAATGGAAAAAGAACAAGGATTAAATACACCATGTTTTCCAATCATTTTTTTCTCACTCCTAGACCCTACAAGTCCGTACAAGTTGTTGTAGCCGCAAATGATGCTTTGAAAATGCAAAAAAACAATGTTTTATTGATGTTCAAACTTCAAAATGATCTCCAGAACCTTGTATTCAACTTCCCCGAGCTTATTTAAGATTTTACAAACCCAAACCCCCCGAATACAACTAAATTTCAACTTCCCAAAAATGCAAAGTTGCTTGATAATTTTTGCAACTTTTAGCAATACTTACAAACACTTACCCAATTGACTCCAAAATGTCTCCTAACGACTAACAACATGAGAAATGGTATCAAGGACCTTATTACAATAAAAAACATGACTTCATGACTTCATCCTACCAAAATACTAACACTTAGCAATTTTCTTCATTAAAGCCTATGGTGCCCTACACCATACTCCCCAGGGAAAAATGACTCAAGTCCCCTTGAGGACAGTGTTGCAACAAAAAAATCATGTTTGATATTGTCCTTATTTGACCTCCAAGTGACATCTCCATTTGGAAATACCTTCCAATAAACCAAATACTAAAAATATGCATTGTCTTTTGGCCTTGACTGGTTCTTCACTTGAGAATGTTGTTCTCCACTTGATGGATGATCTTTGATTCCTCCCTCATCTAAGAATGTTGTCAAATATGATTTTTCATCTACAACCACATCTCCTTCTACCTTGTAATGCACTTTCTTCCTCTTCACTTTAATTGTGTACTTGGTCTTTTCCACATTTCTTTGCAGCGTACCCTTAACCTCTTCACTTTTCCTTTCCATCTTTTCCATCTAATGTTCTACCCATATGTCTGCCTTTGATATGAAAGAATTAGAATGACCACTATCCTCTTTTGAAAATATTTATTGTAACATCTCTTCTATCCTCATATCAACATACCTTTTAAGCTGACCTTAAATATGCAAAATCAATTCATCCTTGACCTTTAACTCAATATCATTTCCCTCCAAAATCAAATCATTCTTCAAGTCTATTGTCTTAGTACCTCCAAATTTAGAAGCGAGTGGAAACTCCATATGTTGTTCTTCCTCTACCTTTATAAACTCCTTCATTCCTACCATCATCACATTAGGTTTCATGGTTTTCCCTTTATCTTCCTCTTTCAATGGTGTCAAGGTATAGAAGATCCCATCTTTTTCTATCTCATCAGCATTTCTCCTTCCATTGTATATAGCATGCCTATCAAATTTCCAAGCCCCCCTAGCAGAAAATGGCACACATCCATAGGTAATATTTCACATAGAATTTTGTTCTTATACCCTCATATATTGAACTCCACCCAAATTTTTTCATTTACCAAAACACATTGACCCTCATTCAACCAAGAAACTTTATAAGGAGTATCATGTGGTATTCTAGAAAACTTGAGTTTTTCAACCATCTCAATTCAAACCATGTTATCTATGCTTCCTGAATCAATTACAGCTTTACATGCCTTACCCAAGCACTTACAAGTTGTCTTGAAGAGAGTCTTCTTTTGTGGTGGCTCTTCCTCTATTGATGTCTTGATGAGAGTTCTTACCATGAGTAATTCACCAACTTCTGGAGCAACATGTTGTAATGGAGCGTTTACACTCTCATTGTCCTCTTCTTGCACCTATTGAGTCCTTTCTCCTCCATATGAACTAGATGCTTGACCTTCATTACATTTCCATGCTTTATGTCTGAACTTGTTTCATTGATAACACCTTCTTGTGAATCCACTAGAGCCTCTTCCTTGACCTCAAAATATGCCTCTAAAACCTGATCTACCTCCTCTAAATCCACCTCTTTGATAAACAACTTGGTCTTGGAATTTTCTTGCATATTCTTGGTTCTCATATGGTTGCATTGAGTTAGAAAATAAACCTCTTCATCTAGAATTACTACCTCTACCCCTACCTTGCTTCTCTTGCCTTCTCTTCAATTTTTCTTCAGCCTTGATGGCCAATTGGTAACATTCATCCACTATTCTTGGAGTGGTGAGACTCAATTCATCTTGGGGGTTGTATCTCAACCCATTCATATATCTTGCTACTATATATTCATTATCCTCTGTATGACCTGCTCTTATGCTCAACCTATAGAGCTCCTCTATATATGTTTTCACATCCATCTCCTTTTGCTTGAGATTTTGAAGCCACTTAAACAATTGAATAGTGTAATCAACTGATAGGAACTTACTTTTAAGTTTAGCCACCATCCTATCCCAAGAGGTTATTTTGGAATTTCCTTTCTTTCTCCTTTCACTTTGTACATAATCCCACAAAATCAAAGTGTGGCCCTTCAATTTTGTCTTGTCCAACTTCACCATGTTATCCTTTGGCACATCTTCATAATCAAAATAGTTTTCCAATGCTCCTATCTAATCTAGGATTTCTTCACTATCCATCTTTCCTCCATACATAGGTAAATCAATTTTTATCTTATACTCATCTCACTTGAGTACTTTCAAAATCCTTCCCATCCTCAAGTTATCAGGATCCATCTCTTCCTCAAACCATTGAGAACTTTCCTCCTCTTCTTCTTCATGGTCACTCACATCACCTATGACCACACCTAAATTTTGACATGTTTCCAAGGAATAAAGCCTCTCCTTCAACTCTCTCATCTCTCTTGTCTCTTTATCATGTTTTTCCTTCAACTGATTCAATTCTCTTGCAATGACATTCCCTTTTGGAGGAATCTTTGTGATTCTTTCAACTCAACATTTTTCTTCTTCATATCAGACCTATGCTCTGATACCAATTTGATGCAGATCATGGTGGTAGATCACAAAAAAACTCAAAAAAAACTCAACAAAACAAGTTTTTCAAATTTGGAACCCTAACTTAGTGGGTTTCTCTCATAATCTCACTATTCTCTATGCAACACTTGAAACTAGGTTTTTGAAACATAATTTTCAAACCAAAACTCATACCCATAAAATAATTGCATATTGAGATACGCATTATGGTTTTTGAAACCATACCAATTTTTAGATGGGGTTGTCTTGAAAGATAAAGGTCAAAAAAAAATTGCTACGCTTGACGCTAAGCCTAATTAGGCTTATTCCATTAGGTCAAAATGATGTTTTCACACACTAGGGATTAATACTTCAATAAAAAAGCCAAGAAATGTCACAAATATTCTTCCTAAACATTTCCAACCATTACAAGCCCTTTCCCAAGAGCTTTCCTACCAAACCTAACTTCTCTACATCTTATTTGCCCAAAATCATGAGTTTTCAGTTTAGGGCATCAACAAATCTTCAGCAATCTTCATCCCCCTACTGCAACTTCAAGAACTTAAAAAAAAACATTTCTAACCTCATTCCACTAGCTTTAAGGTTTATTCAATGGTGTAATGAGGATAAATCCACTATTTCCTATCAGCTCTCACCCTAGTGAGGGTTTCAAGCAGTTTGGAGAAAAAGTGCTCTAATTTACTCAAAACTTAATGAAATAAAATGAAACCAACAAAAAAAGAACAAGGATTCAATACACCATGAGTTCCAATCAAAATTTTCTCATTCCCAATCCATACAAATTGTTGTAACAACAAATTATGCTTTCAAAATGTAGAAAAATAGTTTTTTATTGATGTTCAATCTTCAAAATTATCTTTAGAAATTTTTCTTTGAATTCCTAGGATTATTTAAGCTTTTAAAAAAAAAACCAACTAAATAAAAATGAATTTCAACTTCATAACCTTTCAAATTCCCAACCTTTCAACTTTCCAAAAATGTAAAGTTGCCTGAAAAGTTTTGCAACTTTTTGCAATATTTACAAATACTTACCCAATTGACTTCAAAATGACTCCTAACCACTAAAAACATGAGAAATGGTCTCAAGGACCTTATTACAATAAAAAAAAATTACTTCATGACTTCATTCTACCAAAATACTAACACTTAGCAATTTTCTTCATTAAAGCCTATGGTGCCCTACACTAGTCCTACCTAGGTTTTTGGGTCCCAATCTAGATTTTACACCTTTCTAAGAATTTTTGAAAATTGTCCCATAAATTATGTCTAATGGGAATCATACACCACTTTTGGCATATGACTCCCAGGTGGTTCAAAATAAAAATTAATTCAAATTCCTGGTGGGATTTTATCCTCCTAGATTTGATGTCAGCTTGTAGTGTTGTAATTTTGAGAAATTTGGCATAATTAAGTATAAATAAAAGGTTCTTTCACTCATTTTAACCTAATACTTTTGTGAGAGAATTCATAATAGAAAATTAGAGTTCACAAGAGAATTCAAGGGAATGTTATCAAGCTTTTTAGAGAAATATTCAAGCATCAAGCATCATGTCAAAGTTATCATGCATCATGTTTGTTTTTGAGTTAACAATTGTGATGTATGGTTTCATGATTGAAGCTAGCATTCAATTCAAGATCTATCTCTTGCAAGTATGAGAAATTTTGGTGGTGTTTCCATTAATGTTTTCATTGATGTCAACATAATTCAGTATGTTGCAGATTGTGCATGTATAGTTGAGATGTTGTGAGTACATGGAGATATCTTTATGATGTTGCAGATGTGCTGAAATGATGGATTTCCAAGTGCTTTTGATAAAATTAATAGAGAGTAAAGTCAGAGTTATGTATGTGTGTGTTCAAAATGTGCTTTGGTATCCGCTTTGCATTTCTCTTGGGTTGATCCTATGCTTGTGCAGATCTGAAGGGTTTTTTCCGATGATCTGATGGTGATGTCTACTTATTTGTAGATTCTGGTTTGATGGAATGTGAAAGTTGTATTCACTGGTGTGTGAACTGTATTGACAAAGTTGGCTTTTTATGCACTGGGAGAAATTTTTTTGCTCTGCAGTCCACTATTTTCTTTCAATTCTTGCAAATCTAGAATATGTCTTGTAATGGTGTTCTCTGGGTTCTGGAAAAAATGTGTGTGGTTTAGTGATCCAAAAGTTGAGTTTCAAAGCTATTGAATGTGTTTGCACAGTCCAGATGCACTGATGGAAAGAGTTCTATATTCAAAGGTTATTACACTTGTTGTGGATGTATCTAAGGAACCTGAGATGTGTTCTCATTCATGATGAAGTGTGTTGCACCATCTATGTGTGTTATCTTCTTGTTGGGAAGTGTGTAGTTCAATGTTCATTTGTGTTTTCATTAGGTTTGGTTGACCTAGTGTCTACACTTGATTTGAAGAAATTAAATTTTTTTAAGGAAGCATGTGATTGATATGAGACATTATTTTTGGTCTTGATTAAGTATTTAATTGGTCCACTCTCATTCCTTTCCACCACAGGAATGTTGAGTTGTCAACCTAATTTAAATTTATGAAATGAAGTGTATGAGGCCAACCTTGGAAAAATTTTATAGGGTTGAAGATGGTCAAAATGAAAGTCAATTTGTGAAGATTTGGATGATGCAAAGTAATGAAGTAAGCCACAAGTATAGATTAGAAGTGTGCGAAAGTAAGTTGAGGTAGCAGTACTTCATTGTGTTAGATTCTTGAAGGCAGTGAGCTAAAGGTTTATGCAATTTTTTGATCAAGGATACAAATATGTGAAAATTGTTGTGGTGGATATTTTATTTTATTTTGTATCTGTAGGCAGTGAGTCTCCCTGTTGGATAGTGAGTCCTTTATGTAGGCAGTAAGCCTTTGTATCTAGATAGTGAGTCCTCTTCTAGGCAGTGAACCTATGTATTCAGTTTTTCTATATCTTTATGTGATGAGTTAATCCTCACCATGTTTTTTCCTTCATTTGGTTTTCCACATAAAATATGGTGTCCACTGTGTTTATTTTACTTTCTATTATCTACATTTGATGTTCATACTTAATAACAAAATTGTGTGGTTGTGAAGTTAATAAGTGTTGAAGTTTTAAATTTAAATTTGGTGACAACTGATTCACCCCACCTCCCAGTTGTCCTACTCCTTTTAACAATTGGTATCAGAGCTTTGGTTCATTGGTCTAGAGCTTAACCACTTAAGGAAGATCTGATGGCACATAAGTTGGTGATCCCTATGTTTGATGGATCCAATTTCAGTGATTGGAAAGTGCAGATTAGAGGATACATTATTTTTCTTGGTTACAAGACCTGGAAGGCTATTGAGAAAAAATTATGTTGCTCTGATGGTTGGTCTTACTATTGCAGATGAGGTTTCTTCTTATGAGGAAAATAGAAGGCGAGGTATGCTATTTTCAATGCTCTATCTAAAATTGAGTGAACTAAGGTTCTTTCTTCGGTCACTACTTATGAAGTTTGGAAGAAGTTGGAAGATCTTTATGAAGGAAATGATAGAGTGAAATTGACAAAGAAGCTAAGAGCAAAGTGCAGATATGAGAATTTGAAAATGGAAGAAGGTGAAGATTTTGCAAGCTATTTCTAGAGGGTTGAACTTGCAACAAATGATGTTAGGAATCAAGGGGGAAAACTGACTGATGAAGATATAATTGAAAAGATCCTAATAACCCTACCTGAGTGCTACAATGATAAGATCTTAGTTATTGATGAAATGTATGATCCTAAGAAGTATACTAAAGAAGAGCTATTTGGCACCTTGACAACATTTGAGATGAGAAAGTTTGGAAAGAAAGAAGAAAAGTTAGAGACAACATTTAAAGAAATAAAGATTGAGGATGATCCAGATAGTGATGGTTTTGATGAGTTGGAAGCAAATTTTACCAGGAAGCTAAAGAAAGGTACCAGTAAGTATAAAGGTATGTTTCCCTCTAAATGTTTCAGTTGTGGCAATATTGGTCATTATGCTTTGAGATGTCTGAATAGAGTTGTACATAAGAAGAACAAGGATCACAAAGATAAAGATAGAAAGGACAAGAAATATAAGAAGTTTTATTATGTTAAAGAAGAAGTTGGAATCTCTAATGATGAATATGATTATGAGGTTGATGATAGTGAATATTTGTTTTTAGCATTGGAGAATAAATTTGTGTCTACTAACCTTGGAAAATGTGCAAGAAAGAATGTTTTGGAGAACAAAAAGAATGAGATGGAAGGTAATTTGGTCACCACCTTTCATGCTAGATAGGATGATGACTATTGGGTGATTGGAAATGGATTCTCTAATCACATGACTGAAGATAAAAGTAATTTTACTAAACTTGAAAAGTATGATGGTAGTATAGTCATGTTTTGGTGATGATTCAAGAGCAAAGATTGTTGGTGATGAGCCTAGTTTTTGGTCTAGTTTTGGGAAGAAACTATAGTCTATTTATTCATGGATATCATGGAATTTAATGCTTAAATGTTGGTATTTGCATAATGTTTCTCTCAAACCATTGACATTTGATATTATCCTATCCCTGCAAGCTTTAATGACATTTGGCATAAAATGTAGACTATCTATATTAATTTTGTATGTGGTTAATGAGTGTTTCCTAGAGTGGTTATAGATGTGTAGTTATTTTGTGTACTGACCTTTCCATGAACATTTAATGTGCTAAGTTGAGGAAGACACCACTAGTTGGGCATGCTCCATAACGACTAGCTGAGGAATCGCTCAAATAGAAAGGAAACCAACAACAAAGATTCTTCATGCGAACTAAATATAACCTCCCTCTTGTGGACCATAATGATCAAGCATGCATGGGTGTTACTGTTGTGATAATTCTATGTCTGACTTGCATGTATAACCAAATTCCATGCATGTGTAACCACCATCACTTCATTTTCCCTTGCTTTCCCTAAATGTCATCCTCCAAGTCGTGGAGTTGAATGCATTTTTTTAGTCGTATCATAAATAATATGATGCTCCTTCCTTGTTAGTTTTTTTTTAATATTTTAGTCATTTGAAGAGTAGAGGAAGAGGTTCTATGATTTTATTCATTCTCCAGTTTCAATATATTACTCTTTATACGCATGATTTGCAGTGAATGAAATAAATATTTTGAAAATTTGAGCATTTGAGTTCCTATTAGTTTAGAGGATACTTATCCAAGGGGACCCACTTGGTGACTAATCCATTTTATTAATTTAGCATTAGTTTAGTATTCCTTGTTGTTTAGTACTTAGTTAGAAATCTGGCATCAACTATTCTTGCAACCACTAGAAGTCCATTCTATGTTTGTTCCTACAGCCAAAGCAGACACAATAGTTTATTGTTTGTTGCTCAGATCTTTTATTCCTATTGTTTATTTTGGTTGATGTTCAACATTTTCTTTATTTCGGTTTCAACAATTTACTTTCAATATTTTGTTTCTTATCTATAGAGTAGGAATGGCTACTTGAGAGTTCCTAGTGCACATATTGTGCTGGCCCATTTCGAATTTATGTCCCTGGGTTGGAAATTTAAATGAACCTTCATGATGATTGAGATAGCTATTCAGGTTAGATGTCCAATCTCAGAGTCATGGTTGTGAAGCCTAGTTATTAAATCATTGTAGGAGGCCAACATTTTTTGCACCGTTGTCGGGGATGGTGTCAAACTAGGGAGTTGTTTGGAGTCATTGTTAGCTTTTCTTGTTGTAGTGTTTATAGAAATTGTTCTCTTAGGAAGTAATGACCCCCTCATTTGTTACCAATTTTTGTGTGAACTGACTGATAGTGAGTAATACCACATGCATAGAGGAAGGAAAAGGGATGCTTATGGGATATTTCTTCCTAACAATCCTAATCCACTACAACTAGTTGAATATCATAATCTATCAGAAGAAGAAGAAGATCCACACCCCTTTCTAGACACATATGTTGATATGACTAGTTCTAAAGTCTCCTCTGAAGATCAAAATAAAAACCCCCTTGCTTTGGAACCACATGATGCAGGCATGGGTGATGCAATTGGAAATAGACCAAACCAACCAACGTTTCCTTTTCCCATTTCCCATCAAAATGAAGTTGACAACATTAAGAATATCCCTGCTTCAACACTCCCAAAGTTTAATGGAATTATCACAGAAGATCCTGATACCTTCTTATTTGAGCTTGACATACTCTACATGAGTTATGATTATACTACTGATGCCCATCGGCTTAAGTTATTTCCTACCACTCTAAAGGAAGCTACAATAAGATGGTTCATGAGCCTAGGTAGAGATACTGTGGAAAGTTGGGAAGACATGAAGACAAAATTCCTTGAGAAATACAAAGAGTACTGTAGGGGTAGTGACATGAGAGGAGGTGACATTTTTAGGATGCAATAGAAGGAAGATGAGAGCCTAGAAAATTACATTGCAAGGTTTTTGTTTTGCCTACAAAAATCTCCATGCCATGCACTTAATGAACACTCACAAAAATTGCTTTCTTTGAGAGGAATCAATGATAGTTGCACTGATGCCTTAGATCTTATAGGAGGAGATATCATCCAAGTTCCCTAGGATGATATCAAGAAAATATGCCAAACAACTCTAAGGAAGCCTCAAAGAAAGGAAGAGCTTATCAACCTTCCATGGATAAGTCAACTACGAGTGGAGTTTCAAGAATGGAGATTACACATTTACTGGAAGACTTCAAGCAAGACATTATCAATAATCTAGCTACTCAGCTAGATACACTTCAAGCCAAAAAGAAGCAAGAGGAGGCAGAGGAAATGTTGACAGAGTATTGTCCCCACTGTAGACAAAAGAAGAGAGACTACAGATGCAAGATGGTTGCTAATCTTGAAAGCAAGAAGATTTCACCTAAGTTCAAGCCAATTCAAATTGAATAAGACCAAGTCTACTTTGTTTGACAAAGGAATCCTTGGGCTCTAAGAAAAGGTATGCCACCAGATCTATTATCAAATGTTGGACCATAGTTTAACTCTTAGTCATTTGGTAACTAATGGCAGCCCCCATATCCACCTAGTTATGGAGGATATCTATCACAACCTTGGAGTAACCCTCAAAATGCTTGGTCCATTCATTAGAGTTCTCCACCTCAGTGGTAGCAACCTCAAGGGAATTGGCAGCAATTTCATGGGCACTGGCAACCACCTCTAGGAAATTAGTAGCAAAAAAATCAATGGAGAGGAGGACATCAGTGGCCTACTCAGAAAACCAAGTACATGCAGCCACCTTCTTAGCCTAAACATCTTGCTCTAATGCACCTAAACCAACACAATTAATAGCTTAGACCACACCCAATCCTAATAAAAAAACACAATAGTAGCATGTGTACTTTTCCAATTCAATTCAATTCCCTACATATGTTGTGAGTGTAAGTGATATCCATTTACATTTAGGAACTACTCTACCAGGCCCTTCCAAGCCCATTATCACTGAGCTTCCTGTGGAAGAGTAGGAGGAACCTCTGAATGATCCCATTTATCCATATACACCTAAAAATCCTAAACTAGTCCAAGTCAAGCAGACTTAGCAAGAACCATCATTCCCTTAGAGACTGGAAGTTTCCAAGAAGAAGGAAGGAAAGGAGGATACCACCTTTGATATCCTAGATCAGCTAAAACATATATGTGTTTAGATACCCCTATTTCAAGCCATAAAGGATGTTCCAATATACAGAAAAGCAATCAAGGAAGCTTGTCTTAAAAATACAGGTGGGAAAAAGAAAGACCCAACTACAGTCGATGTGGTGGGCCAACTAGTTGACATCATGTTGGGAAAAGTGACTATTCCCAAGTATAATGACCTGGGTAGTCCTATGGTATTAGTTGTCATAAATGAGATCAAAGTAAAGAATGCTTTGATTGATTTACGGGTAGCAATAAATGTAATGACCAAAGACATCCTACAACAACTGAATATTGCAAGTATGAGATCTACTCCTACTATCCTGTAGCTTGTCAATAGCTCTACTGTAAAGCCTGATGGAGTAGTAGAAGATCTTGTGGTAGTTCTAGACTCCTGGGAATACCCAACAGATTTTATGATTCTTTCTCCTAAGGAAACACTAGGTGGATATCTCATTATTCTTGGAAGGCCTTGGTTGGAAACTGCAAATGCACACATTGGATGTCATTTTGGTGACATGACCATTTCAGATGGAATGAGTACTAAAAAGTTAATTCTTTATCCACCTACTTAGGCATCTCATGTTGAAGATAATCCTCTTTGGCCCCATGTTGGTGAAGAGGAAAAGGAAGTTAATTTCATGGCACAACTTATGATGCTAGGAAGAAGCTCTTTTCTGAAACTCCAAGATGAGGATGAAGTGTTGGCTAATCTCATTCAAAACAATTATGAAGTGGAGGAAGCATCATCCTCTACTCCGGTTAGCACACTTCTGTCTGCTCTTCCTGTAGCCACCGTTCATGCAGATGTCCTTCCTACAGCCATTGTTCCTGCAGATGTTCTTCCTACAGATGCTCTTCCTAGAACAATTGTTCCTGCACACATTCTTCCTGCAACAACAGGTATGTTCCATACATTGTTGCCATATGAACTAACTTAGGTACCATGTATTAATGAAGCAGTCATGATATAATTAACTACAGAAATCCAAGTGTCTGAAGGAAAATATCTAAATGTTAATAGTAAATTGAATGAGGAGCAGCAATTGTTATTAGCGAGCCTATTGAGAACCCATCAACATGCATTTGCATGGGATTATCATGATATGAAAGGTCTGGATCCTAAACTTTGTACACACCGAATCTATATCAGAGATGATTGCACTCCAGTAAGATAGTCATAAAGAAGAATTAACCTTGCACTAAGAGAGATTATGAAAGGACAACTACAAAAAATGCTAGATACAGGATTTGTCTACCCTATTTCAAATAGTCAGTGGGTGTCTCCATTGGTGATTATGCCTAAGAAAGGAGGAAAATGGTGAGTTTGTGTTTATTATAGAGAACTTAATACCACCACCAAGAAGGATCACTTTCCCTTACCTTTTATTGATCAAGGTTTGGACACACTTTAGGAAAGCAATACTTCTCTTTTCTAGATGGATTCAGCGACTACAACCAGATCCAAATTGCACCAGAAGACCAAGAGATGACCACATTTACCTGACCATGGGAGACCTATGCCTATTCGATACTCCCATTTGGCTTGTGCAATGCACCTGCAACTTTCTAGAGGGTAGTCATTAGCATATTTTCAGACATTTCTTATGATTGCATGGAGATTTATATAGATGACTTCACCACTTATGGTGTTGATTTTAATCAAGCACTAGAAAATCTCAAGAGTCCTACAAAGATGTGAAGATCAAAACGTGTCCTTAAATAGTGAGAAGTGCTTCATGATGATGTAGGAGGGTGTAGTTCTTTGCCACTACCTCTCCCACAAGGGAATTCAAGTAGACCTTGCAAAAATTGAGGTAACCAGAAATTTGCTTACACCTAAAAAACAAAAGTGTGTTAGGAGTTTCTTGGGTCATGCAGGATATTATAGGTGATTCATCAAAGATTTCAGCAAGGTAAAGATGTTGAATTTCACTGGACTAAAATTTGTGACAAGGCATTTTCTTACTTGAAAGAATCCTTGACTCATGCTCATGTACTCAAGGGACCCAATTGTGAACTTCCTTTCCACATCCACATTGATGCATCAGATTATGCCATACGAGCAGTCTTAGGACAAAAAGAGGGAACTATTGAAAATGTTATTTATTTTTGTCAACAAAAATTTGCAAGGAGCTAAATTCAATTATACAGTGATAGAGAAAGAGATGCTGGTAGTAATCTATGCACTAAAAAAATCACAAATTTAGACATTACATAATGGGCTACCAAATCTTTGTGCACACTGATCATGCAACCATTAGGTATCTTATGAATAAACCTTTGATTATAGGTAGATTGGCAAGATGGTTATTATTGATGCAAGAATTTTATATAACCATTGTGGACAAGCCAGGGAAGGCCAAATTTGTTGCAAATTTTCTTTCAAGGCTAACTATATTAGAAGACAATAGACCTATAGATGACTCTTTTCCTGATGAGCATCTATTCTCTCTCAGTGTGCAAATACCCTGGTATGCTGACATAGCCAATTACTTGGTTACAGGTAGAGTTCCTTCTCACTTCTCTCCAAAAGAGAAAAGGACACTCATTGAAAAATCTTTTCCTTTCTCTTGGATTGTTAGATATTTGTTTTATACTAGACCTAACCATGCCATGGGAAGATGTGTGAGAGAAGATGAGACATATGACATTTTGCATGCATGTCAAAATGAACCATGTGGATGACACTTTATGGCTAAGAGGACAACAATGAAGGTCTTGAACACAGGATATTACTGGCCAACACTCCACAAGGATGCAGGAAGGTATAATAGAAAATGTGATAGATGTCAAAAAATGGGAATACCAACCAGATCTGATGAGATGCCACTTTTCCCTCAGATAGTAATCACTCCCTTTGAAAAATGGGGATTGGATTTTGTTGGACCAATTTACCCTCCATCAAATGGTAAGTCTTGTATATTGGTATGTATTGATTATGTAACAAAATGGGTAGAAGTTAAGGCCATGAAGCATGCAAGAGATAACAAAGTTGCAAAGTTTCTTTATGAGAAAATTTTCACAATATATGGAGTCCCAAGAGAAATAGTGACTGATCAAGGAGCTCAATTTACATCAAATCTTGTTGCAACACTAATTAATGAGTATACATAAGGCACATGAAGTCTAGTCATTATCACCTCTAGGCCAATGGCCAAGTTGAGGTGACCAACAGACAAATTGAAGCCATCTTGACTAAAACAATAGTTGGCCATAGAAAGGATTTGGAAAAAATATTACTAGAAGTTGTTTGGGGTTATAGGAAAACATGGAAAAAAACTACGGGCTTTACCCCATTGGAGTTGTTGTATGGAAAGACAACTATGATGCTAATTGAATTTGAACATAACACTTTGCAAACTATAGTGAATTTAGGGATGGAGATTTATGAAGCACAGAGAGAAAGAATCATGCAGCTAAATGCTTTGGATGAGATAAGAAGAGCATCCCTGCAACATACAGAAGTAGTGCAGAATCAGAGAATTAGGTGGCATAAATTTTTTATCAAGGATAAGAAGTTCAAACTAGGAGATTGGGCCTTTCTCTATGATTCACGATACCAAGACAATGTAGACAAGGTGGCTAGGAGTATATGACATTGCTGAGGTCTTCCCTAATGGAGTTGTTTAGCTCACCACCATTGACCCTCTCAATTTCAAATTACTTATCAATGGTCATCACCTCAGATTATACCAAAAGCTAGCTTCTAAAGAAGAGTTCCTACATCAATTTACCCAACCCTCAAAGCTTCCTACATCAGAAGGTAGTGGACCTAGTGCCCCTCCTTTAGCCTAATCGAGGTACACATTTTTTATAATAAAGACTTTCACGTACATGGAATTCCATTTGTTCGTCATCTGCCCATCCACCCATCCATCACCACCTTTCTCTTTCTTCCATCACTTCATTCCACCTCACCTCATTTCACCTCATTTATTGCTTAATTCATTTTCCAACAAGGTGATTGTTACTCTATCCACGATCTTTGCAACGAATCTTTTGCACATTTAGGTATGTGCGCATTAATTTCTATCTTTAATCATCTTTTAAGTACATTCATTTAATCATTGTACATTAGTATAGATGTTTGCATAAAATTCCATCATTCCCTATCCATCATCACTCGCATCTTGCATGTGTGGACACATTTCCAAATGTAGGTTGGGGGGAGGGAAATGAAAAAGATGCAAATATTTTATTGCCCATGTGTCAAACCATATTAGGTTGTGTTAGAAATTTAAAAATAAGTTGATTTGAAATTGAAAGGATGGCTTGCATGCATGAAGTGACAAAAACTACAGCCGCCATTTCTTCCTATCATAATTTCCTTTTATCACTCATTTTCTTGCCATTATTTCCCTGTCCTAATCTTGAGTTGCAAGCAAAAATGAAAAACAAAAGAAAGGAAATTCAGTTAGCAGGTTGGTCCTGGAATCTAGCGGGCATTGCAGTAAAGAAGGGGAATTGTAGGAAAGGAAGTTGTTGAGCATTTTTTTGATTCTAGAAAATGGGAGGTGGGTTAATTCTAAATGAACCCATAGTGCATAATATTTTATTGCAGGATGCATAGTGCCTGGCCACTTTTCAAAACTATGGTTGGATATCTATTACTTTTTGAAGTTGGATGGTTTTGATGAGGGTGTTTCCCTTTAATTTTCTCAAATGTTTTCAGAAGGGAAAGCCATAGTAAAAGGGTTAGAAATTGTGGCAACAAAGGAAAGAACTGTAGACATTATAGGGTTACCTGCTGATGGTGAAAATTACCCTACTTCCCGAGATGCCAGGTTAGCCAAGGCTAAATTTATAGAGTCAAATGACCCTCCACTGAGAATAGATAAACATGGTGCAAAGAGAATGTCTCTACCCGAGCTGTGGAAGAAAATAGCTATGTATGTTATCAAATACATCACTTGTGAGGGTCGCCAATCAAATTTTCATTATGTGCACTCCAAGCTTCTGAATCATGTGAGGCACAAAAGAAATATGAATGTGCCCAACATGATGTACAATCTTCTCTCAATCATGGAAACTGAGACCTAGAAAGGTAGGAATAATTTTGTTTCTCACCATTGATTGATCAAATTGCTAGTTGAAAAGTCACTACATGATGTATCTAGAATGACTTGAGAAGATTTTATCAATGTTCATCAAAATTATCGTTAGGAAGAATTTGTCAATGTTGAGCACTTGCCACCTAGGGCTATACCTCAATCTCATTAGTATGATAGGAGAGTAAGCACGACTAAAGCCATTCTTAGTCCTTCAACTTCTGGCATTGGCTCTACTATGAATCTTCCTATAGTAGAAGAAGCTATAGAAATTAGTTCTTTAGAAACAGAGCACTCAGAAAAAGAAAACTCTTCCTTGGATTGTGACAATGAGGTTCCAATTGGAACCCTCATGAAAACTAGGGCACAATAGAGAGATGTACAAATGAGAAAAGGGAAAGTTAAAACACAGCCTATTGAAATAAAAGTTTCAAGTCCTAAGAAGAGGAAGGTTGGTGCTATTCATCCTATAGCCAAAGGAAAATGTGAGAGACCTCCCAAAAATCAAGACTAGTTGGGCCTATGAGTGGTACGCCTCTACAGGAAATCCCTAAACCTAGTGAGACCACACATGAGGACCCTGACGCTCCAATGGAGCAAGAAAATGTTGAAGAAGGAGAGGACATATTTAAGAGAGCAATAAATATAACACTAGCCGATCTTGCCAACATTGCAGGAGAATTGGAGAAAAATTAGGACTTCTTGTAGCATGAACAAGAAGTCCTGCAGCAACAGCCAGAACCAGAACAAGAAGTCTTGTACCAAAAGGAAGCAGAAATAGTACCCTTACAGCTGGAGATAATGGGACAGCCGGAGCCCACACAAATAGTGCCATATGAGGAGCTTCCATCAACAAAAAGACTGGTAGGCATTCATAATCCTCTTGATTTTATAGTACATGCAACAATTTTGAATTTATCTATAGAAATACAAAGAAGGGAGGAAGAATGGAAAAAGGAAAAATAGAAATTGAAGGAGGAAATTCAAAACAAGGATGAGGAAATCGAAAATAGAGATGCAAAAATTGCCACCCTGAAGCAGAGGGTAGATGATATGGCAGCTTTGGCACTGAAGATTATGGAATGTAGAGATCCTCCAAGGGTCTATGCTATACTCCTGAAAGAGAAGTATCTCTCTTTCAGGATGTGAAGACTTGCCTTGGATTTGAATCCTTCTATTGACACTCCCATGGAATTCTTTAATGCTTATAGGATTGCCTCCCCTAAAATGAAGAATCTGCTATGTGAATTTTATTTACATAATTATGTTGTCACAAAAGACCATGATTGGAATCCGTTGTTGTATGTTGAGATATTGAATTGAGAGCATTTATGTCTTGGGTACAAAATGAAATTAGTTGGGGTCAGCAACATGGTGCCTATAAATAATTCGAGTATGATATCCCTTTGCATGTTAGAGCTTAATCAAGTAACCCAAGGGACATTTACAAAGAATGGCACAAAATGTTGCTTAGATCAAGTTATGGTAATAGGATTATGCCTTGGATTGAGGTAGTTTACATTGAGTATGAGGTAAAGATAGCAACAAAAGAGGACACAATGATGAGATATTTATCCCAGAGATGGAATAGTTTGACTGATGAGCTGAAACAAGCTGAGCCTCATTCCATCCACAATTATGTTGTAGCATTGAAAAAAATTGAGAGGTATATTGAGATTGGGAGAACATAGGGGCAACATTGGCTCCCCCTGACTTTTCAGCCACCTATACTCATGTGTCCTATGCCAAATTTTAGATATTACTAGGATGGCATTGTTGCAGAGAAGCAGAGATATAGCAGGTTTGGAAGAATGCGAGGATTCTATTGGGACCTTGATTCACGTACTGTAGCCACTGATGTTGGGTAGCTCTTAGTTGAAAATTTTAGAGTTCTGACCAGGAAGAAGAACAACTCTTCCTCTGTTGGAGGATGAACAAAACATTAGGTTGGGTGGAGTGATGAGCCTAGTTTTTGGTCTAGTTTTGGGAAGAAACTATAGTCTATTTTCTCATGGATATCATGGAATTTAATGCTTAAATATTGGTATTTGCATAATGTTTCTCTCAAGCCATTGACATTTGATATTATCCTATCCATGCAAGCTTTAATGACATTTGGCATAAAATGTGGACTATCTATATTAATTTTGCATGTGGTTAATGAGTGTTTCTTAGACTAATTAGATATGTATAGTTATTATGCGTACTGACCTAATGTACTAAGTTGAGGAAGACACCGCCAGTTAGGCATGCTCCATAACGTCAAGTTGAGGAATCACTCCAAGTCAAAGGCAACCAACAAAAAAGATTCTTCATTTAAACTTAATGTAACCACCTTGTTGTGGACCATAATGATCAAGCATGCATGGGATTTACTATTGTGCTAAGTCTACGTCTGACTTGCATGTTTGACCAGATTCCATGCATGTGTAACCGCCATTGCTTCATTTTCCCTTGCTTTCCCTAAATGGCATCCTCCTAGTCTTGGAGTTGACTACCTTGTTTTAGTCGTAGCATAAATAATCTGATGCTCCTTCCTCCTTATTAGTTTTTTTTAAAGATTTTAGTCAGTTGAAGAGTAGAGGAAGAGGTTACACAATTGTATTCATTCTCTAGTTTCAATATATTACTCTTTGTATTCATGATTTTTAGTGAATAAAATAAAGATTCTGAGTTCGAGCATTTGAGTTCCTATTAGTTTAGAGGATACTTATCCAAGGGGGCCCACTTGGTGAGTAATTTTTTCTATTAGTTTAGCATTAGTTTAGTATTCCTTGTTGTTTAGTACTTAGTTAGAAATATGGCATCGACTGTTCCTACAGCCACTAGAAGTCCATTCTATGTAGTTTCCTATTTTTTGCTCAAATATTTTATTCTTGTTGTGCATTTTAGTTCAGCTTAGTTGTAGGTTGATGTTCAAAATTTTATTGATTTCCTTTTCCATCAATTTAATTTCAGTATTATGTTTCTTATCTATAGAGTAGGAATGGCTACTTGAGAGTTCTTAGTGCACATATTGTGCTAGCCCATTTCAAGTTCACGTCCCTGGGTTGACAATTTAAATGAACCTTCATGAAGATTGAGATAGCTATTCAGGCTAGATGTCCAATCTCTGAGTCATGGTTTTGAGGCCTAGTTATTGAATCATTGTAGGAGGCCAACAATTGGGAAAGGTACAATTAGTTTTGATGGAATACACAAAACTAATAATGTATATTAGGTAAAGGGTTTAAGGCATAATCTTTTGAGTGTTGGAAAAATGTGTAGAAATGGTTTTCAAACTGTGTTTCAAAATAATACCTATGAGATTAGAAAAGGATTTAGAGACATGGTTGCTATTGGAAGGAGAACTCATGTAAAAATCTATCAAATTAAGGGTGTTGATTTTCAGTGCCCTGTATCTCAAGTCAACGAAAGTTGGTTGTGGCACCAAAGAATGGGACATGTAAACTTTGATAATCTGGTCAGAATTAGTTCAAGAGATTTTGTTCGAGGTCTATCTAGAATTGCAAAGCCTGCTAAAAGTATTTGCAAAAGTTTTTAGTTAGGGAAACATACAAGATGTAGTTTGAAGGGAAAAGAGAAATCTACTACTAGGATGTTGGAATTAATTCATACTGACCTCTACAGTCTGACTAGAATAGGAAGCCTAGATGGTGATAGGTATTTCATGCTCCTTATTAATGATTATTCTCGAATGACATGGTTTTATTTTCTCATAGAAAAGACTTAGGCTTCAGATAGGTTTAAAGTGTTCAAAACAAGAGTGGAAAATCAAGTGAACCTAAGAATCAAATGTTTGAGATCTGATAGAGGTGGAAAATTCACTTCTAGTGAATCTAATACATTTTGTGAAGAGCATGGCATAAAAAGATAGTTTTCTAATCTAAGAACCCCTCAGCAAAATAGAGTAGTTGAGAGGAGAAACCAAAAAGTACAAGAAGCTACAAGAACCATGATGAAAAAATAAAATGTACCAGACGTGTACTGGAGAGAGGAAATACATACTACTGCATATGTTCTTAATAGAGTTCAAATTAGAGGAAACAACACAAACACTCATTTTGAGTTATGGACTAGTAAGACTCCTACTGTGAAGTATTTTAAGGTATTTGGAAGTAGATGTTACATTAAAAGAGATGATGAAAATCTTGGGAAGTTTGATGCTAGATGTGGTGAAGTAATTTTTCTTGGGTACTCTACTACCAGCAAAGCATATAGATGCTTCAATATAATATTGAGGAATATTGTTGAGAGTGCTAATGTGAAAGTTGATGAGGACATGCATAGACCTATTGAGATAAGTAAAGTTGAAATTGATGACCCTATATGTGGACAAGTACCTAAAAGGAATAAGGAGAAGGAAGAAGAAGAAGAAGAAGAAGAAGAAGAAGAAGAAGAAGAAGAAGAAGATGATGATGATGATGATGATGATGATGAAGATGATGAAGATGAAGAACATATTGAAGAACAAGAAGAAGAAATTTCGGAACCTACTGTTAAGACTCCTAAGTATGTGTAGAAGAATCATCTAGAGGAACAAATAATTGGAGATAAGAGTGAAGGTGTAAAGACTAGAAGTAAAGTAGAAGCTAAGGTAAATCTATGTTTACTTTCTAAAATTGAACCTAAGTCCGTTTGTGAAGCATGTGATGATGAGAATCATGTTAGAGCTATGAAAGAAGAGTTGTAGCAAATATAAAAGAATCAGACATGGGAAATAGTTCCTAGACCTATGAATAAGAATGTTATTGGTTCAAAATGGGTGTTCAGGAATAAGTTGAATGAAAATGGTAAAGTTCTAAGAAATAAAGCAAGACCTGTATGCCAGGGATACTCACAAGTTGAAGGTACAAACTTTGAAGAAACATTTTCCCCTATGGCTAGAATGGAATCTATTAGGATGTTTTTAGCATTTTATGCCCACAAGGACTTCAAAGTATATCAGATGGATGTCCAGTTAGCATTTCTAAATGGTGAATTAGAGGAAGAAGTGTACATGGAACAATCTGAAGGATTTTAGTTATCAGATAAACTAGATATGGTCTGTAAGTTGAAGAAGGCATTGTATGGACTGAAGCAAGCTCCTAGAGCTTGGTATATAAGATTGGATGGGTACCTAACACAACAAGGATTCATCAAAGGCTCTACGCACAACAATATTTACTTCAAAGTGCAAGGTAAAAAAATATTGATAGTGGTAGTATATGTTGATGATATCATCTTTGGTGGAAATGAAGGAATGTGTAAAAGACTTGCAAAAGAAATGCAAAAAGAATTTGAAATGTCCATGATTAGTGAGTTGAATTTATTTCTTGGTCTTCAAGTAAATCAAACTGATAAGGGGATATCCAATTCATAATTGAAATATTTCAAAGAGTTGTTGAAGAATTTTTGAATGGATGACTCTAAACCGATCAGGACTCCTATGGTAACTGGATGTAAGCTAAGTAAAGATGATGGGCCAAAAAGTGGCAATATGATGGGTATTTGTAGGGTGTGGCTAATGAAACAAAAAGGGTTTTTAAAGGAGATTCTCATATTTCCACAAATATAAATTATTCTTTATTTTGAGTTTAATAAATAATTATTAGTCATTTTCTATTTGAATTACAAGTAAAGTCTTGATTGATAGGCTGATTGAAAAACATCTATATCTTTCAAATGGTATGACATTTTTTTAATCTAACACATGCATCACATTCTATGCTTCGCATACAATAGGATTAAAAAAATAATTTAATTTCATGAAGTTTTGACCAAGTTAAGGTGGTTAGACATACGAGTTTTTATATTTTTTAAAAGTTGTAATTAGAAATTCATAATTAATTATTTACTTGGAAAAAAATTACAAAAAATATGCATCACATCAGGTTATGATTCCTCTACTTATATCTAAAGTCTTATAAAAAATATTATCATTTAATTGTGGTAAGGGTGGTCAGATGGACACCTACTTCTTATTTTCCCAAAATTTAAGTACTCTGCATTGAAATTTCAAATTTTCACCAAATAGATTTAAAAAATAAATAAATAAACCTAGTAGTTTAGAAACTACATTCAATTTTTTATAGATTCTATTCTTACATATTTTTGAAATAATATAG
This sequence comes from Sequoia sempervirens, assembly GCA_007258455.2. Taxonomy (NCBI): domain Eukaryota; kingdom Viridiplantae; phylum Streptophyta; class Pinopsida; order Cupressales; family Cupressaceae; genus Sequoia; species Sequoia sempervirens. Next base: position 242,176,352 of record VDFB02379711.1, read on the forward strand.
ATAACTTATTCAAATTTTTACGTCAAGGTGACTAACTCTGATTTTTCTAAATTTTTTGCCACTTAAGGGCCTGTTTTTTCCATGATGATCTTGCACATACCCACAGTTCAATTTCTTTATCCATTGTAGAGATGGAATACATTGCAACAACATCCTTCTACACACAAGTTTTGTGGATGACACAAACTATGAAATATATTGGAGTGATATGTGATGATCCTATTCCTATTTTCTATTACAACACAAGTGCTATACATATTTCAAAGAATCTGCTGATGCATTCAAGAACAAAAAACCTATCTAATAGATACCATTTTTTGAGAGAGAAAGTGTTGGAGAATGAAGTCAGATTGGAGTATGTGTCAAAAAAGGAACAAATTGTAGATATATTTACTAAGGATCTTCTGAACAATACTTTTGAGTATCTTAGGGAGAGGTTGGGGGTCATTGTCCCTCCAAACTAGGTGCACATGGAGGTGCATCAGTCCAGTGAATTCACAAATTCTTCATTTATCTAGACTGATGAATGGGTCTACTCCTCAGGGGGAGTAGAATAGTTTTTCATTGTTGCAGTATGAGCTAAATGTGTGTAATCCTAAGGGGGAGTAATCAGAGCTTTTTATGTTTTGCATTGATGTTGAAGGGGGGGAGAAAGTCATGTGAAAAATAGTAAGAAAAGGAAGAAAAGGTGTTCTCTGGGAATATTGTATTGGTTGTTGTCTTTATTTTTTTTTCACATCATGTGTTGCCATCAATGACAAAGGGGGAGATTGTTGCAAGTATGAGCAAGTTTGGTGGTGTTGTCATTAATGTTGTCATTGATGTCAACATAGTTCAATATGTTGCAGATTGTGCATGTATAGTTGAGATGTCTTTGAGATGTTGTGAGTACATGGAGCTATCTTTATGATGTTGCAGATGTGTTAAAATGATGGGTTTCCAAGTGCCTTTGAGAAAATTAATAAAGATTGAATTCATAATTACATATGTGTGTGTTCAAAATGTGCTCTGGTATGTGCTCCACATTTCTCCTGTGTTGATCCTATGCTTGTGCGGATCTCAATGGTTGTTGTTGATGATCTGCTAGTGATACCTATTGATTTTTAGCTTCTGGTTTGATGGATTGTGAGTGTTGTATTCACCGGTGTGTGAACTATTCTGACAGAGTTGGCTTTCTATGGACTAGGAGAAATGTTTATGTTTCATAGTTCACTATTTTATTTAGGTCTTGTAGATATGGAATATGTCTTGTAATGGTGTTCTCTAGGTTTTGGAAAAAGAATTTGTGGTTTAGTGACCCAGAAGTTGGGTTTCAGAGTTGATGTATGTGCTTGCACAGCCTGAATGGACTAATGGAAAGAGTTATGTGTTTGAAGGCTGCTACATTTTTTGTGGATGTATCTAAAGGAACCTAAGATGTGCTCTCATGCATGATGAAGTGTGTTACATCATCCACATGTTATCTTCTTGTTGGGAAGTGTGTACTTAAATTTTCATTTGTATTTTCATTAGGTTTTTCCAACCTAGTGTCTACACTTCATCTGAAGAAATCAAAATTTAATTAAGCATGTGATTGATCTGAGACATTATTTTTGGTATTGGTTAAGTATTTAATTGTTCCACTCTCATTCCTTTCCACCATGGGAATGTTGAGTTGTCGACCTAATTTGAATTTATGAAATGAAACGTATGTGGCTGACCTTGGAGAAAGTTTCTAAGGCTGAAGATGGTATAAATGAAAGTCAAGTTATGAAGATTTGGATGATGTAAAGTAATGAAGTAAGCCACAAGTGAAGAGAAAAAGTGTGTGAAAGTAAGTTGAGGTAGCAGTACTTCATTGTGTTAGATTCTTGAAGGTAGTGAATTGAAGGTTTCTATAATCTTCTGGTCAAGGCTACAGATGTGTATAAATTTCCATGGTGAATATTTTTTTTTCTTTGTATCTATAGGAAGTGAGCCTCCCTATTGGATAGTGAGTCATTTTTGTAGGTAGTGAGTCTTTGTACTGGATAGTGAGTCCTCTTTTGGGTAATGATCCCTTGGTAGTTATCCTTTGTATTCAGTTTTGCTACCTATTTATATTGTGAGTTAATCCTCATGATAGTTTTTACCTCATTATGTTTTCCATGTAAAATATAGTGTTCATTGTGTCGATTTTCCTTTCTGTTATCTACATTTGATGTTCATACTTTTTAACAAAATTGTGTGGTTGTCAAGTTAATAAGTGTTGAAGTTTTTAGTTTAAATTTGGTGGCAACTAATCCATGCCCCTCCCCCTCTCAATTGTCATGTTACTTTTAACACTATCACATTCAAGCAAGAGTCAAGCTCTACATCCATTGGAGCCATCTCATACATGTTTGTGACCTCTTATTGCTAGGGTTTGGTGAGTTGCAACACCTTATTTTGTTCATTCACCATTCTCCATTCTTATTTAATTTCATTTCAAGGTTTGATTACCAAAATAGGATTTGACAAAGGAAAACCCCTTTCCACTAACAAAAGAACATTTTCCCCTCTCTTTAGTGTTTTTTTGTAAGTATAGATTCAAGACACATTGAAGAGAAAGTTTGGAGGAAGTTGTCAAAGTGTTCAAAGTTTTCCAAATTGTCACCTTGCATTTTAGATACTTGGAAGACTCAGGTTGAAAATTAGGGTTTTTAATTCAAAATTAAATTGGAAAGGATAGAGTAGACATTGAGAAGTAGATTCAAACTGTGAAGTTTCAAAAAAATCTAACTAGACCGATACGCTAGTTTTGGCATATGAGTTACAATTTAGGTCAATTTTCACGATTTTGTAGTTTTAGAAACCCATTTGTGAGTTTCCAATTTTTGCACTGAAACTAAGATTTGTGACTAAATCATCCAGTCTAGCATATGAGTCTTGGAAGGATTTAAAATTAGTGTTTCCAACATTTCAGGCCTCCATTTAGTCATCTTCAAATTTCTAAGTGCACACATTTCATCTTACAGCTTTTTTGTTCTGATATATATGCATTTTTAGGTCATTTAGTGAAATATTGCATTGCATTAGGTTTAAGAATTACAACTTGCATTTCATTTATCTTTCCAAGCCCTAGATTGGTGTTGAACCCCCTATTAGTTTACAATTAGACCCTAGGACAACCCTATTGCAAGATCTCTATCTCCTTTGCATACTTTAGTTTGAGATCTCTAGGGTTTCCTTTCAATGAGATAATCAAAAAGTGTGTTTTTCTCTATGTCCTAAACCATACAAAAGCAATCAACCATTTTCCATTGTTTCACTTTGGTGAACCTACATTTAGAACATCCTATTCTGATTTGGAGTGTATTATCACCCTAGATCTTTCTTGCATTAACATTGCATTAAGGTTTGCATTAGTTAATTACCAATCTAGGGTTTCTAATTCTTGCATTAATGAAAGTACATATAGGTTGCATTTTTGCATCTGAAATCATTGAAAAGCATCTAAAAATTGCATTTTCATTTAGTCTACACATCAAACAAACTAAAAAGCATAAAAATCAATTGAAATTTTCTAAAAAAATTGAAAAAAACCCTCACTACGACTCATACGCCCCTCTGGGTGATTTAGTCTGAGTGTTGATTCTGAACTACATTTTCCAAAATTTAAAACTCGGTTTTTGTGCTCTTGTTTACTATTTATAGCATTTTGTTTCTATAGAAACCTATTTTTGACCACTTACATATGGTCAAATTTACTCCTTTTTCATCTAAATATCCTCTTATCTACATTAATTAAATAAATTTTTTTTGTTTAATTAATACCCCTAAAGTCCTCTAAATCCCTCAGATATTTAATTAAATAATTAAATACTTTACCCCTTATCCCTTTCTTCCAAAAAAATAAATAAATAATCTATTTATTTAATACCCTTATGTCCCATCCTCTATAATCAAATCCTAATCTTAATTCCCCTTTCTTAATCCTTGATTAAGGATGTGTACATTCCTAATGATTGATTAGGGAGGTACCACATCCTCCATAAAATGCAAGTGGGCTCCTAATATCTCTTAGCCACCTAACCTTCATCTAATCCTTCATCAATTAGCCTAATCAAATCCTTACTCAACTCTTCTCATCTCCCAAGGATTTTTTATTCCTTTTTAATCCACCAACGTCCCCAAATGGAATTTTAAATTCCATTTTATCTTCCCTAGAATTTTGGAGGAATATCAAATTCCTCTCTCATTCCCCAAGGAATATTAAATTCCTTTTCTCGTCCCCATGAGGATTTTAATGGAATTTAATATTCCCTTTTTCCCTAGAATTAATCTCAGCTCTTAATCCCAAACGTACAATCTTAGTCCTCCATCCAAAAATACCCTAATCTATTTATCCCAACACTTCGCCATTTTTACCTCTCACCCATTTTTCACTAGAGCACCATTATGTTGCCAAAATTTTGAGTGACCAAATAACCCATCACACATAGTGGTCACATATACACAGAGGATTTTTACGCTGGTTTGAACTCCCCATCGCCTTATCTTGAGTTTTGTTCTTGTTTTTAGACTCTTGCATCATTTTATTTCATTTTTAGTAGATTAAAAACACTACACACAGTTTCAATTTACAAATTTTTGTTATAGTCATTTCATTGTTCTTGGCTTAAATTTCATTTTCATTTATCTTGCATTTAGTATCCCTTGCATGAGTGTTTGATGTCCTATTTCTAATACTATGGTGAGACAAAGTTCTAGACTATGTCATCTCGTGATAGCACAATTCTCATGGATCTTGGGTTGTCTAGCTCTTTCACTCCTAGTATCGACACTAGTACACTAGGTATGCACCATACCCGTAACAACTCTTTTCCTTCAAATAGTGTGATGGATGTTGAAACAAGGATTGATAGTGTTCCACAAGAAAACATAATTCAAATTCATGAAGACTTAGAAAACCTATAATGTCAAGTGAAAAATGATAACATTTCAACTACTACCATCCCTATCATAGATAACAATCATCAGATGTTGGAAAGTGGAGATGGACTAGACCTTGTGCATTTTACAACATAGTTCAAATCTTTTGAAAATACTTCCCCTCAACCACTAGAATTCCTTTACCTATGAACAATGTCACAAGCCAAGGATGAATTTAAATTCCTCATCTCACAACAATTGCCTCTATTCCTACCTGTACCAACCCTCAAGTCACAATAACAATGCAATCAACTAGTAATGTGATTACTTCCTTGGATATTTCAGCTAGCATCCCTAGTACTTTTGTGGCATCACATTTCATACCTCCTACCACTTTACCACCTATAAGCATTCTATTCACTTGTCCCATGAACACATACACACCTTCACCTTTTTCATCTCCATCTCATAATACAAGCAATGACCCTCTCATAAATCAACTCTTCCTAACTGTTTCATCCCTTCAAAAACAAGTTTCCACAATCAACCAAAATCAAAATGGTCCACCTACATATTATGTCAAAATTACTCCTTTTTCCTTGGAGATATTGTGAACACTGATGCCATAAGGTGTTGAGGTGCCTAGATTCGAGAAATATGGAGGGAAAGGAGATCCTTCTAACCATGTTTATACCTATACCACCTTATGTAGTGACTTTATTCTTGATGATAAAATCTTGGCTAAGATTTTCCATAGTTCCTTCAAATATATTGCCTTAGAATGGTTCTTTTCATTACCAAACAACACAATTCATTCATTCAATGAACTTTTTGAGGCATTTCTAAACCATTTCCAAGTGCATACGACTCCTAAGATCACCTTGGCTGATTTGATGAGATGCAAGCAAAAAGAGAAAGAAAATATTATAGATTTTATCTCATGTTACCAATCGCTTTATTCCCAAATAGATGTCAAGGTTCCTAACCCTCACCTTCAAAATATGTTCATAGAGAATTTACAAAGTAAGAAACAAGATAAGCTTACCATGATGAAATTCTCCTAATTCATGCACTTATGTACTACTCTCCATGATTATCAAAATTTGGTTAGTAGTCGAGATACAAAGCCCACTTCTAGCCATACTGAGAAGTCTGAGTCTGCAAATCAAAACAATTTTCAACCTTTTATAAAGTAGAATAAAGCTTTCCTTTAATTGAATCCCCCTCAATAAACAACTTAGAATGCTAATAACCAAGTAGCTACTATTAAAACCATGATACCCTTTAGCTATGTGGACTAAAAAAAGAAATTCACTCCCTTACCCGATACCCTTCACAACACAATGTCATAACTCTTAGAAAAAAAGGATGATCACCTTACCTCCCATTAAAACTCTCAATCCTAATAAACCATTACCCACTAACTATAGACCAAATTCTTATTGTCATTATCACCGAAAAAATGGACATGATATGGAACATTGCATCTTAAACATCTTGTGCAAGACCTCATTGATTTCGTTTGTATTTCCATTGGAGGTGTTAATTATCAAGGAAATAAGTCCATTGCCCCTCCTAACAAAAACTTGCAAATTTTTACTAACCCTATGCCTAGTTATAACATTTCATTTGTCAAAGCTAGTGAGACTACAAAGAATGATGTGATGAATGTTGATACGGATGATGATAACAATGATTCTATTCAACATGATCCTATAGATACTGATCCTATGGATGATATTGTAGGAGTGATAGATGTAATTCCTTGTAAGGGATGAACTAAAAATCCTCTTAAGATTGCTTTTTCCTTACAAGATATACTTAAACATGTACTCAATGGTCCTCTTTACATAGCCGACTGAATCTATGACAATCCCACTAATGGGATATTATAGATCTTATTTTTGGAGAGAATGTGATCTCCAAGGAATTCTTCCTTCTACATGAACTCTATATGATATATATGATAAACCGAAAGCATGGATCAAGATACATAATGGTTTCACTTGCCCTACAATGGGATTGATCACTTTTCATTTGGAAATAGGATCGAAAACATTAGATATCTCATTCTTCATCATCCCACAATTGGACCAATTTCATGTGAATATAGGCTATCCATGCCTTCACTCCATGAATGCAGTCCCTTGGATCATACATAAATGCTTAAAGTTCCCTTTGACAATGAAATTTTCAATGTCCATCATAGTGGCTTTAACCCTTTGTCATCTCATGGAAACTTTTCCTTAGATTTCTTTTGGCCCAAGCCTATAGAAGCTATCAAAACACGAGAATACTTCTTTTTCAAATCTTCTAAAAAGTTCAAGTAGGGAAAACTTTAGTGGAAAATATTTGCCAATTGTCAAATAATTGAAATCGAGACCTCCAAAAATGGTGAATAGTACAAGCTAAAGAGGATGAATCATCAGGTTTTTACAACAACAAAAAAATTGTCTCGATTAATTTTCCAATGAATTATTTTTTAAACTAATAAATAAAATTAATTTTCCATGTAAATGATGCATCATTGGAACTGATTCACCAGTAGTTTATACTGTAATGAAAAGTATTAATTATATTCACTAGTAATATTATATTCCTACCATTAATTTTTGGGTAATATCACCACTAATAATAAATTGCAATTTAATTTTAGGGATATTTTATCCTTGAATAGAGATTTTATTTATTGCCATCAAATCATCGATTAGCTTTTTAATCAGATGGTTGTAGGTTGATTCTGCGACCTATATTCACATTCCTTTTAAAATTTTTATTGAGGCTCATAATTTTTTTTGGGCCACATGATTCGATTTAATCATGTGGCCCAAAACATATTTTGGCCCTTAACAAGCCTTTTAAAAGGCATGTGCATATACATCGTAGAATCAACCTATAGCCATTTGATTAAAAAGCTTATCAATGGTAACAATTCACTTTTCATTTAGTCTTATTTTTGAAGTGATATTTCAAAAAAAACTTAATCTATGTGTGCTTCAATTCATTTTCGATAGTGAATTTATGCTTAGTGATAATTTGTGTGGTGTTGTCCCTAGACCCCACGAAGGGGTGTTTCCCCCTCAACTCCCACAAGGGGGCTCTACCCCCTTGACCCCAACAAGAGGAGCTACCACTTGACCCCACTGGTGGCTGCCACCCCCAAGCCCCTACTTCAATATTTCAAAAAACAAAAAAAATATGGGGGAACTGTGCCGATTTATTCATTAAGATTGCCAAAATTTTACAAATTTTTTAATAATGTGTATAGATTCACTAGGAAAATTATTCACTATGATTATTATTTTTACCAATTATTCATTAAGATTCACCAAGATTTTACAAATTTTTTAATAATGTGTATAGATTGGCTAGGAAAATTAATAATTTTTTCAAATAAAAGGAAAGTTTCACCGAGAAAATTATAGAACTTAGCCAAGATTCACTAGTATTTGACACCTTAACTGAGGGGGGGTTTCTTAAACTTATCCTTGAGTTAAAGGAAAATAAAATAGTAGAATTATCCCTTCGAAACATGCCTCCACCCACCACACTTGATAAAACCATGAATGAACCTAAAGAAATTCCAAATAACCAAGACCAAGACAAAACCTTCACATACTTCCTACAAAAAACCATGAGACAATGAAAGAATCCCCATCATGTATCCTAGAATAAAACAAGTTTACAAAGTTAAAGAGAAAGTGGTAGAACAACCTCCCGTGGTTCCTTTCATTCCTGCCCTTGGGGAAGAAAAGAAACCTATGGTTGATCAACCCACTCCAACACAAACATAACATGAAAATAGAACTAACAGAAAAAAAAAAAGGTGCTATAGAGCATAGGCATAGATGTCGTGCCCTTTCTCTTGGGTTAAATGAAGAAATAAATAAAGAAAATAAAAATCCAAACTCAATTGAAGCAATGCATGATGATTCTACCCCCTCCCTGAAACAAAAAGATCCTATAATGCAATCACAACAAGATTTTAACCCTTCTTTGGACATTATCATTTGACCTCCTATTGTGACTAATTTAGATGATGATGATGAGATTACAAAAATTGATGAGGAGGTGCATAATGAATTGAAAAAATTATTTTCCTCTTCTATGATCTACACAACAATTCTCCTAAGAAGAGTGTTGAACTTGGTGATGACCCTAGTTCGACACTTGCTATTGTCCCTTTGGATAGTTGTTTTCCTTTGGTATTCGATGAGCATGACTGGGATTTGGATGACCTACTTTAGGTTGACTCGCATGTTCCTTACTAGTCTTTTGTGTGATTGCATGTGCATGATGTGATCCCCCGTAATGTTTTGTTTGATGTTCTCTCTCTCTTTGTGAAATTCTTCTATTTGTATCTTCATTCTTCTATATGTCATAAATATTTTACCTTTTTCCTTTATCTTTTCATTTGTATTTTTTTTTCCTTTTGGGGATGTTGCAAGGCATTGAGGCATTCATGTCTCTTCCATGTTGACCCAAAATATTTTTCTTTTATCTTTCCATTTGTATTGTGTTTACCTTTTGGGGATGACACAAGGCGTCGAGACATTCATGTCTCTTCCATGTTGACCTGAAAGGATTTTTCTTTGTTTTCCCTCTATTTGTGTCATTCTTCTAGTTCTATGAGTATTTGAGGAATTATGATAGTTCTGAGCTCTCTAAAAACATTGTAGCAAGAAAATACTGACCCCAAATCTGTAGAGCCCTTATGTTTTTGGATTTTCATTTTGGGGGCAACCCCTCACTTTTCTTTTGAATGATGTAGCATTATTTGGAAAGATATGACTTGGCATAGGGATTTCCAAGTTATCTCTTATGTATTTTTTATTATTAGCATTTATCACTTGGCTACTTTAAAGCAATTTCTCACAGTAGTAGTGTAGCAACCACTTTAAAGTGGAGGCATACATTGGAATTATTCTTTTGCATTTTCTTTTTTTCATGGTTCATAGTGTAGCATTTTTATTTCATGCGATGCATTTTTTTCTTTTTGGTTGACGTTGGGTGTGATGTCCTTCAAGAGCATGATATTTCTTAGCATACAACATTCCTCTTAATTGCTTGATGCAACACATTGCATCCACTAAGTTGTGAATCTTCTATTCTTTGATTGGTCCACTCTTGGAGACTTTAGGCACAATGTTCCCTAAGTTAAAGACCTTAAATGAATTAAGCGAGACTCTATTGAATGTTCCTTATTATTGCATTTATATTTTCAAATATATGGCCACCCTCCATAACACACTTTGCATGCCTATGGAGCCATATTGTTTGTTCATGAGCTGCAAGCATACAATTTTTTTCTTGCCTCATAAAGCTCAAATATCATTTGTTGCATGGCACCTTATCAAAGTTATGAAGAGGTATAACTTTGGCATGGTTTGATGGGAATCCAATTCGAGGGATGACTTTCCCTTAGCCACTCGCATGTGTGTGTGGGTGGATACCTTCCATGTGTGTATGTGTCTCACCTTCTTAGATTACTCACCCAATAGACAACCTGAAGTTTTGTTGCCTATGAGTGAGTGCTTTTTTTTTGGACAAACAACCTAAATCTTAACCACATCATGATGGACAAACGATCAAAGATTGATCCACCCTTATTTTTCCTTTATTCTTCTTTTCTATTTCATCTTTGGAAGTGTATGCTTGTGCCTTGTTATTTCTCTTTATATCATTTTCATGTGTTTCCTTTTGTGTGCCTATGTTGGTTTGTCATAGGATCTTGATCCTGGGGGCTTGATCACCCCCTTGATTATTTTCATCCTATCTTACCAGCACTAGTGCACTTGGGTGCCTCTTGATGTGTGTTTGTCTACTTTAGTGTGCATTGGAAGCAAGTTCATCCTCTCACTAAATTAGGGGCCAACTATGGCAATATAAAAAGTATTCCTTTACATTTCCTTTCTTTTTTGGGCCCTCCTTGTTAAATAAACTTAATGTTTCCTTGATTTAGTGTTGTAATGTGTTTGACACATTCACATTAGGTCTTAGGCCCTTCTAAACTAAAAAAACTTAATCATGCCTTATTTAAGGTGTTGTAAAGTGTTGTAACATAGTTTCACACTTTTCTAGGGTTTTCATAAATAATTAGGCCTCTTTATGCCTTAATTATCCTTATTTTGCATGTACAAGCCTCATTTAATGCACCTTTTCGAGGATGATCCTAACATAAATCAACATCCAATCATTATTCAAGTGTTTTTAGGTTGTGTGGCCTAGATTTAGTGATCTAGGACTCATACACCATCTTGGGAATATGAGTCCCACCTAGGATTTTGGGTCTCAATCTGGATTTTACACCTTTCTAATATTTTTTGGAAATTGTCCCATAAATTATGCTTAATGGAACTCATATGCCACTTCTAGTGTATGAGTCCCATGTGGCCCAAAATAAAAATTAATTCAAATTCTGTGTTGGATTTTATCCTCCTAGATCTGATGTTGGCTTGTAGTGTTGTAATTTCAAGAAATTTGGCATAATTAAGTATAAATACAAGGTTCTTTCACTCATTTTCACATAAGAATTTTGTGAAATCATCCATAATAGAAAATTAGAGTTCAAAAGAGAATTTAAGTGTTTACAAGAGTATTCAAGAGCATTCAAGGGTAGATTACATAGCATTTTAGAGCATTATTCAAGCATTAAGCATCATGTCAAAGTCATCATGCAACATTTTTATTTTTGAGCTAACAATTGTGATGTAGGGTTTCATGATTCAAGATAGCATTTTGTTGGTAATTTTTTACCAACCAAACTTAATCTTAGTCCTAACCTATGAGCTTGCCACAACCCAATTATCAGCTAGGTTGAGGATTGGCCAACACTTAAGTAGATTAATTACTAATTTACTTCTTTTCTTCGAGCTTTGTGAGACCTAGGGAGGGTAATCCCATATATACTCATAATGTTTCATGCTTGGTCAAGAGTATTTCTTCACACAGATGCACAATTCCATAAAAATCACCTTATCAAAAGCTTGAAAAACCTTAGATAGAAGTGTTACTTATTTTCAAAGAGTGGTCCTTCATACTTAGAGTTGGGATATTATAATTTGAAGTATTTTGAATCATTCTTCATCTTGAATCCTAGGCCCAATTCAATACTAGCTCAACTGACCATAAGATAAACTAACAAGATAATCATTGGTTTATCTAAGGCAGAAAATAAGTTATAACTGGTAATCAGTTAGTAATACAATTTTGATTGAAGCTAAGAAATTAGTGGACCATTAGAGTGTCACTTTGTAACATCTAACTCACTATGTCTACAAAATATCACTTCCTTACTAAATCTTATATTCCTTTCTTACAAACTACTGAGCTTATTTCAACATTTAATCAATTCATTGAACTGAAGCATAAAACAAATTCACACATTTTGTGCAAATGACAGAAGACAAACGAAGCTATCATTAACAAATTTCATTCATAACTTGGAAGAAAATACATAGGAGAGTAATATTCTAAAAATAAAATTCTTCTTCAATTTCTTGTATTTCTTTGTAAAACATATTTAAGATTCATACACAGTATAACTTTCATCTTAGACTTGCTTCTGATATATCCACTAGAGTATCTATTTACATTTTATCCTACTATTAGAGCTTAGTATCCACTATGACCGTGTCTAGACTCAAAATTATGAACTCTCTCCTTTTTTAGAGTTGAAATCCCCTTTATATAAATAGGGGAGCAACAAGCTTTGACTGAATTACAATTTCAATTTCATTTGAGTTCATTTCAAAAACCTAATTCTAACTAACTCCTTGAAGGACTACCTAGGTAGTTTCATGCGTAATCAGTTTATAATAGGGGAGGCAAAAAACATGTGTAGGATATTAGCTATCATTGTCACAACATTCGTTGTTTGAAACAAAAAGGATTCAATTCATATTATCTTTGAAGACCATCCACATCAGCATGAAAGACAAACCATAGACATATAAAAACAAATACCTCCTATGCAAAAACCATGGTTTCATCAAAAACTAAAAATAGGAGGTGACCCTATTCAGATTCATCGGCATCCAAAAATGCTCGACCACTCCTTTTCCTTGATGCAATTGGATGTATCACTAGCACGTCATCATCAAAACTCCCATATGGCACCACAGAATGCAGGTATTGGCCATAGTCTGAATTGGTATCAGCTTCATCATCTGAAGGAGAGTCTAAAAGCATGATAGGAGAATTGTGCTTACCTAGGTGGGCCCTGTGACTCTTCTTCTTTTTGGCCTTCTTCACTGGCAGTGCCAGTTCCTTGCCTTTGCATTTGACCACTTCACTTGGAAGGGTCCTATTCCTCAAGTGGTAAGTACTCTACACAATTGACTTCTTTTTATGGCCCCTATTCCTCCTTTTCCCCTTTGCAATCTCAGGAGAAGCCATGGCTTCTTGCTCAACTATGTCTTCACAACATTCAAACACACTTAGCCAGCTTTATCTCCTAACAGGTGGAAATGATACACCAACTTTTCCCATTTTCTCTAGAGTTAGAAAAGAGATAATTAAAAAGGTTCTAGACTTAAGACCCACAAGAGAAGCATCCCAATCTGAACAATTGTAGACAACTTGAGCAACAGAAATCCAAAATAGACTAGAGAATCTAATCTCATACCAATTCTCTCAAGATAAAAACACTGAGACTTTTCTTAGGAAACATCAATCACCTCTACTACACATACCTTACTTCTTCTGCAGTCTGAAAAGATAGTGTGAATAAAACATCGATCAACCTATATTAAATAGAAAATTCGAGCATGCAAAATTAATGATTGAGAATTCCCTATGTGAGCGAATTGGTAACTATTCATTTTGGCTCTACATCTAGACCGTTCATCTTAGAGCAATTAAAATTCATCTAAGGTGGCCATGAGCATTGTTTTTTGACCATTATCAACTTGCCCCTTGAAAACAACAAGGCTATTTCAAATTTTTCTATGTTCCCGTCTAACTTTGAGTAATCATAGCTGATCTGACAATTAGCATGTATCACCAACCTAATTCATACTTTTCATTAATATCAGAAAAATACATAAGACTAGTTTCTTGGAGAGAAACTTTCTTAATATGCTTTATCACTGATTCTCCTCAAGTTTATGGTACAATTTATTGATGAGGCTATTCATGTGATAATTTACAGTCCATCAGATCTTCTTATTATAAGACTTTATCAACGGTTCTCCAGTTCTCTCACCATTTTCCTTTCTGATCTATGCGAAATCCCCAAGATCATGCCACATTTCCTTTTTCATTTATGATCATCGCTTGTCACCAATCTACTTTATCTTCACCTAGCTTCATTAGCAATGTAAACATCTTGGTGATGTTCTCTAGCCCCTGGTCCTACAGCTTAACCCTTGGTCGCATTCATCCTTTCGTCGCTCATCGATAATTCAAACCTTGCTCTTAAGACGCTATTTGTGGTGGGATATGTTGTGTTAGCACTAGATTTGGACACTTACAACTTGTACAAAACAAACATCACAAAAACATCGCTCGTATGATCATATCACATTAGCGAGAGATAAAACCCATTAAAGGTCCTCCATCACTTATTGCTAATTCAGAACCCAATTTCTAAATCAAATATGTGAGGAGGGATGAATTTATTACATAAGGTCTTCATCCATCACTAATTCTCCTCATATCTTTTGCAAGCAATTAGCGATGAGAATATTTAAAACTTTGAATGTCCATCACGTATTGTTGATGTGAAACTTTACATTTAAAACATATCCGTGATTGAGTGATATACAGGAAATCTCATCACATCGCTCATCACTATTACAATTTTGAAGGCTCAAAAGCCATTAGCGATGAGTGATATCAAAGGGAAAGCATTATTCCATCACTCATTGCTATTACAATTTGTGAATCAATGAATAAATTAGCGATGAGTGATACAAATATGAAGGCCATCGAGATATAAGTGGGAACTTTCTAAGCACGTGCTATTTAGTTGTTTTAAGAAAGGGGACTTCCCTAGGATAGCATGAGAATAGTAGGACGAAGACTTATGAATCATGCAATACAATGGATGTAGAAGTTAGGTGATTCAAACCTAGACACGGGAAAGGTTAGTCACATGATGATATTTTACGTGTGTGAGAATATTCTTTGTGACTGACAATAGGCAATACCAATAAATGATAGAATAGAACACCCATTGATCAAAAAGTTAACAAAACCCTAAATCTCATAGAAGAACCCTACAATAGATGTAACAAAGATTTTTAGGTAAAATTTCTTAAGGTTTTAACATGAGCATCTTAGAATTTTGTAAAATTTTGAAAGTGCCATTGCATTCAATTCAAGATCTATCACATTCAAGAAAGAT
Source organism: Sequoia sempervirens (assembly GCA_007258455.2). NCBI lineage: Eukaryota > Viridiplantae > Streptophyta > Pinopsida > Cupressales > Cupressaceae > Sequoia > Sequoia sempervirens. The sequence continues at coordinate 242,191,572 of VDFB02379711.1, forward strand.
TCAAGATCTGCATCCATTGGAGCCATCTCATACATGTTTGTAGCCTCTTATTGCTAAGGTTTGATGAGTTGCAACACCTTATTTTTTTCATTCACCCTTCTCCATTCCCATTTCATTTCATTTCAAGGTTTGATTACCAAAACAACGTTTGACCAAGGAAAACCTATTTCCACTAACAAAACAACATTTTTACCTCTCTTTAGTGTGTGATTTACATGTTTACATTGAAGAGAAATTGAAGAGTAAGTTTGGAGAAAGTTATCAAAGTGTTCAAAGTTGTCAAAATTCTCACCTTGCATTGGAGATACTTGGAAGAATTCTACAGGTTGCAAATCAGGGTTTCAGATCTAGAAATCAATTGGAAAGGATAGAGCAAACATTGAGAATCAGATGTAGGCTTTCAAGTTTTACAAAACTCCAACTAGACTAATACACTAGTTCTGGCGTATGAGTAACAGTTTAGGTCAATTTTTTAGGATTTTGTAGTTTTAGACACCCATTTGCACTGAATCGCCCAGTCTAGCATATGAGTCTTGGAATGCTTTAAAATTAGTGTTTCCAGACCCTAGGACAAACCTATTGTAAGATCTCTATCTCCTTTGCATACTTTAGTTTGAGATCTTTAGGGTTTCCCTTCAATGAGATAACTGGAAAGTGGGTTTTGCTCTATGTCCTAAACCATATGATTGAAATCACCCATTTTCCATTGTTTCATTTTGGTGAACTTGCATTTAGAACAACCTAATTCTGATTTGGAGTGCACTATCACCCTAGATCTTTCTAGCATTAACATTGCATTATGATTTACATTAGTTAATTTGCAATCTAGGGTTTCTAATTCTTGTTTTTATTTTGGTGTCTCAGCTTCATAACCCTGGCTTGCAAAGTGGAGGAAAAGGGGCTAGCTGCTAAGGCCTCAATGGCTTTATGAATATCTAAAGTGGTCACTTCATAAGAGCACCTATAAAAAAAATTCAGTTGGCGCCAATAGATGCAAAGAAACCTCGTACTATGGTTGATGGCATCACTCCACCACTTGATCCATCCCATGGAATGAGTGGGTCTGCATTCAAGATTCCAAATAGTTTTGATGTGGTCCAATGTGGGCTAATGATGTAGCAAAATAGTAATTAAGAAACACTAGGTCTTACTAGCATGCTACGGTCCCACTTGCCATTGAATGTAGAAATGAATGGGAATGTGGTCTAATAGGGTGACATCAACTAATGGAATGACTAGAAGTGAAGAACAACTACCAAAGGAGAAGAAAGATTGTGCATAAATTATAGCATGATTAAAATGTTTAAAGACCCTATCAGGCCCAACTCAAAAATTTCACCAACTATACCAGAGAGAATGAGAATGGTAGCCACCAATATTGGGGTAAAAAATGCCCAATTTATTACACATGTAAAACTAGGCTTCTCTTTCACCAATTTCCCATTTGAATGGTAAATTATCATCTTTTTTGTATGCCACCTCAACCATATTGAAACTCCCACAAAGAATCCAAGTGGAAACTATCAATGAATCTACAATCCATCGCTAGAGAAGAGATATTTCAATAGCATCAATTAAGGCATAAAAATTAATAATCCCAAAGGAATGATTATCAATGTTGAAGAGGATCTGGATGAGCAGGTGTGTGGGTTTAGTCACATGATAAACCACACAATCATGCCACCATGGGGAAAAAAGGGTGACCACATTTCCATGTCCAACATTATGACTAGAGGAAAACATTTTACTAGCTTTCCAAATAAATCGACAAGCAAAGGAAAACAAAAAATAGCAACTTTAACTTCTTGAATGCACAACACATCAATACTAGCATGTTTCCGAAGATTATTCCAAATAACATAGTTCTTAAAGAGTTCAATCAGACATTGAACATTCTAGGAGAGAAAACTCATGTTAAGGACTTGACCATGGCATCAAAGTCCAACTCTTCCAAAGAGGAATAACGATTTTGCAAGAATTTTGGTGGCACTAAACCTATCAAAATTGGAGGATATGTATACCTCTATTTTTCTTGAACATATTCTTCTTTTTCAAGAGGTCAAGAAGGACTATGTTATCTCCTATGAGCTTCAGACATGGGAGGAGACACAAGTGAAAAAGCTATCATCACTAAAGTTGTTTGAGGTGTAACAAGGGGCCTTGGTCAAGATGGAATGCTATTAGTAGCAACATGAACTTATTTCCCCTTTGCAAAAAGGTTTGAAATATCCATTGATGGGTCAAGGGTTTTGAAAATCACCCCTATGTTGTTGGAATATTTTTTTAGCTTGTAACTATTGTTCATTTTTCTTTTTTTTTTGGTAGATGAAACTTTCACCTGACAGGGATTTTCAACATCCTGTGGTAGGTATTGGGTACAAGGAACCACAATAGGGAATTATTTGATATTGTGATTAGTAGATTGGAACCAATAACAAGTGTTGGGAAAATTAAAATAAGTTACCTTATAGGTATGCCATAAATTGCCAATTTGAATATCAATAGACTCTTTCAAATCTTGTGAAAGGTGCACTTTGACACAAAATCACTTTTGAGGGAAAGGATGAAAGAACCTATCAGGTTCAATAGAAATGATGTTCCCCAGGTAAGAATATTTATGATGCAAAACATGCAAGCATGGCAAGGGTAAACAAGGAAATTCAATTCACATAGGAACCTGCAACTTCTTTTCCTCACAGAAAAATTTTGTCCAAGGTTGGAAAACCAAGAAAGAGGACCGAACATACCAAGGACCATGGTTCAGGATTTCTTGGACATGACTAAACTTCGTAAAACAAAAAATAAATAAATCCTTTGGTCAAATTCTATACCATATCAGGGAAAACTCCATGAGGGACCCAGGTTTTTTGGACCCATTATTTTAGCACACTTTCAAGGAAAGTCCTCCCAATAAAATAATCAACAAAAGTATGTTGTTCTAACCAATGACACGCAAAATAAAAATCCAGGATGGGAAAAACCACACCTACCAAAGAATCAAAAGACTTACCTCATGGAAGACTTTCAAAAAAAAATTATAGGGTCACTTGTTCAAAGGAGGAGCCATTGTGTAGATCCATCCAACTGCTAACACTAGCAAGAACTTCTAGGTTGGATTTGGTCATAGGCATAATAAAAGAACAAGAAATTTCTTCCTTATGAAGAGGGTAAACCACATTTGTGTTATGCATGCCTCTATTATCTTTAACTTATGGGTAGTAGTTGGGAATAGTTTTTAGATGGTAACAACACTCCCATTTTAGATTACTTATTATTTCTTTGTGCCAAGAATCTATTCAAGATAATAATTCATAGGTATGTGTCAAATTGAAAGGACAATAATAGTTCCATGTTGCCTAGATAATTATTTAGACTCAAGGGTCTTCACCCTATTTAAATAAAATAATAATTTATATCTATAAAATGAGTACCAAATACTTAATATTATGCATAGACATTCTACAAGTATAGATACAATAATTTATTACTTAGTTACTTTGATGATAATGAAAATAAATTGTCTTAGGGGTAGTGAAGGAATATTTGATGGTTGTGGAAGTGAGAAGTTTTTTATTGGAAAGATATTATGCATGGGATACTATTAGATCATAATGGAAAAAAATTATCATAATTTTGTTGAAAAATGTCCAATGGCCGAAACTAATAGTAATATTAAAAATGGACCAAGACACGAGTTTCATTATTTTATTTTTCCTTCACCATTTTCCATATGGGGATTAGAAATTGTAGAAATGGATACCCTCACTTATTTATATAATCACACTTTTATTTATTGTGGATAACATGGTTCTAGGTTCTCCTTACCACATATTATTATTATAAATAATAAAACATTTTTTACAAAATCTAGGGAAGTGAAGAAATTATTAAATCTCTTTTTTTAGATGAAAGGTGTAAGCCTATATATATATTAATATAGAAATAAGGAATTACAAAATATTAGTTTTGAGGCTCTTGTCAAGCTGATGATACAAAATACCATCTTTTAGAGAGGCTCCTAACAATTAGATATTATAGAATGATTCTTTGCAAAAATCCCATTTACCCACTTGGCCTAGAAGCCTAGAATTTACCCTTACATATTGAAGATGAAAATATATAGTCTTGCAAAATTATAAACCCTTGCATACTACTATAGTTGCTAAACATACCCTTACATACTATTATACCCTTGCATATTGTTATATTTTCTAAGAAAACCCTTATATACTATTTACATAGCACAACTTTTATTCCTCCATACCATAAAAATTCACTTCATTTTCTCCTTGATGCTCCTAGAAATCTTGCACATTATCTATCACCAGTGACATAGCATTTAAACTTGGGAGACCTCCAGGACATGGCTGATGAAAAGAACTCGCATTGTCTAGATTAAACCTCAAATGGAAACCATGGTTGAATGGAACATTGTGAATATTACCTGTAGCTAGAATCAGAGGAACACTCACTGGTTCATGGTGTTCGTGGGAGATGAGGTCCAAAATTGTGTTGACCTTTCTCCTCATCATATCTGCCATATCTTCTCCTACTACCCAACTATATATGTCTAATGATTGTTGGAGATACCTAAAATTGATGAGGGTCAAGCCACCCGAAACCACACAAATCATAATAATAAATACCAACATAGAAAATGTGAGACAAAAAAAAACCCACTTTCAATTATTTTCAGATAATGAAATTACATATTCAAAACTTACATGCTATAGCCTCATGTGCTTGATTCATTACAACAAAATCAACTTTAAAAAGATAATCTACTATTCAAAGCCACAATTTTCACTATCAGGGCCACTTCTACAACCCCCACTTAACCCTTTTTATTTTCCCCAATAACCGCCCTAGAATGTTCTAGAAAGTTCAAATTTTCCATTTTTTTTGGCACCAAAAGTCCCACTATTTGATTTTTGGCATCTAGGAAGAAATTTTAATGAAATTCACTTTTTAGAGAGTCAACTTTGTGGGGCCATAACTTTTGATCCAGGTGTCTGATTCACTATTATTGCATATCATTAGAAAGCTCTCAACAATCTCTACAACATGTGAATTGACCATAGGTTAATTTGGCCACTTTTTGAGCTATTTCATGGCCTCTAAAGTTTTATATTTGAATTTGAAGTTGCATTGGAGAAATTTCTTGGGAAAAAAACTTTAATTTCTCCAAAACCATGTAGGGTATTGAGGTGATTCTTTTGCAACCGAAAATGTTTTTCAGCTCTACTCCTTGGGGTAAATTTTCACGTCCATATGAGCCCATTTAGGTTGACTTACTAGAAATAGTAAGTTCCCTTTTTTACTATTTTTGAGGCCTGACAGTTTTATACCCCATAAGTGCCATCATGGGACTCAAACCAACTAAATAAAATAAAGAAAACATTTTTTTTTTGGGTGATGCAAGATTTCCCTACACTGTTGGATGCTCCTACATCAGACACCCATGGTAATTTGAAAAGTGACATTGTAACTTCTCGGGAGTTAGAGGGAAACCAAGATGGTTAACCTCAGCCTCAAATAACCATGATGAATCTTCAACAAGCCTTTATCTTCATTTCACCAAGTACTCTGCATATTGCCTATTTCTTGTGCTTATACCCACACGACTGTCCAAGATTTCTTCTATCTCTTCCTTCTCTGAAAGAGGTGCTAGAATTTTCCACTGTTCTTTTATCAGCCCCTCCACTATATAACCTTCATGATACTCTTTCAAATCAACAATGTTGAACATAGGAGAAATGTTTATTCCATTAGGAAACTCTACCTCATAAGGATTTCTTGAATCATGCTTCTTTAGAATCTTGCATGGTCTAAACTTCATCTTTAACTTATTGTATGTACCAACTAGAAACCTTTCTTTTCACAAATGAACCATGACTTCAACTCCTACCTAGAACTCCTTATACCTCCTTTTCTGATCTGCCTGAACCTTCTATTGTGAGTTCATCTTATTGATATTTTTCTACACCTCTTCATGCAAATTCTTTAGGTGCTCAGCAAAATATTCAGCCTTAGTACTACTCTTTTCCCCCTTGTCCATCTTCCTCATTTCAAAAGCAGTCCTTGGACTACTCCCATACACAGTCTAGAATGGTGATTTACTAGTGCTTCTATTGACATAATTAGTATAAGAAATTTTTTCCTATGGTATATATTCAAATCCCATCCCTTAGGCCTATCTCCTACTAAGCATCTTAGCAGGTTATCCAAACTCCTATTCACCACCTTTTTTTATCCATTAGTCTATGGATGGTGTGTAGAATTGAACTTAAAATCTATCTTCAACTTCATCCATAATATCCTCTAGAAATAACCAACAAATTTGGTATCTATGTCTGAAACTATACTCTTTGGTAGACCATGTAGTTTAACCACCTCTCTAAAAAGCAACTCTGCAGCATGAACAACATCACTAGTCTTATGACATGGAATGAAAAGTGCCATCTTTGAAAATATATTCACCACCCAAATATGAAATCATGCCCTCTCTTTTTCCTTGGCAATCCAAGAACAAAATCCATGCTAATAACCTCCCATGGCCTCTCAGGTATAGGTATTTTGACTTGTTCTTTTCGCCATCTGACATACTTTGTAGCTTTGTACAAGCTTTCTCACATCTTGTTGTAACTGTGGCCAATAATAATTCTCACTAACAAGAGAAATGGTCTTATCTTGACCAAAATATCGAGCCAATCCCCCACTATGCTTCTCATTGATTAGATTCTCTCTCATAGAACTCCTTGGAATGCAAAACTGGATTCCTCTAAACAACATCCCATCTTGGATTAATAAATCACACCATCTCATCCTATCTAATGTAACATGTTCCAAACAAGCCTTCCAATCTTCTACAAAGTCTGGATCTTTTGGATATAAGCTCTTGAGTTCATTGAACCCAAAAACATCTGTATTCATCTTTATCAATAAAATTTTCCTTCTATTTAAGGCATCTACAAATCTGTTTAACCTTCCACTCCTGTGCTTCAAAACAAAAGTATAACTCTGCAAAAACTCAACCCGTTTTAAGTGTCTTTGATTCAACTTTCCTTGACTATTGAGATACTGGAAAGCCTAGTGATCAGTATATAAAAACAATTATTTTGGAAACAAATAGTGTCTCCATTTCTTCAAAGCCTAAACTATAGCATAAAACTCTTGATCATAGACAATATTTCTTCTTAGCATCATTTAAATTCTCACTAAAATAGGAAATAGGCTTACCTTCTTGACTCAAAATATCTCCTATGGTAGTTCCACTAGCAACACAATCTACTTGAAAGACCTTATTGAAATTTGGAAGTGCCAAAAGAGGTTTTTCTATAATTTCTTTCTTCAACATATCAAAAATTTTGGCTGCTCCTATGGTCCACTTAAACTCTTTTCTATGCCCTCTCATCGCTTCAGTTAAGGGTGCACAAATACTACTGAATTTTTTAATAAAATTCCTGTAAAAACTTTCTAGACCATGAAATGATCATACCTTTGTAACATTCCTCAGGGTAGGCCATTCAATGACAGATTTCACCTTCTCTAGATCCATTTTAAGACCCTTTGTTGAGACAACAAATCCTAGATACACCAACTCCCTTTTTACAAGACTACATTTCTTCAAATTAATCAACAAATTCTCCTCCCTTACCTTCTAAAAAAAAATGGATATGCATCAAGTGTTGCTCCAATGTCTTACTGAAATTAAAACTATCATCCAAATAAAGAATAACATTTTTTCCTAAAAAATCTTTCAATACCTCATTCATAAGCTACATAAATGTGCTCAGTGCATTGGTTAGCACAAAAGCCATGATGAACCACTCGTACAAGCCTTCCTTGGTTTTAAAGGTTGTCTTCCATTCATCTCCTTCTCTAATCTATATATGGTGATATCTGCTCTTCAAATCTATCTTTGTGAAGTACTCAGCTCCACTCAAACAATCCATAATGTCATCCATTCTTGGCAAGGGGAATCTATACTTGATGGTGATCTTGTTCATGGATCTAGAATATGTACACATCTACCATTCCCAATCCTTCTTCGGTGTTAAACTGTAGGTACTACACATGGGCTCAAACTCTCTCTGATCAATCCATTCTACCACAACTCTTACACTTGTCTATTCAACTCTTCACTCTCTGCTAGAGTCATACGATGAGCTGCCTTATTTGGAAAATTGGCTCTAGGAATCAGGCCCATTTGATGACTAATATTTCTTATAGGAGGCAAACCTTCAGGTACATTATCAGAAATACTAGCTTGAAACTCATTCAACAAATCTGAAACCTCTATAGGTACCTCAGTAGTATTTTCTTTATCAACTCTAGGGATCAATGCAAAACAAACATGCTCATGCTTCATACCTTCTAGGAACTTTCTTCCATCAACCAAACAAATTCTTCCATTACTGCATACCTTTTCCTCTACCTCTTTCAAGGGCTTCAACTTATGAAAAATGCCATCCTTTTTCAAAGAATAGGTGTTGGCATGTCCATCATGTATTGCACATCGATCAAACTACCATGGTCTACCTAACAATATATGACAAACATCCATAGGCATAATATCACATAATACCTCATCATGGTGATTTCCAATCTTGAACTACCAGACATTGTTCATTTACCAAGGATTTATGGTCCTTCTGCAACCAAGCAATCCGGTATGCGTTCGGATGCCTTCCTCTCTCCAACCGCAAATTACTAACCATTTCTTCTAAAACAAGGTTGTCAATACTAAGTCCATCAATAATCACATTGAAAAATTTACCTTTCCACTTAAATCTAGTGTGAAACAAAATTCTTCCTTTGAGTTGGATCATTCTCCTCATTCAACAAGGCTCTTCTAGTAACAAGAACCTCTCCTCTTTCTGCATCCTCAGAATCTGAAGACTCAACATCTTCATCAACATGTGCAACTCATGCATTACCCTCAGGTCTTCTATTTTTCCTTCCTCAAGATGTTGAGGACACTCATAGGCACTATGTCCTTCTCCACACTAGAAATAGGTTCGATGGAAACCTCCTCTTCTTGGTCCTCATCCAGATCTTCCCCTTCCTCTTTGGTCTCCATTATTCTGATCATGAGGATGGTAGGTGTTATCTCCTTTCTATTTTTGTCTACTACTAGAGCCTTCACCCTTCTTTTGATCTTCATTTCATCCTCCATATGACCATCCACCACTCTTTCCTCCGCGGCCTCCACCTCGTTGTTTGTTCTCAAACCTCTTGTTTAGTCATTCTTCAACCTTTAAAGAAAACTGATAAGCATCCTCAATGGTGGTCATTCTTACCAGTTCCAATTCTTCATGTATTCTTGGCTTCAACTCGTTAATATAAGGAGAAAATTTCTCTTTATTTGTTGAAGCACAGGATGAAAACTCAATTTGCGCAAAGCATATGGACCTGAATAATGCCAGCTTACATTTTTTGCGAACTTGATAAATTTTGAATTCTACTGAAAATGAATTTTGACACAATTATTTCAATTTTATAGAGGCTTGATGTGTTTATTCATGAAAATTATGCCTCATTAGTGAATCAATTGTGTATCGGGTATTTTAGTTGGGTAAAGTCTAGGTTGGTGGCACTATAGCTAGTTAGCGTTTTTGAAAAATCTATTATGGGTCCTCACTATGGAATGAATTTGAAATATTCCATGGGACAATTTTGTAATCTTTTGGGCTCTATATTTTGTAACGATTTGGGCTATAATAGGAGGTTTTCTTCTTGGTTCTTTCCTACCGGTATGCCCTTTGAACCAAGATTGTGTATAAATTTTATATATATATATATATATATATATATATATATATATATATATATATATATATACAATGGCTTGCCACTTTTTTTTAGAAAAAAAAAGCTTTCTCTTTATTTTCCTCATAATTTATTATCCCAATCAAGACCTTGTGAAATTCCTCTATGTATTCTTTCACCATCCTTGTCCTTTGCCTCAAGCTCTGCATCTTCTTGAGCAACTCCAATTTGTAATCAACTTGAATAAATTGTTTCTTCAATTTTGAAACCATTATGTCCCATCTATAAATTTTGTCTTTCCCTTGTTTTCCTCTTTCTAAGTGGACCTCTTTCCACCATATACTAGTGTGACCTTTCAATTTTTTCTTTGCAAACCTCACTCTGTGAGAATCTTCAATCTCCTCAAACTTGAAAAATTCCTCCATATCATTGATCCAATCAATTAATTCTTCAGGATTTAGATTTCCACTCAAAGTAGAAACCTCCATTTTAGGTCTCTTCCCAATGCTAGAAATCACTCACAATAATCTTCTTTCTGTAGAATCCATTAGATCCTTCTCTTCCTCTTCCAATTCCTCTTTCGTTTCATCTTCACTGTCATCTCTACCTCGTTGCACATCTCTTCTTCAAACCTCTTGTTGCAAGGTTTCAAATTTCCTTATAAGGGCTCTGATTTCATCTCTAGGTGGATCTCTTCCTCCACTACCTCAGCCTCTACCTCTACCATACTGGGAAATTCTTGGAGGCATCTTGAACTCAACCCACACTCATAGGTCCTATTACAACTACCTCACATTCAACGCTCTGCTATAGGCTCAGGAACTCCTATTCTGATACCACTTGATGAGGACCAAGCCACCCAAAACCACACAAATCACAATAATAGATACCAACATAGAAAATGTGAGACAAAAAAATAACCCACTTTCAATTATTTTCAGATAATGAAATTACAGATTCAAAACTTACATGCTACAAACTCATGGTCTTGATTCATTATAACAAAATCAACTCTGAAAATAAAATATAATATTGAGAGCCACAATCTACAGCATCAGGGGCACTTCTACAACCCCTACTTAACCCTTTTTATTTTCCCCAAAAACTAACCTAGAATGTTCTAGAAAGTTCAAATTTCCCATTTTGTTTTGGTGCCAAAAGTCCCACCATTTGATTTCTGGGCTTGGAAGAAGTTTTAATGAAATTCACTTTTTAGAGATTCAACTTGGTGGGGCCATAACTTTTGATCCAAGTGTTTGATTCGCTATTATTGCATATCATTGGAAAACTCTCGACGATCTCTACAAAGTGTGAATTGACCGTAGGTCGGTTCAACCACTTTTTGAGTTGTTTCAAGGCCTCTAAAGTTTTATATCTGAATTTGAAGTTGCATTGGAGAAATTTTTCGAGACGAAAATTTTAATTTCTCCCAAACCGTGCAAGGTATTGAGGTGATTCTTTCACGACTAGAAATTTTTTTCAGCTCTGCTCCTTGGGGTAAATTTTTACGGCCATACAAGCCCATTTAGACTGAATTAGTAAAAAAGTAAGTTCCTGTTTTTCACTATTTTTGAGGCCTGCGAGTCTTATACCCCATAAGTGCCATCATGGGACTCAAAACAACAAAATAAAATAAAGATTTTTATTTTTTTGGGTGATGCAAGATTTCCCTACACCGTTGGATGCTCCTACATCAAAAACTTTGCATTTCCAATGTGTTCTTCATTGCATCCAAGAGGGAGATATATGCATTTCCATTCAGAAGGAAGTGGCATGCAAAAAGACCACCAACTCAACCCTGGCCCTTCCATAGGTCATAACCTTGCACTACCTTCAACAATCTATTATCTAGTAGGAAAACTCCTTTACCACCTTATGAGCAACTAACTGGAACACCAGGAGAGATTGCAAGATGTCCAACATATTCGATAGAAATATTGAAACTACCTATGAAGGAAAGATTATTCTCCTTGCCTAGGGGTATAGGATCTCATCTCCCAACACTCTCTTCACACTCTTATGGAACTAATAACAATTCAACTTTAAAAAATGGACTAGCTTTGTATCCCTTAAAGAGTTTGAAAAACGTAGCTCCCATTCAAAAAATGCTAACCGAACCTATAATTTGTGGGAAAGTACTCCATGATAGCCCTTCTACACCCATTGAAAGCCTACAAATTGTATCTTAATTCTTGTTCCTCCATAGAAGAAGACACCTGATGCATAACCACTGTCATACAAGACCACTACTTATGAAAGATTGCTTTAAAATGAAAGTGCATTAAGGATGATATTTAATAAAATCCTCACACACACAAGGAGAATGATGTAGTAGGTGGATTTCATTTTGTCCTTTCCCAGCTCACCAAGTGCCTTTCCAAGAACAATCGCCTACGTGCAATTTTAACGAAGGTTCATTACATGAGCTCTTTTATACATATCTACACCTACATTCATTGAAAAACACATTAGTTTTTATTAAAACATAATCAATCACTCACTTGTTGTAATCCACTCTTCCTTAGAATGATCATCCTTCAATGATGCCATGTACAAGCTAGTAAAAAACACCATTGGGGCTCATGAAGGTTCTGTCAAATTCACACAAATTGAATTCATCGATGTCCAATCCATTTAGATTTTCATATCTATGACAAGTGTATTCCATCTTTATATTGTGTAATTGACAATAAATCCTTATGTTTATAATGATTACTTAATAGGACAACAAATCTATGGCTACCACATTCTAAACTATGCAATGATCAAAGCCAAACCCTTATCACAAGTTACTAACTAGATTTAGTAAAACTTTCCCTTTTTATTAATTCTAATAAATATGGCAAGACTTTTAAGTTATCATCATTATCCATTATATATATCTCTTCCCTTTCACACCCCAAATTGGCTATATTATCTACAAGAATGTTACCCTCCTCATACATATGTGATATCTAATAAGAATCAAATTCATCTAAGAGCTTCCATACATTTTTCATTACATATTTTATATGCCAACTATAACACTTTCTTTCTTTGCACACATTTACAACAATTAAGGATTTGTATTCTATGTGGATTGCACTTATTTGTAATTGTTTTGCAAGCTACAAACCATAAAGAATATCCAATACCTCTACCATGTTATTTGTTCTTGATGGTAAGCCAACTATTCTAGCTGCCTTGATTGTTCCCCTCAAATCTTTGATACAAACTCTTGCCCTTGAAATACCAGGATTCCCTCTAGATGCTCCATCAAAGTTCAACTTAAATAATCTTGTCACTGGCAGCAACCATTTAATTGTACTCCTATCCAACTTTGGCTTATAAGTTACCTTCAAACTTCCCTTAAAAGGAAGACTTATACCCTACTAATTTTTTAAGATACTATTGTCCCATGATGAAAACATATAACCCACATTCTTATGATCTTGAACCCAAGAATTTACTACTTCTATTATTAATTTTTCAATAATTGCATGAACACTTTGACTTGAGGCAAAAACTTTTCTAAAAATACACTTTTTTCGTTCCCACAAAATAGACCATGTCACTACTATTGGAATCAAACACCAAATACATGAAAAAAATGAATTCTTATATAACACAAGCCATGAAGCAAAAATTTCCCATATTGAATTTGGAAATAGAGTATAAAAGCTCAATTTTTGAAGTACAAATAACCAATAACTTTGGGCATACGGGCACTATAAAAACAAGTTTTCAGGATCTTACAAGCTTTGATCACATAAAAACCAATTAAAAGGATCTATAATTCCTATTTTAGTAAGTCAATCACTTGTAAGCACTCTTTTTCTTAAGACTAGCTATGTAAAGTTGTCTTCTTTTGGTAAAACCACACTATTCGAACATAATGAATAAGCCCTTTGGGTCTATGCCTAATCATCTTTATTAAAAATCGCTTTATAGCCCTACTTAATTGTGTAACAACCACTCTTAGAAGGATCCCATATTATGTGATCAACTTGTCCTGTTATGAATATTATCATTTCACTCAAAATATGATGCAAAAGTTCCTTTTGTTCTTTCGGTATTTGTGTGCAAGAAAAATATTTCCAATTCACCCTTCCTGAGTAACCCTCTACTAAATTGACATAATCAATTAACCTGGACCCCCACATCTGAGAAACAACTAAGATAGCTAGTTATAGCTCTTGATAAACTTGCAATGGTGGATAGCCATTCCAAGAGTCCTCCCAAGATTTAACTTCCTCACCCTTATTGAATTCCTAAGAGAGATAAAATATGACCACTTTTCTGCAAGATAACATGAAATTCCACATGGCAGACCCTTCAAGAGGGTTAGAAACAGTAAATATCCTTACCAGATTTTGATTGTCTAGATACTTTGCACACATTAATACACACCATTTTCAATCTGACTTTCCATACATTTTCCAAATCAACTTTCCCCCAAGGGCCATGTTACGTTTGGCAATATCATGTAATCCCACTCCACCTTTTAATTTCTCCAAGGAAATACTATCCAAAGATACTAAAGTGCTTTTTTTCACATCATCCATATTCCTCTTCCATAGGAAACTCCTAATAATTTTCTCTATTTGATCAACTATTGATTTAGGATCCCTAAGGACTAATGTAAAGTAATTAGGAATTGTAGCTAATATTGTTTTAATTAGCAAAATGCGCCCAAAAAAAGATAACCAATGAGCTTTCCAAGAAAAAATTCCCTACTTAATTCTCTCTATGAATTTGGCCCAATATGTTGTCTTATTTTCCCCCATAAAAAATGGAATTCCCAAGTACATACATGGTAAATATGCCTCTTGAAAACCCAATACCTACACAATCTTTCTGTTGATAGTAGCTTTAGAGTTGAAAACATATATCTTTGATTTATGCACATTTATCTTTTTCCTAACCACAAAGAATAATTATCCAAAACCCATTTGATTTGTTTAGCTACAGAAATAGTTTCTTTCCCATACAACAAGGTGTCATCTACAAAGAGGTTATGTGTTACTGAAATATCTATTTGAGGAATGAGAATACCTTACCACAAACCCTGACTATGCCTCTCTATTTTCCTACTGAATTCTTCTACCATGATAATAAAAAGAAAAGGAGAAAGAGGATCCCCTTGTCTTACTCCTTGTGTTGCTCTAAAAAATCCCAAGGGTGAACAATTAACTATAAATAAAAAATGTGCACCTTATAAACAAGATAAAATCCATTTACACCACTTGCTAGAGAAGCCAAACTTGGTGAACACTTTCAGGAGGAAGCTCCAATCAACCCTATCATAGGCTTTCATCATATCCAATTTTACAATAAAAGACAATAAGATCTTGTATTTTATAGAGTGAAACACCTCATGCACAGCCAATGCCCCTTCTGCAGTTTCCCTTCTTGGGACAAATCCTCCTTACTATGGTGAAATGATTTTTGGTATTAGATGTTGTAATATCATATATATCAGCTTTGTGAATATTTTATAAACTATATTACATAAGGAAATAGGCCTAAAATATGCAAAGGTTTCTGGCTCTTTTACTCTTGGAAATACAACAATATTTGTAAAATTGAAGTGCTTTAACATCTTGCCAGATCTCTGTGATTCCTCTAGGGCCAACAATGAATCAAACCCCTTTAAAAAATAAAGCTATGAAACCATTTGGTCCTGGGGCCTTATCCAGGGACAATGAAAAAACCACCTTCTTTAGTTCTGGTAAATTTTTTTATTTTTTTTAATATCTCCTATATTATGTTTATTATAAAAAATATCATGGAAAACTAGAATTTACAAATAACATGTCTAATTTTTTTCATCAAAATATTTAATTATGATACTAAGTAGATACCTAGCTTATATTTCCTTTTTCCAATCACATAGTCATGCATTACACACATACACTCTATGCTTTCTACTTTATGATGCTTAGGCCATTATGTCACTTGAGTTATAAATACCATGTCTATTAAGTAATTTCCATAAATACAACATGTTAGCATGTAGTTAGGCATCAAATATTTTTTATGGTGAGAAAAATCCATCTAATAGTGAAAACCATTTCTATGTCTCTTTGGATAAGTATCATGATGAAAACTTGGAAAAAATGCATCATGTACATAAGACCAATTATCTATGTGGACCATTACACTTGGGGGAAAGTTTTCTTATCCATCTCACCTTTTGTCATGACATTCCATTGTCATCTATCCAATCCATATTTTTCCCATCAATCTTCCCTATGTACCATGATCTTGATAAGGGTTGGGGAATAGAAATAAAACATCCTTTGGAAAAATCTAGACATTTCCATCCTTTTTCCATGCACCATAAAACATCCTAGAATAGCCTACATAACACTATACAACACATATATTGGAGAAATTTTTTTATTCCTACATGACATAATCCTTAGAGATCACATCCTAAATTATCCATCAGATAATCTTAATCCTCCCATTCCCTACCTATGCAATCCTTGTTATTAGTTTTTAGCTTTCAATATACCTAGCCAACATCCCTCCATTATCTTATCTTGTCCCAAAAGTATTCCATCCAAATACATCAATCCTAATCCAAAAACTTGTTATGCAATCTAGTGCATCATCCAAAACATACCCAGGTTATGTTCCTGATAGTTTGCAACAAACCTCAATCCTTTAGTCACATTATCATCATTGGGATATTTCTTTCCGAATCCTCACATTTTTATGGGGTTCCTTTCCCATGTCAACAATATTGTCATCATCATCATCCATCAATCAATTGGTTTTCTCCTAAACTATGAGAAAGATCATGTTTATCTATGTATCCTTATGCATGCTTGTGTCCATCTTTCATTAATTTTCATTTGTAATGGTCCTTATCCTATACCATCCTTAACATACCACCTCATCAATAAACATAATAAAACATCCAAATATAGATATGTTCTTCAAACCATCAAAAAACATACTTGAAGCATGTTCCTTTTGGAGTCACTAAAAAAGTATCCCTTGCTTAATGCAAAAATAATTAATGATAAATTGGACATGATATCACCTTGATCTAGTGTTGTGATGTATTTTACACATCCACATTAATTAGGTCTTGGGCCCTTTTTAAGCTAAATTAACTTAACTTTTCCTTAATTTAATGTTGTAAATGTATTTATTTACACTTTCTTTAAATTTAGGGGTCTTGTAAATTAAGTGGACCTAATCTAGTGTTGTAGTGTGTTCTACACCTTCAAATTGGATTTAGGGCCCTTCTAAGCTAAACAAACCTAATTTATCCTTAATTTAGTGTTGTAAACTATATTTATATACACTTTCACAATGGATTTTGGGCCCTATTGCATTTATGACCTTTATATTATCATTAATAGGCTCCGATGACACCATATTGTGCATCCCAAGGCCTATTTTAAATAAAAACCCGACAAGATTGGCATATAATCCTAATTCCCTAACTCCCCCACACTTTAGGACTAAAAATAGCCCCAATGGGACCCATTCCCCAATCTGGAAAAATGAGTCCCATCCAGGTGGGACTCATTTTACCAGGATGACAGATGAGTCCCATTTGGCCTATTTTTAAGGTTCTAATTGGAAAAAGTGGGTTTTTAATTCAAATTTACTCCATGTCAGCATTTGGGATCAAATTAATGGTCATTTGAGTGCATTTCCTATATAAAAAAGATTTTAAATCATTATTTCATCAATCATTCATGTTATCAAGCCAAGCAAGCAAGAGTTAAGCATTCCAAGTCTTTACAAGGTCGTCAAGATAGGTTTCAAGATCACTTCTAGGAATTCAAGGGAAAGATTCTTCATCAATTGTTACAACAATTCAAGATCTATCATCATGTCAAGCATATCAAGCATCAAGCATGTTAGTGATCTAGTGTTGTGATGTAGCATTGAAGATTCAAGACCAAACATTATTCTATTCCTCTTGTCAAATATCAAGACCTACATTCTTCATGGCCATTTCATGTTAAGTTGCAAATTTACAAGACATCATCTACAAAGTATCATTCAAGGTATCATTGTCCATGATTCATGTTATTTATTCCATTCTTCATGTCTTCATTCCATTGTTTCATCATTTGGTTTAATTACCTAAAAGGGGTTTGCCCAAGGTAAACCCCTATTCCCTAACAATCAACACTTTTTCTCTCTTTCTTTGTGTAATTATAGATCTAGGTGCTTTGAATACTTGAATATCATTGAAGATTAGGTTACAAGATTGTTGGAGCTGTCTCCCCATTTTCAAGGTCATAATCTTCACTAAAAGGTCATCTACAACCACAAAATCTGAGTTTTAGATCTAGGAACCTGGAGGAGTAGATTGAGCAGACTGAGAAGACTAGATTCAAATTTTGAATTTCTAGAAAATCTAAACTAGAATAATTCGCCACGAGTGGAGAATGAGTCCCACAATGGGTTTTTTAATGAGATTTTTGCATACTTGGATACCCATTTTCCTGAAACCTATTCCTGTGTAGAAACCCTGATCTAGGACTAATCTACCCAGATTGGAGAATGAGTCTCGGTAGGCCAAAATTTTAGTATTTGTAGAATATAGAATCTTCATTCAAGTCTCTACAAGTTTCTAGGTGCAAACATTCTATTTTGTAACTTTCTTTTGTTTTACACACTTTTCTAGGTCATTTTGTAGTGCATTACATTAAACTAGGGTTTATAGTTCCATCTTGCATTTCATTTGTCTTTTCCAAGTTTACACTTGGTGGTGAACCCCTCATTAGATCATATTCAAACCATAGGATATCCCTATTGCGAAATCCCTTTCTCTTTTGCAATGAGATCTCTAGGGTTATCCTTGAGTGGAACATCTTAGAAAGTGGGTGCAATAACACTTGATCAACATATCCCCCATTTCCCTAGGGTCCATTTTAGTGAACTTGCATTTGGAACATCAAAATTCTTATTTGGACTACGTTTACATCCTAGATTTCACTTGAATTAATATTGCATTATGATTTACATTGGTTAATTTTCATTCTATGGTTTCAAATTTTACATTAGGGAAAACTCATTTAACTTTCATTTTTGCACTTAATTTCATTCAAAATTTGCATTTGCATATTAGATATAGATCAAAAAACATAAAAAGCATAAAATTCAATTCAAAAATTCTGAAAATTTTGAAAAAAATCATCAGTGGGACTCATTTGCCACCCTGGGCAAGTCAGCTCCTCTGCACATACTGCACTATATTTTTTGGCATTTACAGTTCACATTCCATGTTTTCATTTGTTGTTACTATCTTTCTATTTTATTTTCTAGAACTTCTATTATAATCATTTCATTATTCTTAGCTTATATTGTATTTTCATTCACTTTGCATTCATTATCCTTTGTATGAGTGTTTGGTGTCCTATTCTTAATACTGTAGTGACATGAAGTTTGAGACTCATGTCATCCTATGATGACATCATAATTCTGATTTGGACTACATTTTCATCCTAGATTTAGCTTGCATTAATAGTGCATTAGAATTTGCATTAGTTAAATTGCATTCTAGGGTTTTCAATTTTACATTAGTGAAAGATCATTTAGCTCGCATTTTTGCATCTAATTTCATTAAAATTAGTGAAAATTTGCATTTACATCTCAGATCCAGATCATAAAACATACAAAACATAAAATGTCAACCAAAAAAATTCTAATTTTTTTTTAAACAAATCCCTATTGGGACTCAATCACCATCTTGGGCAAATGAGTCCTAGTGAAAATTTTGAATTTTTATTTACAGAGTTGAATTCCCTATTTTTTAAGCTTCTATTTGTTGTTATAGCTTTTTTTTTTTTTTAGTTTGCCTTCTTTTTGTTACATTGAAGTCACCAAGAGTAGCATAATTTACATTCATTGCAACTGTGGATGGAATTAGTTTCTTGCACTTTTCAATTTCAGCATTAGTACATAGTTCAATTAGATTAGTTTCCATTCAACATTCATTAGAAATTGAAAACTAAAAAACTAAAAAAAAAAGAACAAAAAAAAACAAATAAAAAATGGTTAACCTTAGAGAAATCATATCATTAAAACCCTTTAGTAGTGATGAATTTCACATGTTAGATGAATCCCTTGATGAATTCATCTCTCTTAGATCATCCAATAAAGGTTTGATAAAATAAGATGCAAGCATTCACAATCATGACAATCATAATTGTTCTCCTCGCAATACCTCTCCTATTAGCAATGAATGTATCTTTGTGATACGAGAAACAATCATTGAGAATCATGAAATTTTTGTTTGTCTTCCACTTTGGAAAGATATTATGACACAAATTTTTTAGATCATTGCTACTACTTTACCTACTCTACATTCCTCTTCCAACACCTCCCCTACTTGTGAAAATATTTTAATGAATACAATCATGAATGATCATCACAAACATATTTGTGTGGAGGATATGTTTATATTAAGAGATCCAATAATTTTTAGCTATGAAAATCCCACCTCTCCTACTTGGGAAGAAATTATAGGACATGGGGACCTAAATTTAGATAATCATGACAATCAAATGTTTCCTTCTCCTAATATCTCTTCTAGACATGAAGAAGATAGTTTAGTGTTAGAAGATATCCTTATTGAGACTCATGAGAATCTATCACTCCCTTTCCTAATACCCCTACCATTTGGGAAGACCTATTTGAAAAAAAAATTCCAATCATTGGTAAACATGAAACTCATAGTTATCCTTCTCTTGATGCCTCTCCTATGTGTGATGAAGCTACTTTACAAAATCTAAACATGAAATGTAATGAACCTATTGTTTGTAACTTTCCTAAAAGCTCTCTTACTAGGATAGATATTATGGAACATGAGAATGAGACCTTAGAGAAAAAGGATTAAGTCATGGAAAACAATCAAATTTCCCCCTCTCCTAATATTTCTCCTAGTGGTGGAGAAGATATTATGGTGTTACAAGATCCAATCGATGAGAATCATGAGGAAAATATTATTGAAA
This sequence comes from Sequoia sempervirens, assembly GCA_007258455.2. Lineage (NCBI taxonomy): Eukaryota > Viridiplantae > Streptophyta > Pinopsida > Cupressales > Cupressaceae > Sequoia > Sequoia sempervirens. The sequence goes on from VDFB02379711.1 coordinate 242,212,313, forward strand.
AAGAAAATGCCATCATTGATACACAAAAGGATATAACCATTGATAACCTCCCTAATTGTTATGAAGTTAATTTAGAAGAACCCATCTTTCAATGCCATGAACATCTATTTTTTTTCTCTCCTAAAATATCTCCTACTCGGGAAGGTACCATGGTGCAAGCAAATGACAACATTGACAAAATTCTTTCAAAAAATAGTAATATGGATTCCTTATATGAAGATGATGAAGTGAAATTAGACTCCTCTTCTCTAATAGATCATGAAATTAAGTATAAGTCCTTTGGCATTACGAACATTAGATATCCCTTAACACCAACCACACATGTAAAACTTGTACAAGAGACCAAAAAACCAAAGAAAATTGAAGAAGACACAAAGTTATTAGATGTGATTTGGAAACCTTTGATTTCATACCTATATTCATGGGAGAATACAAGATCATAGAAAAAGAGTCTAAAAATGGAAAATGGTGAACCATCAATTTTTAGGTTTCTGATCTATGTACTTCTCTTCCACTCCTAGGGTTTTTCACCTAAAAGCAAAGACATAGAGCCCTAAAATTGAGGTGGTTCACTCAAACTAGGGAATGTATGATGTAAATATGACAAAATGTACTGATCTAAGTGCAACTAATTGATAAAATTGAGTAATTATGAATGAAAAACTAATGAAATATGTAATGTTTGAAAACATGGTGTGATATGCAAAAATGAACTAAAAAACATAAACAATTGCAAATAGAATTCTATGAGACTTAAGAGAGTGCACCTGGAAGTTGAATGTTGATCATAGAAGGTTCTGGAAACTAGAAGAAATCACTGTTTATCACCAGTGGGACTCATTCGCCACTCATGGTGAATCAATCCTTCTATTGGTAAAAAGCCGTGAAACTGCTTTCCGACTGTTAGGAACTAAATTCTAAAAAAATAAAAATTTCTAGCCTCCAAGTGGGACTCATTCACCACTGATGGAGAATTAGTCCTTCTCCAAAAAACTACAAATTCAAGAATCAATTATGTGGGCCCAGATTTGCACTTGTCTTGTTGTTGGGTTGACAGAGTCAAATCTCTAGAAAATAGACTGTAGGTCATCTCCAAGCTTGAATTAGGGTTTGGTTAACTTGAAACACTTTGATGACTTGTTCACCACTTTCCAACACCTATTTGTTTTCCAAATCTTCCTACAAGACCTACAAACACACATGTAAACAGGGGGGAAATGGTTAAGGGTTAGAGTATAGGGATTTGCCTTGGTCAAATCCCACTTTGGTAATCAAACCCTTGATAAATAAATGAAAAGAAATGAAGAATGAAATGATGAACAACAACACGCAAATGTCCTAACTCAAAAAAAAATTATTGTTGAAGTCTGAGGATATGTCAATGGATGCTCCAAGATGCTTGATATTTCCTTCATTGAATGATGCTTTGATGCTTAAGTGAATGAATAAGATTGAATTCAAGGATGAATGCTTGAATGAATCAGCTATAAAATGGATAGAAAAACACTTATTTATACACACTTATGCCCTAATAACCCAAAGATACATCATCACAGGCTGACATAAGGTCTTTTTGAATAAAATCCCGAAAGAAATTTTGAATTATTTTGAATTTGGATCTAAGAGGGACTCATTTGCCACCCATGGTGAATGGGTCCCACTCATGGCTTGTAAGTGGGTGTCAGGAATTAAGTTACATTTAATGTTTTTTGTTAGGATTACATTCAAAAGTACACTTAAATCATGCCTATAAGTGAATAAAGGGGGGAAATAAAGAATAAGAAAGGTGTAATTAGTAATAATAAGCCTAGAAAAGCATGAAATCTTGTTAAAAGACTTTACAACACTTTAAAATAGGACTTGATAAGGGATAAAAAGGTGATTTTTAGATGAATTATAATAAGAAGTGTCTAGAAAAGTGTAGAAATGTGTCATAATACTTCACAACACCTTAACAAGAAATCATAATTTGAATATTCAAGACCTAATGTAAATGCATAAGTTACATTGCGACATTAAATCAAAGCAAGATAAGTCAAACATCGTAGGAAAGAAATCTAAATAACCATGAAAATTTCAATGATCCATTTTTCTATGGTACATTTAGCCCCCACTTTAGTGAGAGGATGAACTTGCTTCAAACTCACACTAAAATAGCCATCCACATCGAGAGGGATCCAAATGCACTTATGTTCGCAAGATGGGACAACAATGATCAAGAGGGATGTTCAATCCCTCATGATGAAGATTCCACGACCGACTAAACATAAGAACAAAGGAACACAGATGTGAAAAAGAAAAAGAGAATAAAGAGGAAAAAGAAAAGTTGGATCAAGCTTCAATTATTTGTCTAGCTAGTTGTGGATCAGATCTAGGTTGTTTTTTTGAAGAAGAAAATGAATACTCACTCAGGGGTGATGGAACTCATGGCGGTCCAACGGGTGAGAAGGCCCAAAAGTTGAGAAATATACGCTTGAGTGGTATGTACTCACAGACACATAGGTGGCTATGGGGAAAATCGTGCCTCAAAATGGGCTTCTTGCTCAACCATACTAAAGTTATACCTCTTGATAACTTTAATAAGGCACCACAAAGGAAATTTTTTGTTTGTGCTTCATGAGACAAGCAAAGATTCGTATTCTTAGAACTCATGAACAAACATGATGGTGCCAAAAGCATGCAAGTTGTGTTATGCAATGTGACCATGTGAATGAAAAATTGTAAAATGCAAAATAAATGTTTAAATGAGTCTTGTTTAGTTCATGTGAGGTCTATCACGTAGGGAACATTGTGTCTAATGTCTCCAAGAGAGGACCGATCAAAGAATCTAGAATATTCACAACTTAGGGGATGAAATATGTCACATTAGTCCACTAAGAGGAATGTAATATGCTAAGATAGATCACACTTATAAAGGACATCACACCCAATGTCATTCACAAAGTGACACACACATCGTATGAAGTAATAAAGCTACACTAAGAACCAAGAAAAATTAAAATGAATAATGTCAATGTATGCCCCCACTTTAAAGGAATTGCTACACACCATTCTGTAAGCAATTACTTTACAATAACAAATGCAAAATGAAAAAAGAAACAAGACATGAGAGCCAACTTGGAAAGCCCTTATGCCAAGTCATATGTTTCTAAGAAAGGCTACATCATGTAAATGAAAAAGAAAAAAGAAATAAAGGAAGGTTTCCCCCCATAAAGGAACAGGCCAAACACATAAGGGATCTATGGATTTGGGGTCAGTATTTTTTTTGCTGCAATGTTTTGATTAAAGAGCTCAGAACTGTCATCGTTCCCCAAATACATAGAAATGGAAGAATGACACAAAGAGAGCAAAAAAAAAGAAAAAAAAAGATCTACTTTGGGTCAACATGGAAGAGACATTGCAGTCTCAACTCTTTGCATCATCCCCAAAAGGAAAACACAAGAGAAAAGAAAAGGAAAAGATAAGGAAAATATTTTGGGTCAACATGAAGGAGACATTTTGGTCTCAATGTCTTGCATCATCCCCAAAAGGAAAAAATAAGAAAATAAAAAGTAAAATGGAAAAGGGATCGATTGGGTCAAAATAGAAGAGACATAGGGCATCTCAATGCTTTGCATCATCCCCAAAAGGAAAACAAAAAAAAAAAGTGAAAAAGAGAAGGGCCTTTTGGGTCAACATGGAAGAGACTTAGGGCATCTTAATGATTTGTGTCATTCCTAAAAGGAAAACACAAAACAAAAGTGAAAATGGCAAGGTAAAATGTATGACAGATAGAAGAATGGAGGTAGAAATAGAGGAAGTGCACAAAGAGAGAAAGAACATCAAACACACATTACAGGGGAACATGATACACACATAAAAGTACAAAAGAAAAATCAAAAAGGCTAGCAAGGCGAATGCAATTCAACCATCAAGCGAGTCATCCACAGCCCAATCTCAATTTGTAGAAGCGGAAGATGAATAACGTAGCTAAGGGACAAAGGAAAATGCATTACCAAGGAAAGGATAACAACTTCTTGTCCCTAATGAGTTTAAGGAAAGAATGAGCCAAGATAGATATCATGCAATAATGAGAATGGAAAGTTCTACAATTATTACACGATGCAGTGTTTGATAGCGTTTAGGGGATGATAGGATAACAATCGGTGTTAGTGAAGTGACACTTACTTAGCATGTACTTTAATGTCTAACATTCGTTAGTTCACTATCCAAGAACATGATGTTATTTACAATAAGGTATATTGGAATCTTTATGATGGATTACCAACCTATGCATAGGTGTTAATAGGATGAGACCTCTGTTTAAAAGAATTTGTAGTTTCCTTTCACATTTAGCTGTTGGATGGAGAGGAAACTTTAATTTTTTAGTTTGTAAGGTCACTTGCATTTACTAGATTAACCTTTTTCATGAATTGAAGGAGGAAAAGGACCCATGGGGATCCTAGCATCCTTGTCATTAGAATCAGGTAATGGTTGTTCACGTGGGAGGAGGACATTCAATTCAGGAGGAGAATCAAAGATCACTATACCATTATCTCAAAGTCTCCAATATTCAAAAGGAGACTTGTTGTCATGAGGACAATCTAATATCCTAATCTTTTTGTGTTTTCATATGTTGTTCTTTTTTCCAAAAGTTGGTGAATGTTATGCTTGGTGGTTATGTCACAACCTTTTTTTCTTAAAATAGTAAAGCCTTTTCTATATGTTTCTTCAAGGTTGATTGGTGTGCTTGTAATTTTATGATCATAGAATGGTTGAGGAGTTGGTTGTTTAGAGGAACTAGGTCCACCTAATAGAGGGAACTTATGTTCATTTGTTTCAGGATGCAAATAACCAAATGTATCAGGAAGTGCAACAATAGGAAGGTTTGAATGTTTCATGGATGGGTTAAAAGGTTGCATTGGCTTATAGGTTATCAAGGCATTCATTTAAGAACTTGCTCAAGCTATCAATCTTCTCCAATGATGTCTACATCACGGGGAGGACATTCATGAGGAGTTGAAGGAGCATGAGGAAGCTCAAGGTCATTAGGATCATAGCCAAAGGCACAATTGGACATGTCCACTAAAGATTTCAATGAATTCCAAAACTTATTCAAGCAGAAAGCCATAATGACAATAGATGAAAGTAAACTAATATGCAAAAAAGAGAAGAAATTATAAAATTTGGAAACTATAAGAAAAAGTAATAACAGAAAATTGTAATGCAAAAAATACCCAGAAAATGCCTAAAAATGCAAATTTAAAATGTGTAGCTGGACTGATTTGCCCAGGGTGGTGAATGAGTCTAGGGATGAGATTTTTTTTATTTTTCAGAAAATTTAAAGTGATTTGTATGTGTTTCAAATGCAAAATGAAGATGCAGATGCATATTTTTAGTTTTTCTAATGTTTTGAAATGTAAGAATGAAATCTATATGAGATATTCACTAATGCAAATTTGTAAACCCTAGGATGCAAAAACAATGCAAAAGGCTAATGCAAATGCTAATGTTATGAGTCTTAGGATGTCAATGCAAATGTAAATCAGAAAGAAAATGTGTTCAAAATACAGGCTCACCAAAATGAACCATTAATTTTAAGGTTTGTGATCTATGTACTTCTCTTGCACTCTTAGGGTTTTTCACCTAAAAGGAGAGAGATAAAACTCTAAAATTCAGGTGGTTCACTCAAACTAAGGAATGTATGATGTAAATATGACTAAATTTAATGATTTAAGTGCAAATAATTGATAAAATTGACTGATTATGTATGCAAAACCAATGAAATATGCAATGCTTGAAAACACATTGTGATATGCAAAAATGAACTAAAAACATAAACAAATGCAAACAGAATTCCATGAGACTTAATAGAGTGCACCTAGAAGTTGAATGTTGATCCTAGAAGGTTCTAGAAACTAGAAAAAATCACTATTTATCAGCAGTGGGACTCATTCACCACTGACAGCAAATTAGTCCTTCTACTGGTACAAAGACTTGGAACTACTTCCTGACTGTTGGGAATTAAATCTTGACAAAATAAAATTTTCCAACCTATAGGTGGGACTCATTCACCACTGATGGAAAATCAATCCCTACCTAAAAATTTGCAAATTCAAGAATCAATTCTATGGGCTCAGATCTGTACTTGTCTTATTGTTGGGTTGACAGAGTCAAATCTATAGAAAATGGACTGTAAGTTGTCTCCAAGCTTGAATTAGAGTTTGGTTGACTTGTGTAGACACGTAAAATGTACCAATTGACATTGTGCATCTGATCTTGACTACTAACATCGTTTCATCCTGAATCATCTTTCAATCTAACCATTTAATCAAATACCCCTATCTGATTAAATTCATCAATATTCCTCTCTTAATTAAATAAACCAGTTATCTAATTAAGTCACCTCTTCTCAATAATTAAATTAATCATCTTGATCTAACTATCCTATTTAATTAAATAGTAAATTTTATTTGATTAAATCTCTAAAGTCTATCTATTAAATTAAATAAATTAAAACCTTATTTAGTTTAATCTAACATCATCTCTTTTAATTAAATAAATCAAAATATTTAGTTAATTAATCTCTTATCACATTCCTCTCATATTTGATTTAAATAAATCCACAAATTTAAGTCAAATAGGTCACATCATTTAACTCTCTTCATTAAATTAATTAACTTGGATTAATTTAATCTCATATCATGTCCCATCCTCCAACTTTTACCACTTGCACATGAAAATAGATTTAATTGATTTATTAAATCCCTATTTTCCTCAACAAGGCATCTTTTTTGAATATTCTCCAACTTTGAATTCAAAAATCCAAGTTGACATGTACATCCAACAAGGCATTTTCTCCATCTTACATGTACTTTTCCTTGAGCGAAGTGGCATTTAATGCATTTTTTCTTCCCTCTTGCATGTCATTTCAACAAATTCAAAATTCAAAAATAGGCATTTATTATCACAATCCTCCAAACTTGCACATCCTCCATCCACTCATAGGTTGACAAGTGGCATCTTGCCATTGGCTGAATGTTATTCCCTCATTGCTTTATTTTGGACATTCATCCATCTTGGCATTCTATAAATAAGAGGCCTCATTCTTCATTTGATCATCCACAATTTATGCAAAGTCACTATACTCGAATCTTTAGCCATTTTCATCAATACCATTGAGTTCTTAGCTAGGTTATGCAAGTTTTTAGCTTGGAGCACTCACCATCCTTCATCAAAGTGGATCATTCATCAACAATACATCAATCTTGCATCATAGGAATTGGGAAAGGGCCAATTTTCACATCAAATTGGTACCAATTCCCCCATGGGATCATTAGTTTGCTAGTTTAATTAGGATTCAAACTCTTTTATTGTTATTTCATTATGTTCTTCATTGCTTTTCTCTAATTTGAACTTTGTGAATGGATTTCATGAGGAATCCTTGTTCTTGCTTGCATTCTCTAATCTATTTTTTTTTTCTTATTGTTTTCAAGGTATTAGGATTGTGGTTCTCATATTTGGTGCTAGAAGGAGGGCAACATCTTATTTTTAATCACATTTTTCTAAAAATTCTACATTTTTGTTTGTACACAAGAAAATTTCAACAATGGAAGATCAGTGTCGCCGTATAGCACCAATGGAAAGTCCAAACTATGATGCTCTATCCATCCCACCTAAAATTTTTGAATTTAAATTTTAAACAGCGACACTAGCGAAAAGGATGACACATTTGAGCTCATTGGTTTGGGTACAGAGCACTGCTGACTGGTAAGTAGTGCTATACAACACTGCTGGAGAAATCAAACTGCGACGCAGTCACGGGTTGCGCTGCTGATAGGGAGTAAGAAGTTGGAATTTGATTTTAGCACGTGCCTTTTGTCAAATGATAAGTTTATCTTCTATTTTCTGCTTTTTAACCTCTGTGTTTTGCAGAATTTGACTAGTTTTCTTTCTTGTAGGTTGGATCAATTAAAAAACAAAAGAAAGAGAAGCATGATGATGGTGTTTCACTAAATCAAAGTGTTTTTAAACACTTTAGTGTTTGCTTAACACTCTTCGGAAACTAATATATCTTCCTGCTTTGGATACTAATTTCGTTTGGGCTTTTAAAAAGAACCTTTTCAATTTTTGCAAAGGCTTAAAATGAACATTAGGACTACAACTTACTAGAGTTTTTTTATTGGTTAAAAATTAAACAAAACAACTCTCATTTGTCCTTTGGTGCTTTAAAAATAACTCACAATTTCTTTGTGGCTCTAAAATGAACAAGTGCCAGTTTTTCTTCATGAGGGCTTACTTAAACTAACTTCATTGAAAAAGGACATATGCGCTTCTCTTGCGCTTTATAGTGATCTTGAGAATCAAAAGGCCTTTTTTGTGATTTTAGGTTGAGATAAAGCAATCACCTCCATGCTTCATTTTGGGTTTAAAATTGAACAAAACATTGTGCGAGTGTGAGTAGAGAATTATTGTGTACATTCTCTTTCTTTGTGTTGCAAACAAAGATTGATCGAGTTATGGATATTGTATTTACTCACTTTTTTTATCTTAGAGGGCTTTCCTTGGGGGAAAAGTACTCACCCAAGGGAACAACTCAACTAGTAACACTCTAAAGCCAAGAGTATTTCCAACCAGGATATAAATGTGGGTATTGGAATAAATGCCAATATCACGTGGTTGGCTCTGACGAGATGGATCTGAAAAGGGAATCTCGCTATATGGGTCAATCTCCATGAACGGAAAGTCCTAATTAAAACCCATGTTTTAGAATTGCCAAAATCCTTGATCTATTTGTTGGTGGAAGAACGGTCATTCTGAAGCCGCCCCACACTTTTACGGTCTTTTAGTAGAAATGGAAAGCATGCCATGGGAGTTTCATGGGTGTTGATGCTTGGCTGCCCCAAATGATGTTAATGAGCCATGGAGGGGAGCTAGTGGGGTCAAGCATCTAACCATTTGCTAAAGATAAGTGTAGCTACTCAACAAATATTGCCTTTCATATCCATAGGGTTGTACTTATTCTTGGTTACAAAATGCTTTGCTTGTTTGAAAACATCTTGGAAACAAACACTTAAACATCATCATCAAAATTGTAAACCCTTTAGGAGGTAAATACAATTGACCAAATTCATGTGTTATTGTTGCCCTTGGGATTCACATCCTTAGAGGTTTCTAAACACTTGAACTTACATCTCAATTTACCTACTAAAGATAAACAATAGGTAACCATTGCCTTGATTTCCTTGAATTCCACATAGCACTTTGTCGGATGAAAAGAAGTTAGGACATTGGACATTTAGTTTGAAAATCTAATCAAGAAAGTGTTTGTGGTAAAATAAATTCACTAATCAAGATGAAATCAATTGAACCCCACATGTGCTTATGTATCTTTTGTCTTATGGTCTTTTGAGCAAACATTGATCTTTTGGTTTGAAGGGAAAAGCATGTTCTTCAAAACCTTGGTCTTGTAAACAAGTCCTTCTTAGGTTCTTTTAGGATCAAAATCAAACACTTCATCGACCCCAAACATTTATCATCTCCATACCACAGAAGAACTTTGGAAACATCATTCTAGACTTGGTTAAATCATAAAAATAAAAATCACCTTATTTAATTAGGAGTATGGGAATGCATCCTTTCTCATAGATTTAGTTAAATTAGTACACCTTTGAACAAGTTTATCCTAAAGATCACATCCAACATCTTAGGGTTTACAAGTTCATTATCCAATCAAAACCAATCAAAATAAAATCCTAAAGTCTAGCATTGATCCAAAGTTCCTAAGAAAAAGAACACCCATATCATTCACCCCTTTCATTCTTCATCTCATCATTGGTCCTAAACACCTTAGAGGTCACTTTTACAACAAGGTCAAAACACAAGAAGAGCATGGAATATAAACTTGATCCATACATCATAAGCAGTCTAAACTAGCCAAACTATCAAAGCCTTACAATGCCAATCGATTTTCAAAACTCACATTTATACTATCCATACATGGGATCATTATCTCCTACAAACCTCAATGGTACAAAAAATGTGAGTATACCCAATCTAAATTTTGAAACACCTTTTCCGATGGTAGATTTAAATCCAAATCCAAACTTACAAATCTATCAACCAAATACTCAATGCATGAGTCTTCAACAGAAAAACATTATCCCACCAAATCCATACATGCCAAATGAGAATATACCAAGTACAACTATACCAAACATGAACTTCTTGAATCCACACTTGGTAAAATTTTGGATAGATATGTTTGAAAATCACACGAATGTTGTTCAAAATCCATCACACCAATATGTCCCCCTCACCTTTCACAGTGATCCATCATCATCATCATTTAATGCAACACCACAAACCTCTTTCCCCATGACCTCAGAAGGAGAAGGTGACTTATTTGGACCAAGGGACATTTTTGATCAAACATCATCATTTCCCCAAGGGAGCATGCCACTCACTTTCCCACCACTCCCACCCTTGTCATTAACATCCATATCACCTCTTGGTTTGGCAATACCTTCGCTACCACTGCTCATCCAAAACATCCCCCTAACCATCAATCAAGGCATCATACCAAATCCTCCCCCCTTTCCATCGATATCACAACAATAGATGGAAACCATCCCCATAGCACAAGAAACCAACACATTGTCTATCATCCCTCAAAACATGGTCTCTCAAGGACTAACCATATTGATCGCACCATCCACCACTCAAATCCCAATCATCAATATGACGATACCTCTTATCACCACAACAAGCACTATTCCAAAACAACCTCCACCACCACCACCACCCAAACCAAACATATCAAACCAATACAACATTGCATTGCAAGACACTCAATAGGCTACTTATCAGAAGGCACTCCAACAAAACCAAAACTGACAAGCTACACAACTAGTTGCTCAACAAGCTCAACAAGTTGCTCAAGTTGCCCAAGCTACACTACAAGCACAAGCCCAGGCTCAAACGCAAGTGCAAGCTCAAGCCCAATACCAAGCCCAACAAGCAAATGTTCAAATTCCCAACAAAATGTTAACGACTCCATGTATCGATCCAAGTCAATGATCACATAATCAAGACCTATCCATCAATGAATACATGGAAGATATTTCTACCTCATCCAAATATCAAATCAACATACATCAAGAGTCACTTTTTGATCATGATAAGAATCCCTCAACAATATTCAAAAATGATCTATTTCAAGGAGTGTTAACATTATTTGATCCTATAATCAACAATCCATCGACCAATGATCATGTTGAAAATGTCTCTACATCACCCAATGAGTTAGAGGACATATCTCAAAAATCTATTCTAAAGCATGATCAACATCTCTAACCAAAGTCTAGCAATGGTCCTTTCCAAGACATATTGACATCCTTCGGCCTCATGATTGTCGATATTGAAGGAATCTTCAACTCAACACTTGATCCAAACTCATTCAAAGATCAAGAAGATATTGAGCCGCTTCCCATCCAAGAACCCTATATAAGCAATCCATCCTTTGAAATTGACCCATGTCAAGAACTTGATCCAAAGCATGTTGAAAGCAATTATGAAATCATTCAAGATCAATAATACATATCTCCAAGATATTACAATGATCTAATGGACACTCTCCTATCTATACAAGATGCACATACTCCTCCATCTACCCACAAGATGCTTTGTATGGATGGACACATAAATGATCTTCATTCAGAACATGATTCTCTTACTCCTAACATTATTACACAAAAAGAGCATGTTATTGAGTTGAAAACATCTTGATCAGACATATCCAAAATTCAGACTGAGGACATCATGTATGAAGATATCCAACATTATCCACTCAAGGAAGTAGATCAAACAAAACAAGATATTTCAAAGTCAGCAGAGCAACAAAATGAAATAACATCATCTATAGTGGTCATCTATCAGAGAGTGCCTATTAAACAAGACATCTTAGAATAGGCAGAATCAAAGCATGAAGGTAATAATTCCACAATACTAGGGGAAACTATGTCTCAAGCAAATGTCAACATAGGGAGCACAAAGAATCATTATGATGAAACAAGTGCCAATACTACAACCAACCACGTCATGAATCTTCATCCACCCATCACCCCATCCACGAATTGGGACCAACATCAAAAGAAATATTTAAATCAAAGCACAAAGAATGTAACAAAGAAAAAAAAGCAAAGAAGAATAATGGACAAATCAAATACCCATGGATACCAAAGAATACAAAGAAATATTATCCCTATTAAACTCCATTAGTCAAAGAAATGATGGGAAAAAATAAAAAAGAGAAAATTATCCATGAAAGATGTCCATAAAAGCAAAAGCAAGATTTTCAAGCGACGTACAAAGTGTATCAAGTAGTTGGTCCTAATTCCATGCACACTTCCATATCCACCCATCATTGCTCATCTTCCCAAGTTTGGAGAGTCAAAGGTTCCAAACTGTCAACCAATCCATCTCTTATCCCTAAACACACTCCATCCACGCCTCCACGCATGATATCCAATTCTCAAATTTACCATGTATTGGAAATGACCCTTCATCATAAGGGTTTTGAAGGCACTTTATCACGATGTGCGCACAAAGACAAAGTTAACCCTGGTATCAATAAAGAAGATCAAGAATCCCAAAAGTTGCATTCAAGTGCACATATCTTAGCAAAGAAACTTCAAGAAGGATATTAATGGCACATCATGAAAAAAGCATCTACATCAGCAACACCTTGTGGTTCAACATGAGCTTTAAATATTTCATAGAAAAATACAAAAAATCCAAAAATATGAAAATCCAAAAAAAAATCAGAAAAAGGATTGAAAAAAGTAAAGAAAAAAATCTTCCTCTAGTGAAAACCACTTCGGTGGCGCTTTGGGCAGGTACCATGATGAAAACCTAGCAAACAAGCATCATGTGTAGAATCGAGCATCTACGTGCACTAGTTCGGGTGAAAGCATCTTATCCCATCCATAATAAATCCATTCATCCATGAACCATTTATCCAATCCATCTTTATCCATCTACATCCATAGTCCAAATTATCTTGATCTTGGTAAAAGTTTGGTGCACACTTTATGCTTGCTTACGGTAAACATCTTGACATGGGTCATTTTCATTGATCCTATCCTACGCAGCATTATCTGAGCCATGAATCATTATCCAAATCAGCATTCTTTATCTGAACACCTTATCTTATCACAAGATAATCCATATCCCTCAATTCATACACGTATCCGAGCATCCACACATCGCATTCCATACATTGCTAGACACTAGGGGAAGATATTTACATCTTGCTTTGGGAATAGGTCTTGATCTATATCCTCCAACTTATGTGGTGATCCGAACATTGGAAAATGTGAAATGAAATTGGTAAAAATCCAAATCACTAACCCATGGCACATTTTGACGAGAAGAAATTCCTTATCAATCTTCATTTTTCATTGAACATCAATCCAAACAATCAATATCAATTGCATCTAATGTGTGCTTCAACATCACATTGAATCATTCAAAAAAAAATTGTTCCAAATCAAGCTTCAAAATCCTGATCAATCAAGTCCAATCAATCCATAATCTTGGGATATCCTTCCCGATCATTGTGTTGCTTAACACTATCCTTGCATTATTGTGCATCCTCAACAATGTTATCATCATCATCAATCCATTGATTCAATTAGTCAACCTTAGCTTTGTCTTCAACAAAATCCTAAACAGAGCACTGATATCATCACACACATCCATATCCAAGTTGTCAAAATTGTGTGAAAAGTCCAAAAACATCCAAAACACATCAAAATCCAAAATCACTCATAAAAATAGAAAACGTCAAAAACATGGAATCCGAACTACGTTGTCTTTGAGCTTAAACGTAGGCAAGGCTAATCTTTGATCAGCCCTTGAGACACAAAATCCAAAAAATTCATAAAATCTCAGAAAACCCAAAAACATCGCAAAAATTTTGAAAAATCCAAAAATAGTCATAAAATCAGAAAACCCAAAAAATAGCCTCAAAACATTTCAAAAAGATCAAAAAAATTCAAAAAACCCAAAAAGTCCATCCGTCCCATCTCTCTTTAACCCACAATAATCAATCATCCATAATAAATCAATCATCACACTCACCCTTTGGAAAAACAAATAGAAACAAGTACAACAATCAACAAAAAAGAAAACTTCAAACATAAAATCAAAATCGAAACAACAAACCGTTAAATGCAAAATCAAAATCTTGATCATTTTCAAACATGTTAGACAACCTTATATCAACAGCATATCAAACAACTTATCAACCCATCATCATCCTATACAATGCATGTCCTAGGATATATCATTCTGACAATGGGCATCATTTTGGATATCACTTTGGATACTTATCCTAAACAAAACACATCCCTTTGGTTGTAGGTATGAAGAACATTGACTTGTTTGTTTACTAGATCTTTTCTTTTGATTTATCTTATTGTGATCATTCCAAGGACCTCTCAATGATGTCCCTAATGAAGGGATTTAGAGAGATAGGAATGGGGCAACGATCATTATCTTTTTATTTGCTTTGCTTGTTGGACATTCTTGTAATATAACTTGGTGAATACTTGCTTTGTTAGGTACATCCTAGCAAGGTTTCTGTATGTCAAGTGTGAACAAGAATACTCCTATCTATTTTTTGAGTCAAAGTCAATCGCATTAGGTACAACGCCATCCTGGTTCTTTATACCCTGATGCATTGTGCCTACATGTGTTATCAAACATAAGGTAATTGGCCCTTTGAAAATCCCAACTCCTCGGCAAGTAATCATCATCATCATCATCTCATGTCTTGTTGGAATCTCTTGTTTTGTTCTATCTCTTGCTTTTTGTGCTAACATGGTACCATGACAGTTAATCATAAATCATCACCATTGCATCTATCTTGCATCCACAAAACTATCAACATATTGCATAATGCATATCATATCATATAGAAAGCATTAATCATACCACATGCATTCATCCCCATCATTGCATAATATAGATTGGTTATTCTAAACATCTCATAAACCATACATTTATCATTTATTTGCATAATCATAAAAGCATCATCATATCATATCATGTGCATCCATATCATCCATGCATCATCATATCATCCAAACATCATAATCATCTCATTTATATCATCAATAATGTAACTGTCATGGTACAAATCAAGATCAAGTGGGTGTAATATATCAAAATAGGCATGAGGCTAGCCATGGCTGATGACTGTCTACATCAAACTTTCGAGTTGAACTGATCTTGTACCTCTTTGTCGAGAGATCGACCCTCAAATCAAACCTCTTCGCCTGATCTCTCAAGTGGGCAGTATACCATCGTAATTCTTTATTCGTTGGGGCAGCAATGGGGCATCTGAAAAAATCAAATAATTTTTGACTTTTGATCATGGCAAGGTTATTCTTTGAACCAACACAACAAGTGAATCACTTCAAAGAGGGGCAAAATGTAGACACGTAAAATGTACCGATTGAAATTGTGCATCTGATCTTGACTACTAACATCGTTTCATCCTGAATCATCCTTCAGTCTAACCATTTAATCAAATACCACAATGTGATTAAATTCATCAATATTCCTCTCTTAATTAAATAAACCAATTATCTAATTAAGTCACCTCTTCTCGATAATTAAATTAATCATCTTGATCTAATTATCCTATTTAATTAAATAATTAATTTTATTTGATTAAATCTCTAAAGTCTATCTATTAAATTAAATAAATTAAAACCTTATTTAGTTTAATCTAA
The DNA here is from genome assembly GCA_007258455.2 of Sequoia sempervirens. NCBI lineage: Eukaryota > Viridiplantae > Streptophyta > Pinopsida > Cupressales > Cupressaceae > Sequoia > Sequoia sempervirens. Next base: position 242,228,092 of record VDFB02379711.1, read on the forward strand.
CATCATCTATTTTAATTAAATAAATCAAAATCTTTATTTAATTAATCTCTTATCACATTCCTCTCATATCTGATTTAAATAAATCCACAAATTTAAGTCAAATAGGTCACATCATTTAACTCTCTTCATTAAATTAATTAACTTGGATTAATTTAATCTCATATCATGTCCCATCCTCCAGCTTTTACCACTTGCACATGAAAATAGATTTAATTGATTTATTAAATCCCTAATTTCATCAACAAGGCATCTTTTTGGAATATTCTCCAAGTTTGAATTCAAAAATTCAAGTTGACATGTACATCCAACAATGAATTTGCTCCATCTTACATGTACTTTTCGTTGATCCAAGTGGCATTTAATGCATTCTTTCTTCCCTCTTGCATGTCATTTCAACAAATTCAAAATTCAAAAATAGGCATTTATTGGCACAATCCTCAAAACTTGCACATCCTCCATACACTCATAGGTTGACAAGTGGCATCTTTCCATTGGCTAAATGTTAGTCCCACATTGCTCTATTTTAGACATTCATCCATCTGGCATTATATAAATAAGAGGCTTCATTCTTCATTTGAGCATCCACAATTTATGCAAAGTTACTATACTTGAATCTTTAGCCATTTTCATCAATACCATTAAGTTCTTAGCTAGGTTATGCAGGTTTTTAGCTTGGAGCACTCACCATCCTTCATCAAAGTGGATCATTCATCAACAATACATCAATCTTGCATCATAGGAATTGGGAAAGGGCCAATTTTCACATCAAATTGACACCAATTCCCCCAATGGGATCATGAGTTTTCTAGTTTAATTAGGATTCAATCTCTTTTATTGTTATTTCATTATGTTCTTCATTTCTTTTTCCTAATTTGAATTTTGTGAATGGATTTCATGGGGAATCCTTGTTCTTGCTTGCATTCTCTAATCTAATGTGTTTTTTCTTATTGTTTTGCATGTATTAGGATTGGGGTTCGCACAACTTGAAATGCTTTGATGACTTGTTGACCACTTTCCAACACCTATTTATTTGCCAAATCTACCTACAAAACCTGCAAACACACATGCAAAGAGGGGGAAAATGGTTAAGGGTTAGGGATTTTTTTTTGGTCAAATCCCACTTTGGTAATCCAACCCTTGATAAAGATATAAAATGAAATGGAGAAGGAAATGATTTATAACAACATGGAAATTTCCTAACTCACCAAAACCTTATTGTTGAAGTCTGAGGATATGTCAATGGTTGCTCCAAGATGCTTGATATTATTTTGATTCAATGATGCTTTGATGCTTAAGTGAATGAATAAGATTGAATACAAGGATGAATACTTGAATGAATAGGTGTGAAATGGATAAAAAACACTTATTTATACACACTTATGCCCTAATAACCCAAAGATAAATCATCACAGGCCGACATAAGGTCCGTTTGAATAAAAATCCAAAAGAAATTTTGAATTATTTTGAATTTGGAGCCAAGATGGACTCATTCACCACCCATGGCGAATGGGTCCCACTTAAGGGTTGTAAGTGGATGTCGAGAATTAAGTTACATTTAATGTTGTTTGTTAGGTTTATATTCAAAAATACACTTAAATCAAGTCTATAAGTGCATAAAGGGGCCAAATAAAGTATATGAAAGGTGTAATTAGTGATAATAAGCCTAGGAAAGTGTGAAATCTTGTTACAAGACTTTACAACACTTTTAAATAGGACTTGATAGGGGATCAAAAGGTGATTTTTAGATGGATTATAATAAGAAGAGTCTAGAAAAGTGTAGAAATGTGTCACAACGCTTCACAACACCTTCACAAGACATCATAATTTGAATATTCAAGACCTAATGTAAATGCATAAGTTCCATTGCAACATTAAATCAAAGCAAGATAAGTAAAACATCATAGGATAAAAGATTTACATAACCATGAGAATGTCAATGATCCATTTTTCTATGGTACAAATGTAAACCAGTAATGGAAATAAAAAATTCAAAAGAATCCATTTCAACCACCTTAAAAAAAAGATGACATTCAAGAAATACTTTGAGGAAGTTTAACAACCACAAAATTCGAAAGAAGTGAAAACAATAAATGGAAGAGGTTTTGAACTTATGATACAACTTGGGAAAGAATGTGATGCTATAGAACAAGGTATCCATGACCCTATAAAGCATAAAATGGAATAAATGACTAATGATCTTGGTTATTGTCCCTCAAAAGAAAAACCTTCATTCACTTTTAACACTTTCACAAAAGATTCTTGGGTATGTGCAAGATCATCATGGAAAAAATAGGTCCTTAAATGGTGAAAAATTCAAAAAAACAAGAGTTAGGAAACTTGACCCAAAAAGTTGAATAAGTTATCTATACTATTTCAAAAATATGTAAGAATAGAATTTATAGAAAATTGAATGTAGTTTCTAAACTACTAGGTTTATTTAAAAAAAAAATCTATTTGGTGAAAATTTGAAATTTCAATGTAGTAGTACTTAAATTTCAGGGAAAAAATAAGTAGGTGTCTGTCTAACCACCCTAGCCATAATAAAATGATAATATTTTTTTATAATATTTTAGATATAAGTAGAGGACTCATGTCTTGATGTGATGCATATTTTTTTGTAATTGTTTTCCAAGTAAATAGTTAATTATGAATTTTTTATTACAACTTTTAAAAATATAAAAAATTGTATGTATGACCACCTTAACTTGGTCAAAAATTCATGAAATTCATTTGTTTTAATCCTATAGTATGCGAACCATAGAATGTGATGCATGTTTTGATTCAAAAAATGTGATACTGTTTGAAAGCTATAGATGTTTTTCAATTAGCCTATCAATTAGGACTTTAGTCGTAATTCAAATATAGAATGAATAATAATTACTTGTTAAATTCAAAGTAAACAATAATTTATATTGGAGGAAAGCTGAGAATCTCCTTTAAAAACCCTTTTTATTTCATCAATTTTGGGTTAAAAAATTTTTTCAGCCATATACCCTACACATACCCATCATATCAACACTTTTTTGCCCACCATGATCCTACACATACCCTCTTCAAGGACAACATTAAGTTTGATGCATCTGAAACTGATATATATCTCATTAAATATGTATCAAGTTGATACTTTGTTTACTCATCATAATAAATAACATTATTTGTTTCTCTTTGTCATGCAATAGTTGTAGGATCATAGCATACTCACTATTGCATGTTTTACATTAATCACAAGACATTTCCTTTTTGCAAGGAGCAGTATATCATCATCCACTCTAGGTTCACTCTTGTCTTGTACTAAGTGGGGGAAGGGGGTTAGGTAGATTTTTCCTCGTATGTCACTTGTCGTTGTCTATTTTGGCTAGTTGATCACCTTTTATGTATATATAGGAGAAAGCTTAAGATGTGGATGACATGCCATAATTTGGCTCACATGTGACATAATTATCCATGATGTAGTTCGATTTGGAAACATATGACTTGGCATAGGGATTTTCAAGTTCTCTCATGTCTTCTTTCATGTTAGTATTTATCATTGGATACTTTAAAGTAATTTCTCACAGTGATGGTATATCAACTACTTTAAAGTGGGGGCATACATAGATGACATATTTTGCAAAATATTTCATGGCATGATTTTTCTTTTTTTTTGTGACTTGTCATCTTCGTGGTGGTGTCATTGGGTTTGATTCCATCCAGGAGTGTACGATCTACTGACATGGCATGATGAAAACAAGGCATCCCACATGGGCGACGATCTGACACTTTTGACTTGTCCTCTCTTGGAGACATTAGGAACAATACTCTCTAAGAGGAATACCATTGCACAAACAAAGAATAACCCCCTTTAAAAAAAAATTGTACATGATATTCAAAAGCATTTACAAAATAATTTACATTGTGGTTCCTTATCAAAGTTATCAGGAGGATAACTTTTGTATGGTTAGTATGATGGGAAGTCGACACACTGGCATGACTTTCTCATTATACGGTGGGAAGTCAAAACACTAGCATGACTTTCTCACTACACCACTTCTTTGGGACAACTCAACCCACAGACGACCTGATGTTTTGTGGCCCCAGAGTGACCGCATCTTTGTTAAAGCTTGATCCACCTCATTTTCATTTTTTACTCATTTTTCTTTCTTTTAATTATCGACATTGAATGTGTGTATCTTTTTTTGTTGCATATTATACAACTTATGTGTGTCCTTTTGTGTTTATGTTAGTTTTACTTTGGGTCTTAAATCCTAGGGGCTTGACTGCTTCCTTGATCTTTGTTATCCTAGACTATCTGAATCAATACACTTGGACCCCTCTTGAATGTCTACTTTAGTGTGAGTTTGAAGCAAGTTCATCCTCTCACTAAAGTGAGGGCTAAATGGAGTAACTAAAAAAGTATCCCTTGCTTAATTCAAAAATAATTAATGATAAATTAGACTTGATATTGCCTTGATCTAGTGTTGTGATGTATTTTACACATCCACATTAGGTCTTGGGCACTTTTTAAGCTAAATTAACTTAAATCTTCCTTAATTTAATATTGTAAAATGCATTTATTTACACTTTCACATTAAATTTAGGGGGCTTGTAAATTAAGTGGACCTAATCTAGTGTTGTAATGTGTTCTACACCTTAACATTGGATTAAGGGCCCTTCTAAGCTAAACAAACCCATTTTTTCCTTAATTTAGTGTTGTAAAGTGTATTTATTTACAATTTCTCATTGGATTTTGGGACCTATTACATTTTTTACCTTTATATCATCATTAATTTAGGCCCCTATGACCACATATTGTACATTCCCAGACCTATTTTAACTAAAAACATGACAAGATCAACATATAAGCCTAATTACTTGACTCCTTCACTTTAGGACTAAAGATAGCCCCTGTGGGAGCCATTCCCCAATCTGGGAAAATGAGTCCCAGCCAGGTGGGACTTATTCACCATCCTATGGTGAATGAGTCCCATTTGGCCTATTTTTAAGGTTCTGAGCGAGAAAAGTAGGCTTTTAATTCAAATTTCTTCCATGTCGGCCTTTGGGATCAAATCAACGGTCATTTGAGTGTATTTCCTATAGAAAAAATATTTCAAATCATTATTTCATCAATCATTCATGTTATCAAGCCAAGCAAGCAAGAGTTATTTATTCCAAGTCTTTACAAGGTCATCAAGATAGATTTTAAGATAAATTCTAAGGCATTTAAGGGAAAGATTCTTCATCAATTGTTGCAGCAATTCAAGATCTATCATCATGTCAATCATATCAATCATCAAGCATGTTATTGAGCTAGTGTTGTGATGTAGCATTGAAGATTCAAGACCAAGCATTGTTTTATTCCTCTTATCAAAGATCAAGATCTACATCCTTCATGGCCATTTCATGTTAAGTTGTACATTTACAAGACAACATCTAAAAAGTATCATTCAAGGTATCATTGTCCATGATTCATATTCTTTGTTCAATGCTTCATGCTTTCATTCCATTGTTTCATCATTTTGTTTAATTACCTAAAAGGGTTTTGACCAAGGAAAACCCCTATTCCCTAACAATCAACACTTTTGATTTCTTTCTTTGTGTAATTGTAGATCTAGGTTCTTTGAAGACTTGAATTTCATTCAATTTTAGGTTAAAATATTGTTGGAGTTGTCTCCCCATTTTCAAGGTCATAATCTTCACTAAAAGGTCATCTACAACCCCGAAATCAGAGTTTCAGATCAGGGAACCTGGAGGAGAAAATTGAGAAAATTGAGAAGACCACATTCAGACTTTGTATTTCTAGAAAATCTAAATTGGACTCATTTTCCATAAGTGGTGAATGAGTCCCACTATAGGTTTTTTTCAGAGATTTTTGCAGATTTGGATACCCATTTTCCCAAAACCTATTCTTATGCAAAAACCCTAATCTAGGAGAGATTAGCCTAGATTGGTGAACGAGTCCCAGTAGGAAAAAAATTTAGGATCTTCAAAATTTATTGTCTTCATTCATGTCTCTACAAGTTTCCAGGTGCACACATTCTATTTTGCAACTTTCTGTTTCATTTTACACACTTTTCTAGGTCATTTTGTAGTGCATTACATTATACTAGGGTTTATAACTTTGCATCTTACATTTCATTTGTCTTTTCCAAGTTTACACTTGGTGGTGAACCCCTCATTAGATCACATTCAGACCCTAGGGTAGCCCTATTGAATGATATATTTATCTTTTGCATTGAGATCCCTAGGGTTATCCTTGAGTGGAACATCTTAGAAAGTGGGTGTCATAGTACTTGACCTCCCCCTATCCACCATTTTATTTGGTTCCACTTTTAACATAAAATATTAGAGATCAACATCAAACTAGATAACATACAGTCAAACAATCATTTTCCATCATAATATATTTCCTTATCACCTGTCACTTGTCTTATATAAGATTTTTCCTTATCAAAACTATATATTTTTCTTATACAATATGCTTCCTTGTTGAAACTAGAACCAAAAATGACTCAAATCCATGCTTTAGTCCTTTTTATACCTTGGCAGAAGATAGTATTGTTGTGTCTCTATTGATCATTTCTTGTCTTTTTATTTGGTTTATCTTTTTATATTTTAATATTTATTTAGCTTTTGACCCATACTCTTCCTACTCAAGGTCACCATGATCATTTCATATCATGGTTTTCTTTGACATAGTATAAGTTGGGGCAAGGTCTATGGTTTTTGTGCGTTGTGTCTGATGGTTGTGCCATCATAGATCCACCAAGAGCACCATAAAACTTATGAGTGTTGAGGCATCCTTTTCTCTATTACTTGTTTTCTTGAGAGTCAATACATGCATTGGATACATTGTTACCTCGGTCTTTTATGTACCATGGTGCATAACATCCATTTCTATATCAAATAAAGGTTTTTAATCTCTAATTCAACATAACACATCATGATCATTACATTCATAATCATTTTTTATTTTATCCATATATTAATCCTTTTTCATCCATCATTTTCTTTCATCTAACACCTTCTTCTTCTCTTCTTTCAAGAGATCACTTCTACACTTTATACATAGGTAATCTCTCAATGGGGCATCAATCATTTTAATCATTTGATTTCTCACTTGATTAGGCAATATCATCATTATTCTTATCTTTTCTATTTTTTTCATCTTGGCTAATTTTATTTTCTCTGAAACAATATCACTTTGAACATTACTTCATAGTGGGGAAAAATGTACAAACCTAAATTATTCCATCTAACCCTAATCTTCAACATGGCATTGATAATTAGAACCATTAATAATTTATCTCCTAATTAATTAACAATAATTCATCATAAAATATTATTTATCATTTAATCATCATATATTATTTATTTATTTATTACCATTTATCACATCACATATCATTTATTAATTAATAATGTCAGTTTAATCCATTTATCATATTATTATTAATTTAACATTTATTAATAATCTTCATTTATCCATCTAATTTTTATAATACTTTATTAATTAATTAAATGTGATTTAATTATCCATTTTCATCTCTTTAGTCAACTCCACCATCACTAATCAAATAACTTGTCTTCATTTAGAAACTCAATCTTCTCTCACAAATAACTCTTATTCATTTTAGAATCTTCATCTTGATCTACCAATGAACTCATTTTTCAAATGGAAATTTTGTGTGCAAAATTATCCATCACCTTAAATAAAATAATTCATTATTACATTTTCTATTTATCAATTGCGTTGACACCACATATTCTCCAATTAACTAAATTCTTGAATATTGTCCTCATCTCTCATTTTATTTTTCTTGGAAATTCTATAAATATAGTATTTTCTTCATCATTTGATATCTCACATCTTATCCAAACCAACTCTATTAAAATAATATCAATTACTGTTATGCAAGTGTACTATCAATAAATCAATAATCAGTCATAGTTTTATGTTGCAAAGATCATGCATCCACACACTTTTTTTATGTTTTTGAGTGTTTTATTTTCTTATTTTCTAATTTTGGTGCATACAACTACTATTAGGAATTTGAGTAAGTATGATGAATCCTTACCCATTTAGTCCATTATATTGTTTTAATATATATATTTCTATTGTGGATAAAATGTTTCTATATTACCCTTATTGTATAATATTATTATAAATAATGGAACATTTTTTAAGAAATAGGGAAGTAAAGATATATTAAAATCAATTTATTTCAATATCTCTTATATTATGTTTATTATAAAAAATATTATTTCAAAAGAAAATTTACAAATAACACATCTCAAGAATTTGAAAAAAATGGTTAATAAGTGTGATACTAAGTAGATACCTAACTTGTATTTCCTTTGTGGAATCAAACAATCATTCATTACGCACATGATATACTCTTTAGTTACTATTTTATGGTACTCATGCCATTATGCCACTTGAGTTATATATACCATACTTGTGAGTAGTGATTCAATTACTATATTTAGATTATTATTGATGACAAAATACATGAATAATAATGATTGTTCAAAGAACTTAAATCTCTTGGTGGATATCATGTTCATACCTTACACATTTATGTATGCATATTTAGACCAATTGAAAAGGAGTTAAAATAAAGGTATATTTTGACACAAATTTGAGGTTCATTACTTAATATTTGAGAATGATCCTAAAACTCCAAATATAAAACAAGAATTGTGATCAATATTTAAACCTAGTTTTGATGGATCAATCTAATTATGGTTTCTAAATATGGAAAATGAACCTTTAGTTTGACCACCATTGATGGAAAACCTTTAAGAGATCTTGTTAGTATTATAAACTTACATGAATATTAATCTTATGGGTTCATCCTTTCTTTATTCCATTTACATGACTCATCTCATGTTTTGATTTTCTATTTAGATTATATTCATACTTATAGTAATCTTGAGATTATTTTATGAATCTATAAAACTATAGCTTATTGGTCCAAACTCATGTTCATTACATGTTCACTTAGCTAGAAACATATATTTTACTTCTATGTTACTAAATATTAGAATTAATAGTTTAACATGATAATTTTACTCATAATGATGAAATTATCAAGTGTGGTTTCCTTGTTCACATTCTCTATATTTATAATTATTCATGTTTATGCTAATCATGATTGTATATTATGCTATCATGATAATTTTTCATTTTCAAATTGATTATTATAAGAACATATCAACTATTATGTACACTCATAGGATCCTTATATTATGTTGTAGTCTTATATCATGTTGACCTATGACCATCACTCAAAGCAATATTGGCTACAATGTGGTTTCCTAACTATCTTTGTACTTTTATGACATTTAATATTACAATAACTAATAGATGTTAGGCATCAAATAATTTTTATTTGATTTCATATCTTTAAATAGAGTTGTTAATTCAAATGACTATGCATCATAACAACATCTACTTCAATAAGAAAATATTTTTCATCAGTACCTAAATACTTAATTTTATATTTGATATTTGATTTTATTTTGTTATGGATCTTCATGTTAGTTCACATTCTATTCAATATGTGTGGGTCTTAAGATCAAATTCTAGAAAGTTTTCCCTTTGTTCTCTACCCAATTTGAACCATTTGTCCCTAATGTAGTTACTAGTATTCAAAATAATGTATTTCACATGGAATTTTACAAATAACTTGATCCTAGCTTAATCCCATTTGTGCTCATTTCTATGGTCTAGAATTAATCCTCTATTTTATCCAATCTTCATCTAGGATTAGATCCATAGTTTTACAAATCAACCTAGTTAGATGAACAGTTGCAAAATTGATCATATCTCTTGTAAATATCAAATTAAATGTTTGGAGTTGTATGCTTCCCTTTATTAGGCCATTGAGCTCGGTCACTTGAATCACAAAATGTTTCAACTACATGCTAGCATGTTTTATTTATGGAAAATACTTAATCCACTTAGAGTAACTTTAAAAATCATGGAATGAACACATATGCATACACTAATGGGCCTAGAAAGAACTATCTAGTGGCATTAACATCAAATCAATATTCTAGAGCATATTAAATTTTTTTTGGTTTCTTTATTTTAAGTAATTAATATGGAATCCTTATGGGTTTTCATATGAGGGACATATTGTCAATATTGCATGTAAAATTTCGATAGCTACTACCAAATGATAATTAGAAGGTATTTTCCATAGTATGTCAAATTAAGATATGTATATGAAGATTCAATTGAGTTTATTTTTTTGAAAAACTCATTGAACCATACTTGTGAGTAGTGATTCACACAAAAACATCATTTAAGAAAATTAATGTTCCACTTAACACTTATTGCATCTAGTTGATGCTCACAAGGATGAAACAACAAGCCTTCCTAAGAGGTCACTCATCCCAATACTACTAGAACTCAAACATGCTTAAGCATGGAGCTTCCCACACTCAAGTCCACTTTTCCTAGTTGAACCATAGATTTTTGGCTCTTAGGACTTCTCTAACTCTTCTAGGGTTTTTCACCTCAAAGGATAGAATTAGGCCAAAAATGCTAACTAGTTAATTCAAATTATGTTATGTGTGATATGTTGTCTAACCTAAATGAAGTTAACTAAATGAAATTGACTAATTTGAATGGATGAAAATGAATGCAAAAGTGAAAGTAAAGCTATGTTTGAAAACACACTATGATATGCAAACAATGTAGTAAATGAAGAAATTATGCCAAATAGAAAGAAACAAGATGAATCTAAGTGCACCTAGATGAAATGTGATGGATTTGGAATGTTTTGAATGCTGGTTGAAATTACTGATTTTTCACAGTGGGACTCATTCGCCTAGGGTGGCAAATTAGTCCTCCTCTTGGTGAAAAACTGTCAGGAGCAAGTTTTTGTCTATCGAGATCCGAAATCTGACAAAATTCAGATTTTTAGTCCTAAGGTGGGACTCATTCACCACAAGTGGCAAATCAATCCTCTCCCAAATTTTTGAAAAATCAAGAGACAACTCTGCAACACCAGATTTGGAAATCACTACTTGTGAGGTTGTCGAAGTCAATTATGCAGAAAACGGACAGAAAACTTTCTCCAAGCTTGAAATAGACTTAAGTTTACTTGAAGCACCTAGTTGACTTGTAAACCAATCTTCAACACCAAAAATATTGTCAAATCTGCATACATAGGTCTACAAACAAACATGAAAATAGGGGAAAATGGTTTAAGGTTAGTGAATAGGGGTTTTCCTTGGTCAAACCCCATTTTTGGTAATCAAACCTTCAATAAAATAATGAAATGTAAAGGAATGATAAACTAACAACATGCAATTGCTATTAACTTACCAAACCCTTGATGATGTAAATCTTAAGTAATGTCAATGGCTGCTTCAAAGTACTTGAATAGTGCTTGAGAAGATGTAAAACACTTGAATGCTTGAATGAGTGCAGAGATGTAAAATGAGGTAAAAATCAAATATTTATACACACTTGTGCCATAGTTACCCTTTCATACCTCATCACGGGATGACATCAAGTGATTTTGAATAAAATCCTGAAAGGAAATTTAAAATATTTTGAATTTGGGGCCAAGAGGGACTCGTTCACCACCCATGGCGAATGGGTCCCACCTAGGACCTAAAAAAAAGTGTCGGGAAATATGTTGTATTTAATGTTGTTTGTTGGGATAATACTGAAAAATACACTAAATTAAGCATATGAGAGCATAAAGGGGTCAAATAAAGCATAAGAAAAAGGGATAAATAGTGAAGACGTGCCTAGAAAAGCATGAAATCTTGTTACAAGACTTTACAACACTTTAAAATAAGACTTGGTGATGAATAAAAAGGTGAATTTTTAGGTGAATTGGAATTAATAGAGTCCAAAATGTTCTCCATTGGATTCAGAGTGCTGGAAAAAGGAACGATTGGATTTATTTCATCAAAATTTTATCAAGGGTTTGATGCAAGCCGTTTTTATTTTTGCTTCAGAAATCCACCTTCCACTCAGTTGTAGGAAAAATTATTTATGGGTTTTGTAGCCAATGTTAGAATCCAAGTGGGTATCATTTAGATTTTGTATATATTGTACAAATAAAGAGAAAATTGTTGTACAAAAAGTGACATGTGTCATTTTTTTCTATTGGCTGAAGGTTAAAAGAAAATTATTTATCTTCTGCTTGCTAGATCAAAAAATCATTTATGGGTTTTGTTCTTAGCATCAAAATATTTCTAGGTTGTTTTTATTGTCTAAAAATAGTGAGTATATTTTTCAGAAATCAAATCAAAACTAAACTTTTTTTTGCTAGAAAGCCTGTTTCCTATAAGCTAAATTCAACTTTATTGAAAAATTCATAACTTTTGGCCACTGTGTCTGTTTTTGGCAAATGAGATATCGACGAAAATCTAGTTTCGAGCACTTCACATTGGTGCTGGCCATTTTTTCAGATTTTATCATCTAGGAAGATCTGAGGTCAATTTTCAATCATGAAAGCAAATGTGAACATTGGTTGGTGCATGCACTCTTTTTTGTTTTCATGCACTAGGTTTGCATTTTCTCTCTAATTTATGCATGTTTTGCATGTTCTCCTTTTACAATCATGGGGTATTGTAATAAATGGACTTATATAAATTTCCATCAGGGGGGATTCTTGCATAATAATTTGATTATGTAGTTTCATTACATGCACTTTGACCTCATCTTCATATTGATGACAACTCGTATGAGTTGTATCTGGATTATGTAGTTTCTTTTGGCCGCATCTTACTCATAGCTTGACACATTTTGGTTCACATCGGTTCACATCTCAAATTGAGAGCCTACGGTTAGTGATCCTGAATCACATCAGATTCACATCGGGTCACATATCAATTTGAGGGCTATTCATTTTATGGTTAATGTTACAGAATCTTCATGGTACTTGCTCCTATGGATCAGTTTTAGTCCTAGTTTGGCATCCTCATCGAGATACACATAGCTTCCAGATTATTTCATCATATCATTCCCTCTTATGGGGGGAATCATTTATTCATCTAATGTTGCTTCATAGATTCCAGGGTTGTTCCATTTTGTGAGATTTCCAGTGTTCCTTGGCATCAGGTCTGTTGTTTCATTATCATGATTCTTCCTGAGTCTTTCAGTGACTCCCAAATGGTTTCTTGTAAACAAAGGTATCTTTCCTTGCTTGCTAGTTTCAGGATTCTAGTATTTCTCCACCAGTGTTCTTCTAGTGCTTCTTTGCAGCAAGTCATCTCATTGAGGGGGGGTTTGTCTCACTGGGTTTTCTACTCTTTCTCATTCATTGCATTTGTACATGGGTACCTGATTAGGCCTTGTTGTCAGGACCCATCTTTTCTTTCATGCATCTTTTCCTTAATGTTTTAGCTACTTCCTACGTTCATCTTAAGGTGGGGTGTTAGAGTAATAAGTTCTTTCACTTAATTAATTAAGTCACTTATCACTTTAGTTACTTAAGCTAAACTTAGGCACATTAATAATTAATTATTTATTAATTATTAAGTGTGAATGCTAGGGTTTCCTTTTAGGGTTATGCATACATTGTTTTTATAAAGCAATTCATCTCTTGTAATTTCTCAATTCTTGACTATTATTCATTTGCACATCTTCATGCAAATTGCTCTGGCTTTTTTTGTTTTCCTCTTGTGGAAGGTATTTTCTAGTTTGCATGTCTAATCTTGGATTCTAACATAGAAGAATGTAGAAATGTCTTACAACACTTCACAACACCTTCACAAGACATCGTTCTTTGAATTTTAGTACCTAAATAAGCATGTTCAATCCATGTCACAACATGAAATCAAAGCAGAATAGTCCCAACACCATGTGTTTTGTCACCCTAAAGTGAGTACACATTATCCTTTTCAAACAGTCAACCTAGATCTAATCCACAACTAGTTGGATTGATGATCAAAGCTTCATCCAAATCTTCTCAAGACTTGTGTGTTCCTTTGTTCTTATGCTTATTTTTCCATGGGATCTTCATCCTGGGGGCTTGATCATCCCTCTTGACCATTTTCATTCAATCTTTCTAACATAAGTGTATTTAAACCATTCCCTCAATGTTCATGGCTACTTTAGTGTGAGTTTGAAGCAATTTCATCCTCTCACTAAAGTGGCGGCTAAATGTTCCATAGAAAAATGGCCCCTTGTCATTTTCATGGTCTTTTAGGTCTTGACGATCTGTTGGGTGAGAAAGCCTAAATTTACTCACTCTGGGGCCACAAAACTAGTTGTCCACAGGGTGAGAAAGCCTAAAAGGTAAGATACATTTGCTAATTGGTATGCACTCACAAACAAACAAAAAAGTTCCTATGGGGAAAAGTCATGCTGCTAGGTGGGCTTCCCGCTCAACCATGTAAAAGTTATACCCATTGATAAATTTAACAAGGTGCCACAAGGAAACAAATTCTATGAACAAAAAGACAAAGTACCACAGCCATGCAAGCTACATTATGCAAGGTGGAAAAAATGCAAAAAAAATAAAATGTAAAATGCAAAAATGTAAAGTGTAAAATGTTCAAAGAAGTCTTATTCAATTCATGCAAGGTCAATCACTTAGGGGACATTGTGTCTAATGTCTCCAAGAGAGGACCAATCAAAGAATAGTATATTCGCAACTTAGGGGATGTAATGCGTCACATCAAGCCACCAAGAGGAATGCAATATGCTTGGAAAGATCACACTTGTGAGGGACATCACACCCAATGTCATCCACAAAGTTACGAATACATCATATTAACAACAAGGATACACTAGGAACCAAGAATGCAAATGAATTATGGTAATGTATGCCATGCCCCCCACTTTAATGGAATTTCTACACATTGTTTTGTGAGAAATTACTTTAAAGTAGTGAAGGAAAGAAAAAAGTAAAACGAAAAAAAGACATGAGAGCCAACTTAGAAAGCCCTATGCCAAGTCATATGTTTTGAAGTTAGGATGTGTCATGTCAAGAGAAAACAAAGAAAGGGATTTTCCCCCCATAAAAGAAAGCACGCCAAACACATAAGGGATCTATGGATTTGGGGTCAGTATGTTCATTGATGTAATGTTTTTATGAAAGAGCTCGGAACTGTCATCATTCCACAAAGCACATAGAACTGGAAGAATGAAAAAGAGAGCAACTAAAAAGGAAAAATGAAAGTCTGTTTTAGGTCAACATCGAAGAGACATTGCGGTCTCAACACTTTGCATCATTCCCAAATGTAAAACACAAGTGAAACAAAAAAAATGAAAAGGTGAAAGAAAATGAAAAAGCTTTTCGGTCAACATGAAGGAGACATTTCGGTCTGAATGCTTTGCACCATCCCCAAAATGAAAACACAAAACAAAAAAAAGTTAAAAAGACAATGTATGACATATAGAAGAATAGAGGAACAAATAGAAGAAGTGTATGAAGCGAGGGAACATCAAACACACGATACAAGGGAATACAATACACATATGAAAAGGAAGATAAAAAGAGAAATGCAAAAAAAGGGATAGTTAGGTGAATGCAAGTCAACCATCTAACAAGTCATTCGCCTCCCAATGATGTTCAGTGTAATGTGAGCACGGTTGGCTATCTAGAGGAAGAATTACAAGTGTCGAACCAAGAGTCGCATCAACTTCTTCACTTTGCAGAGAAGATGTATCATTTAAGCTCATTGTAGATGAAAATAAAGAATTTAAATAATTATGCACTTTTTCATCTATTTTTGCTATCGTCACTTCATCATCATCATCATCATCATCAAGATTAATGAAAACGGAAGGACGAAAGGTGATTTCTAAGGAAGGATGTTTCAATAGCTAAGGTTGTTTGATTGGTTCAATTTGTTGTGTAGGTTGCACTCGACTTTCATGTGGCAGGTCAAGAGAAGGAGGGTGGTCATATATTACTTCAGTCAAAGGTAAAGGTTGATTTTATTTATCTTCTTCTATGACAGATTGACAAGCAAGGAGACGATGACAACGCCTTCATTCCCTAGCACCGCGGTTTCGTTTAATTATGTTTTGGAGTTGTTGAGGTGTAAGAGCGGATTGAGGCATCATAGGTTCTTCTACTTCCGAAGAGGGAAGAACAGAAGAAACCAAAGAGGATGGATCAACCACTTTTTCTTTAGATTTATACACCTTTTTTAAGTGAGGAGGCATGACATGAGTGGTTTCATTTTCCCTTGGTCATTTAAATGATGGCTTGGAAGTATCAAGGGGTGGTTGTTCAATAGGTTGTATGGTTTTCTGAATTTTAGACTTAGGTTGAAGCATGGTTTCGTCTATGATAGGAGGTGTGCAATTGGATGGGGATGAGTTACGAAGTGACAATTTGACAATCTTTCTAGCTTTAAACTTTTGATAAGCAATGAAAAAGAAGTCCTTTCAAGGTGTGATAGGTTCCATAGGTGTAGGACAAAAGGCTTCTAATGAAAAATTACATTTGGAAGATAAAGGATTAAATGCACCATGGTGTATGGTGACTATCTCATTGTCATGTGGAAACTTCAAACACTTATGAATGAGTAATGAGACCGCTTTCATTGAGTGAAGCCAAGGGTGGCCTAGCCGCAAACGAAATTGGTCAGATTATGGAATAAGTGAAAATTTTACCTCCAAAGTTTTAGGTCCTATTGATAAGGGTAGAATGATGGATTCGATCGTAGAGCATGCAAAACCAGTATGTGTCTTAATCCATGCAGTTGGTTTATTATATTCATCTTGATATAGCTCATGTAATACTAGAAACTCCTCTGTGATCACATTTTTGCCACAAGTGGGATCTATTAATATCCCATTAATGGGCTTATTATAGATTCTTCCAACTATGTAAAGAGGGCCATCATGAAGTTTTTGTAGTATGTCTTTAGAAGAAAAGGTGATATCAAGAGATTTAGTGGTTTGGCCCTTATGAGGGATAACGTCTATCGTAGCTACTAGCTCATGATAAGACTTTTCATAGTAACAAGAGGATGTGTATCATGTTGTTCATTGTTTGTCTCAACAGTCATTACATCAGTGGTTGAAGGTTCGCTAGCCTTGAAAAATGAGGTAGTATGTTTAGGCATGGGATTAGTGAAAATTTGCAAATTCTGGTTAAGGGGTACAACAGACTTATTGCCTTGATCATTAACACCCATAATGGACAAATGGCCTAAATCAATGAGGTCTTCAACTAAATGTTTTAGAAACTTATAGTGTTTAGTGTCATGTCCATTTTGGCGATGAAAATAATAATAAGCATTATGTTTGAAATTGGGTGGTAAAGGTGGCTTTGGACCAAGCAGTCGGACGTGTGGAAAAGTGAGCAGGCATTGTTGAATTAATTGGTTAATTGTGTTATGAAGGGTATTGTAATGAAAGCAGAGGTGTAGAAACAACTTTCCTAATGTCAAACCACAGGGGAGAATGCAATACAGGGCTATTAATTTTTTAAATTACAATCTAATTAAGACACACATGAAGGAATAATAGAAATAGAGAAAATACACAAAGACAACTAAAACAACAAAATTTACGTGGGAAACCCTTTCAGGAAAAAACCCACCACACCAAGCTATATCTCTTTGTATTACAGTAACAAAATTACATACAATCATAAAGACAACTTTCTGGTGTTCGTCTAAGTAGCTTCTCCATTCACTGTTCAAAAACTCTCTCAGAAAAGCTCTCTCCAATTCGATAAAATCATTGTCTATTCATACATTCAAAAAATAGATTCCATCTGCTTTTAAATCTTTTGTGCATCCTTATCCACCAATGCCAACCATAGATAGTTTCCATCATTTCAACTGATGCATAAAATCAACCGTCATCATGCTTTAAAACTGCTTCCTATGATTGGTCCACAAAGCTCCACCTAGGATGGTCAGACTGGTCAAGAGCATTCAACTTTGTTGGCATATTGGTGAGACACTCACAGTGTCTCCCCGATGCCACAAAGTTTCTCTACCGGCATCGGTATGGCTTTCATGAGTCGGCAAGATGCTATATCGAATTTATAAGTCACAACGAAACCATCGATGTCCACTTCGATCCTATTGGCAAAGGTTTCCCTTATTGGCAAGACTCATATCAAATGGAACAAGTCATATCAAATCCAAAGAATCCATCGGCAAGACATACTGATGTCACCAAGACCTTATGTCAAAAACTTCAAGTCATGCTAGCGTGAGCCATTCGGCATGACTATTGCTCTTCGATGAGATTCACATCGAAGCAGAACTTCCATCGAACATCACACTGTCACCAAGACTCGTGCCTATCACCGTGACCTTTCACCGAGCTCCATCATGTCTTATCGAGTTGGCAAGACATAAGCCCTTCGCCAAGATGTTTCTTTGAGTTCCCAGAGTGAATCCGAAGACTTTTGTCGCCATGACTTATTACTTTTGCTAAGACTTATCAGCAAAGTCTTTTATCACCGTGAAGTCACCACGAGGATATAATCTGTTGAGCAAGACTTAGCTTCATCACTGAGACCTGTCCCCGCAACCCGTGATTTACTTTGATATTCGCCTTGACACCGGAGAGTAGCCATTGTTGGTGAGACATTACATACTCACTGGGACATCTCATCGAAGCCCTAGCATTAGCTCGACGTCGGTGAGACTTACACCATTCACTGAGACTTCTCGCCGACACCCATGAGCTAGCCCGATAAGATCAACTATCACCCAGAGTTCTTCCGATTGCAAAAAGGTCATGCCAAACTCAGAGAGTCACAGTGATAGACTTCATTCGGCAAGACATTAAATCTGTCACAGCAATAGGATCATTTCAAGAGCTTCAGAACTGTTAGTCACCCAGACATGAACACTGTCACAGCAAATTTTCCCTTCAGGAGTTCCATGTAAGTAAGGATTGAGGCACATATTCCAACAAGCTCCCACTTGACAAAGATCTTACTGACAACTCTAGAGCATAACAAAACTAATGAGATTCATGGGCCAAGAAGCCCATCGAACTGGCACACCAACTAAACTTGTTTATGCTCATAGGCTTTGTCAATGCATCTGCAACATTCTCCAGAGTATCCACTTTCTCCAAAGAGACCTTCCCATCCTCCACCATATCTCGTACAAAATGATATTGTACATCTATATGTTTCATCCTGGCATGGAAAGTAGGATTCTTTGCCAAACATATAGCACTCTGGCTGTCACAGTAGATAGTAATCTTTTCTGCATTAAAGCCAATGTTAGAACAAAAACATTTTAACTAGATTTCTTTTTTATAGGCATGTGTGGCTGCCATGTATTCTGCCTCTGTAGTAGACAAAGCGACTACAGCCTGCTACTTGCTCATCCAACTCACTGCACCACCATTCATCATGAAAATATATCCACTGGTGGATCTTCTACTGTCAATGTCCCCTGCCCAATCAGAGTCCACATAACCTTGAGTACTGAGAGTTCTCTGTGATTCAACCAAGTTACCATGGTAACACAAAGCATAGTCTGAAGTGCCCTTCAAATATCTAAACACTCTTTTTATAGCATCCCAATGTGTTCTTCCAGGATTAGCCATAAGCCAACTAAGAACTCCCACTGTTTGGGCAATGTCTGGTCTTGTACAAACCATAGCATACATGAGACTGCCAACTGCACTTGCATAAGGCACACTGGTCATGTCCTCCATCTCAGAAGGAGATTTTGGACAATCCTCAACAGATAGCTTTGTTCCCTATGTAACTAGAACAACTAGCTATTTGCACTTAGTCATATAGAATCTCTCTAGAACAGTCATGATATACTTACTCTGACTAAGCTAAAGTTTTCTATTCTTTCTGTCCCTAGTTATTTCCATTCCTATAATGTACCCTGCTACACCAAGATCTTTCATTTTGAACTTTGCAGACAACTGAGACTTAAGATCAGAAATCATTAGCTTACTATTTCCTATAAACAACATGTCATCAACATACAGAGCAATAATAAGAATTTGATCACTTTCAGCTTTGTAATACACACAGTGATCACATTTTGATCTTACAAATCCCAAAGACAAGACAAACATGTCAAAATTTTGGTACCACATTCTAGGAGACTGTTTTAAACCATACAGAGATTTCAACTTGCAAACCAGCCTTTCCTTACCTTTTACCACAAAGTGCTCTGGCTGCGACATATAAATTACTTCTTCAAGATCACCATGAAGAAACGTTGTTTTCACATCCATCTATTCAATCTCTAAATCATATGCTGATGCAAGTGACAAAAGAAATCTAATAGATGTCGGCTTAGCTCTGAGGGAGAAAAAAATTTATCCATAGTCAGATTCCTCTACACGAGGAATAACCTTTTGCAACCCTGACCTCACTTTATATTTCTCCACACTACCGTCGGACCTATTTTTCTTTTTAAATATTCATTTTGCAACCCTCGATTTTACGCCTTTAGGCAATGGAACCAAACTCCAGTGTTATTATTTTCTAATGATGCCATTTCTTCATTCATGGCTTCGAAGAGTTTGAATGGACATTTTACATTCTTAGGCTCATCGGTGCTAGAAATTAAAGCATAGGCACAAGTAGACTCTATTAAAGAAAACCCATACCTTCGGGTTGCTTTCTTTCCGCGAGTTGACGAGCCTCCTCCACGGGTTGGTGAGGTGATTTCTTCACTCGTCTTCAAAGAGCACTGAGCTGGCAGGCTCTCTCGATGCTCGAGGGTACATTTTTGATTTTCAATTCCTCTTTATTTGGTGTCACGAGGAATTCTTTTGCAACATCCTTTTCATTTTTGATTTTCTTCTCATTTGCCAGTCCAAAGAGTAGAAGGTTTTAGCTCATGAAAGATAACACTTCTGTTGTGCAAAACCTTCTCAGTCTTAGGGTTCCAAAGCTTGTATCCTTTTATGCCAGCACTATAGCCTATAAATATACACTTTATAGCTTTGTTTTCCAACTTGGATCTTTTTTCAAATGGCACATATGCATATGCCTCACAACCAAAGACACGAATATGTCTCAGAGAGGGCTTCTTTCCAGACCATGCTTCCAAAGGCGTCTTCTCAACAAGAGCAGAGTTAGGAGAGCGATTTACCAAGTAACATGCTGTAGAGACTGCTTCAGCCTAGAACTTCTCCTCCAAGCCAGCACTGCTCAGCATACTTTGTGCTCTTTCCATTATCATCCTGTTAAACCTTTCAGCAACTCCATTTTGCTGTGGAGTATAAGGTGTGGTCTTATGTCTTTTGATCCCATGATCTTTACAGTACCTTTCGAATTCATCTGAACAGAACTCACCGCCATTGTCAGTCCTTAAACATTTTATTTTTCTGCTAGTCCAATTTTCTACAAGGTTTTTAAATTCCTTAAACCGACTGAACACTTTTGATTTACTTTCTAAAAAATATACAAATGCTCTTCTTGAATAATCATCAATAAACAACACATAGTATCTTGATTTAGACAAAAAAGGAACATTCACTGGACCAAACACATCATAATGTATATAATCAAGTAAATTAGAAGTTTTGTGAGGACTGGAATAAAATGAAACATGGTACTACTTTCCATATATGCAATGTTCACAAAAATCAAATTCAAGGTTACAATCTTCAAGCCCTTCTACCAGGTTTTTTTTTTTTAAAGTTTTTAGACCTTTCTCACCAATGTGGCCAAGCCTATGATTCCAGAGCATAGTCTTCTCTACTGGAAGTTTAATCTCCATGGATTTTACACCATCAGGAATGTTTTCCTTCTTTTCTTCATGAGCAACCTTGAGTGACTTTGCAGAGACACTATTGCATTGAATAGCTTGTGCATCCAACTTGTACAGAGTACCAATTCAAGCACCCCTAGCCAGCACCATAGAGCCTCTAGTCATCTTGCAACCATTTCCCAAGTGACCTACACTCCGATATCATTCAACTTACTTACAGAAAGTAGATTTTGAGCCAAACCTGGTATATGCATCACATCATTGATTCCCTTTACTCTTCCATCAGGGAATTGAATTCTGACTCTTCCATGACTAATAATTTCCAAAGATGAGTCACTTGCCAAGTATACCTTTCCACCATTGTATTCTTCATACTTCATGAACCATTCTCTATGAGATGTCATGTGGAAAGATGCTCCAGAATCAATCAGCCAGACATCATCGGATGCCCGTGTAGCCAAAGTTGCAATGAAGGCATCTGCATCACTCTGAGAAGAATTATTTCCAGAAGAGTTCTTCTTTTTCTTTTTCTCCTCCTTGCAATCCCTTCGGACATGACTAGGTTGCCCACAGTTCTAGCACTTCACCTTTGACTTCTTTCTAGGAGACTTTGATCTCCCTTCTGATTTCGATCTGGAGTTCTTATCCTTCTTTCCTTTCTCCTTTGGTCTACCTCTAATAGCCAAAGCCTCCTTTGTCATCTCAGAAGATTTTCTTCTCATTTCTTCTAATAACAGAGAAGCAACAACATCTTCCATCTTGAATGTGGATGTTGTACTCCCAATGGCCATCACTAGATGATCCCAAGAATCAAGAAGAGAACATAGCAACAGCATGCAACGATCTTCATCTTCAATCTTCACACCAACAAATGTCAGCTAAGCAATCAGCATGTTGAAAGCATTTAAGTGATCAGCAACAAACCCTCCTTCCTACATTCTCAAAGAGTACAGCTTCTTCCT
This sequence comes from Sequoia sempervirens, assembly GCA_007258455.2. Taxonomy (NCBI): domain Eukaryota; kingdom Viridiplantae; phylum Streptophyta; class Pinopsida; order Cupressales; family Cupressaceae; genus Sequoia; species Sequoia sempervirens. The sequence goes on from VDFB02379711.1 coordinate 242,250,687, forward strand.
CAAGAAAAACTTGTTCACAAAGGACTTTCCTTGATAAATAAATGCTAATATTTTCCACAAAGAAGAGGCAGTCTTTTCTTCATGCACGTTCAGAAGAACAGAGTTTGCCAAACAGAGCCTTATCATCCCTTTTGATTTTCTATCTACCAGGTCCCAATCCTCTTGCTTCATGCTTTGAGGCATTGTTCTAGACATAGCAGTCCACAGATCTCGATCAACTAGCATATCTTCCATTTTGAGTTTCCACAACTCAAAATTTCTACCATTGAATTTCTCTATTTCCATCCTACGGGATGTGCTCGCCATCTTAATCTGCAATTAAATTAACATACCTCTACAAGACTCCCACTGTAAAGGATTTAACACAAAAAAACCCAACCCACTCACAAGGACAACACAACTGGCCAGGTTCTGATACCACTTGTAAGGAAAGCAGAGGTGCATAAACAACTTTTCTAACGTCAAACCATAGGGGAGAATGCAATACAAGGCTATTAATTTTTCAAATTACAATCTAGTTAAGGCACACATGAAGGAATAACAAAAATAGAGCAAATACACAAAGACAACTGAAACAAAAAAATTTACGTGGGAAACCCTTTTAGGAAAATACCCACCA